>CM077510.1:21321754-21921754 GCA_039654745.1 Houttuynia cordata
ACTAATTTTTGTTCATTTTGAGAACCCAAATAAGACTCTTAATGCTCCCCTCCTATTTAAATTATTATCAGTAGGTAGTATTGAGCTATCAATGTGGAACAAACCTTTTTTTCTAAATAGAGCTATAAATTAGTGACGGAGGGATTGAGTATAAATATGGCTAATTTAAGCGTTTATGCATATCTGAGCATTTTTTATTACTTTTGGAATTTGGTGTTTGTGTCACAGGAGCTGTAGCAAATCATCAAATGATACAACTCTCCAAAGAAATGCCACCCATGAACACCAAGGAGTAAGGACTTGGTATGGCTGTGCATGCCTGAGGATATGCAGCGGTCTATTTTCCACTACATGGTGAGAAACTGCAATTCAGCCAAGAAAGCCAAGTTCCTTCTTTGCAACTCGTTCCATGAGATTGAGCATGCGGCCTTTGAGCTGGCCCCCTATCTCCTTCCTGTCGGCCCACTGCTCCCAGCCAGCCGGGCAGGGAAGCCGGTGGGCCACTTTTGGCCGGAAGACCCTACATGCTTAGAGTGGCTTGATCAGCAACCCGTCCACTCTGTTGTCTATGTTGCATTTGGAAGCCACACCATGATGGACCAGAGGCAGTTCCATGAACTGGCCCTTGGCCTAGAGCTTTCAGGCAAGGCCTTCCTGTGGGTGGTGCGCCCTGACCTCATGGACGGGTCCAATGGGACCTACCCAGAAGGTTTCGAGTCAAGGGTGGCTGGCAAGGGGAAGATGGTGAGCTGGGCCCCGCAGCAGAAGGTACTGGCTCACCAATCAATTGCATGCTTCATGACCCACTGTGGGTGGAACTCCACCATGGAGGGAGTGGTCAGTGGGGTCCCTTTCTTGTGTTGGCCCTACTTTGGTGACCAGATGCTCAATCGAAGCTATATTTGTGATGTGTGGAAAATAGGTCTCGGATTCGACCGTGGTGAAGACGGTGTCGTTAGAAGGGAAGAGGTGAACAGTAAAGTGGTAGCTTTGCTGAGTGATGAAGGACTTAGAGCTAGGGCCATGGAGCTCAAAGAGGCGGCTAGAAGGAATGTATGTGGCGGAACATCTAGAAAAAACTTTGATATCTGCATTGAGAGCATACTGCAGTAAGTGTATTGATTATTAGCTAATATGAATATTCAGCCATCTAATGCTGGATCCGCAAGTTTTCAAATGCATCCACATTTTTTGGACGGAGTGAGTTCTAGTCTGCCTATATACTTAGTATTAAAGTCTTCGTATTTGGTTCCCACCGTAAGGGTATGCTTGAATCTTTGGGAGTTTTTTCTGTGTACTTTGCTGTAGTTGGTGGAGAGTCTTCTCTTTTCCTGTTTAGTTGGAGTTTGAATGCATGATTAAGAAAAAAAAACTCTCTCGCATTTCCCATTTCAGTTGCTCCATTTGTCTCCAATTAAGTGGCTGGTTACTTAACTAAGCATCTCACAAGGTTATTACAACACATGAGCCAGTTTAGCTTGTGAGATGAGACGTAAAATATGCTCCTGAGATCTTCTTAAAGGAGCATCTCACAAGATTAATATATGCTTATAAGATGCTTTTTGAAGTATCCAGCCAAGCTTTTGCATTCTCTTAGCTATGAGTTCCACCATTCAATAAAAATGATAATTTTCCTAAATGTAATTATTAATATAAGTACATTAATAAGGACCTATAGTAATAATAGAAATTAAGAGTAAGACAGGAGACGGTTAAGGGAGTTAGCTTCTCCATTTCAGCCTTGAAACTCTCATAGCATCTGGTTCTCTGGACTTATGTATGCCGCTCTCTAAACTTAGAGATCTTCGTCATTGTGGCCGTCTCATTGTTCTTGTTCTGGAATAAGAAACAGACGTCTCTGTCTTCGAAAATCTCGAAGAGCCTGCCTTATTATTTTTCTTTGCAACAGGCCTGCTCTATTATTTACAACCATTTTACTTAGAGTTTGCGTCTGTCAGTGATGTATCTTACAATGCAAAGACCTTTTTGTGGCAACAACCAAACACATGTACTGCAAGAGATAAATAATTGGTAGATTATTCTCTCACAACAATAATTAAAGAAATCTTAATATAGCATTAAAAAATTATAGATAACATATCTCTCTATTTTATCTTTTTGGTAAAAGATGCTTATTTATTAAAAAGGAAGAACACGCCAAACGCGACCTCACACATGACACAACTTTCATATTATACGTACTTAATAGTTTAACACACTTAATGAGTCTACCAAATAATTCAACCACTTGATAGCTAGACAGAAGTACTATCACACTTAGTGGCCATTTGGGGCGTGAAAAATCAGCACCACCCAGCTGAAAGAATCCACCTGGTTAAGGATTTTTTGGATAATCCACTATAAAAAAAAAAGAACACGCCAAATGCGACCTCACACATGACACAACTTTCATATTAGACGTACTTAATAGTTTAACACACTTAATGAGTCTACTAAATAATTCAACCACTTGATAGCTAGACAGAAGTACATCACACTTAGTGGCCGTTTGGGGCGTGAAAAATCCGCTCCACCCAGCTGAAAAAATCTAGCTGGTTAAGGATTTTTTGGATAATCCACTATAAAAAAAAAAGAACACGCCAAACGCGACCTCACACATGACACAACTTTCATATTAGACATACTTAATAGTTTAACACACTTAATGAGTCTACCAAATAATTCAACCACTTGATAGCTAGACAGAAGTACTATTACACTTAGTAGCCGTTTGGGGCCTGAAAAATCAGCTCCACCCAGCTGAAAAAATCCAGCTGGTTAAGGATTTTTTGGATAATCCACTAACCAACTGAAATACCTCATGAGAGGGGATATGCCAATCAAGTAGCAATTTGGGGAAGCCTCACGCTTAGTGATCCCTTTTCCTGCACAAGGCAATGTGATACCCTTCTTGGAGTTCTTACTGTTTGATTGAACGAGACTTCTATGTTGCCTTCGTGAACACATAATCAATCCACTTGTATCAAAAAAAAAGAACACACCAAACGCGACCTCACACATGACACAATTTCATATTAGACGTACTTAATAGTTTAACACACTTAATGAGTCTACCAAATAATTCAACCACTTGATAGCTAGACAAAAGTACTATCACACTTAGTGGCCGTTTGGGGTGGGAAAAATCAGCTCCACATAACTGAAAAAATCCAAATGGTTAAGGATTTTTCGGATAATCTACTAACCAGCTGAAATACCTCATGAGAGAGGATATGCCAATCAAGTAGCAATTTGGGGAAGCCTCACGCTCAGTGATCCCTTTTCCTGCACAAGGCAATGTGATATCCTTCTTAGAGTTCTTACTGTTTGATTGAACGAGACTTCTATGTCGCCTTCGTGAACACATAATCAACCCACTTGTATAAAAAAAAACACGCCAAACGTGACCTCACACATGACACAACTTTCATATTAGACGTACTTAATAGTTTAACACACTTAATGAGTCTACCAAATAATTCAACCACTTGATAGTTAGACAGAAGTACTATCACACTTAGTGGCCATTTGGGGTGTGAAAAATCAGCTCCACCCAGCCGAAAAAATCCAGGTTAAGGATTTTTTTGGATAATCCACTAACCAGCTGAAATACCTCATAAGAGGGGATATGCCAATCAAGTAGCAATTTGGGGAAGCCTCACGCTCAGTGGTCCCTTTTCCTGCACAAGGCAATGTGATACCCTTCTCGGAGTTCTTACTGTTTGATTGAACGAGACTTCTATGTCGCCTTCGTGAACACATAATCAACCCACTTGTCAATCTCCGAAACACTGATAGTCGAGGTCGGTCAACCCGATCAAATCAAAATGGTAGCAATCCCGGACGGGGTGAATCCTCAAGAAGACAGGATCCACATTGGGAAGATGTGTGAATCCGTGTTGACCTCTATGCCGAGCTATTTGGAGGAATTAGTGAGGAAGCTCAACGAGAACAAAGCAGACATGGTCACATGCATTGTTGCTGATCAGTTAATGGGGTGGGCTATTGACGTTCCATGCAAGATGGGCATTCGAACGGTTGCCTTGTTTACTGTTTCTGCCGGTATACATCTATTTTTTGACCGACTTCCGGAGTTCATTGAGAATGGGATCATGGATGCTAATGGTAGGTTGCATTGCCATTCATTACCTAAATATATACAGTATATATAACTTCCACAAATTGCATGCATTATGCATAAATACTTTAATTAGGCCGATCCAGCCTTTGTGCTGGTTGGTCGCTCCTGTAGACGGTAGAGTGTGATGCCTGTGTGTGGGTGAGTTGAGTTAAAGTTAATATTATAGTAACCCTTTCCTATTAGCTCGACTTTTTGGGAAACATCGGTTATTTACTTACATCTCTCATGGCATTAAATATTGTTGATTACTTACAATGTCATACTATTTAAACGTCTATCTGGGTCGTTTTTGATTGAATTGAAAACTAATAGAACTGGTTATAATTATAGGTGTTATAGCTGTTAGAATTTACAATAAATGAATAAAGATTTCCGTTTCCTAACAGCTCGAGCTTTTTGGAAACCTGGTTTCAAAACTCGGTTACTAACAGTCCATGAGAGGAACTGGGTCTATCCCTGTAAAAATATATAATAAATTAATAAAAATTTCCGTTTTCTAACAGTTTGAGCTTTGGGAAACTTGGTTATCTTATATGGTATCAGAGCACTAGGTTATGGAAGGTCACAGGTTCTAGTCTCCCTGGAGATATTTATATCCCAATTATATTCCACGTGCAGCGCTTTGTGAATGCTTGCACGTGAGGAGAGATGTTAAAATATACAATAAATGAATAAAGATGTTCATATACTAACAGCTCAAGGTTTTGGAAAACCAACTCGTCAAATGATACAACTCTTCCCAGGCGTAGCACCACTGAGCACAAAAATCCTATGGCAGACCATGCCTGATTAGCGGTCTATACTCCGTGTTGTTGTTTTAATTAATCTTTTAATTTTACTCGCAAGTGTACGAATCGTATTGAAGTACAGTCGCACAATTTTATGAGGTCGAACCCACAGGGACTTGTGTGGTGGAAATTTAATCGAACTCTAACTAAACCCTTGAATAAATTATGAAATTTGTAGAAATTGATTAACTAACTAACGACTAATTAAATCAATTAACGGAATAAAAATCTAAACTTTATCAAAATAACAAAATACTAAGGTTTTGGAATCGGCATGCAGTAAATTGTAGAGAACCCTAAACTTTCAATCATTTATTATTCTCCAAAATACTCGTAACAATATAGAATCTTATTCACGTTGTTACGGAAAATCTTAATTTAATGCACAAATATTCATACAAAAATCACGCCCTTCATGCTATTTAAATTAACAATTCAAATCACTAGATGTATCTACTTATGAGTAAATCACAACTAGTATCCAATTTGTTATTTAACCAATTAAAACAAGCATGCATTGCAATAGTAATTCCAAATCATAGCAAAAATATGATTGATGCTATATCTATAATTAACTAAGCGATTACCGCAAGAACGCATAACATTATAGCATAATTTTATAATAAAAATATCAACTTTCATGAATGTGGGAATCTCTACAATTACTACAGCCTCATCCTAACCTTAGCAACTAATTTAGCCAAGCATATTCAATATAGCAGATGCAAAATTTATAATTAAACTCATTGAAATAAAAAAAATTAACTTAGTTGACTTGAAGAAATAAATAAAAATGTCAACTTTGATCTTCCTTCGAATCAGCTACAAAGTGTCACTCCGTGTAATTGAATATCCAGAATTACAATTGAACTCGAATTACACAATGGAAACTACAACTTTAAAACTGAAAATAAAAAAATTGTAAAAAAACTGTAAAAATGAAAACTGTTATCTCCCAGTCGTCGTCCGAACAAGGCCGTCACAAACCCGTCTAGAAACCACCGGAGAGATGAGAAACAAAGTAAAAAAAAACGGAATTTTTGAACTAATGAAAAAACTGCAATTTTTCTTCGATCGTGTGTCTCTCTCAAACGGTCAGTCCACACCCTCTGTTCTTGCTCTGTTCTTATAGACTGCAGAAGAGTCCGGAAAGGAGACACCTTTTTCAATCCGAATCCACCTTAAGATGAGCCTGAATCCAGATTGAAGATAAACCCAAATCCGTCTGAAAAATCCGAACTTTCCAAATCAAATTGGACTCTTCACATTCCAAATCGAGCATGCCTCTTTTCATTTCGGTTTCCTCTATTTTGATTTCTCTTAGTTGGGTTCTCATCTGCAGTCAATCTTACTGTCGCCATGCCTGCAACCTCGCCGTGAGCTCCGCTGCCGTCGTTTCATGGCACCCATGCCGTCGATTTCCATTGCTCCACCGTCACTGCTTCTTTCTCTCTCGGCCATCGAACTGTCCCAAGCTTCGCCGTCGCTGCTTCTGCCGTCACCCGTCCTTCAGTCCAGCATCTGCCTCAGCCGCTCGAGACCGTCGCCGGAACCTCTGTCTGATTTCGCCGGGAATCTCATGGCAACCGAGCATCAACCTCATCTGCTCGAGCAGAGAGCTCAAGCTCTCTGCTTTTCGTCTGAAACACCCGAGCTCCGGCTCCGGTTGTTTTTTTTATTTTCTTTACATTGAACAGGCCCAACGAACCGGCTCTCTTTCTCATCAATTTTTTTCTTCTTTAGATTGGTTCAAACCCGTTGTAGCAATGTCATCCGCTGGATCGAATCTGAATGGCTCTTTATCTTAACTCAGCTCCCATCTTCTCTTAAATGACTCATCAACGGTTCAAATCTTCTATGCGCGTGATATCAGCTCTTGGGTCACTTTGGCACTTCAAAACATGCATAATGGCTTTAATTTGGCTGTTATGCAGTTCGAGTACTTTAACCTATATAAATGAAAATATGTCCCAAATTAGACGCACCAAATATTTATAAAATTACGTAACATATCTAAATTGAGTCATTTAAATAATATTATTTATTTAATTCCTAAGTACTCAACTAATTACTAAAATTTATTGTAATCCTTATTTTAACTAGAAATTATGATTAACAAACAGGTAAAAAATCATATAAAAATGTGTATGTTTCATACGTAAAACTCCGCTACCATTTGAAAAACAACAATTATGCGAAAAAGGCTGAGTATCAACTATATAACTCATTCTATGAGATTGAGAAAGCAGCCTATGAGATGGCCCCCTACCTCCTTCCTATTGGCCCACTGCTTCCAGCCGGCCGCGTGGGCAAGCCGTGGGCCACTTCTGGCCGGAGAACTCTACTTGTCTAGAGTGGTTGGATAAGCAGCCTGCCCACTGTTGTCTACATTGCATTTGGAAGGTTCATCACCATGAACCAGAGGCAGCTTCAAGAACTAGCCCTTGGGCTAGAGCTATCAGGCAAGCCCTTCCTGTGGTGGTGCGGCCTGACCTAATGGATGGGTCGAGTGGGATCTACCCTGAGGGTTTGAGACGAGAGTGGCAGATCGGATGAAGATGGTGAGCTGGGCCCCTCAGCAGAAGGTGTTGGCCCACCCATCAGTTGCCTTCTTCATTTCCCATTGTGGGTGGAACTCCACCATGGAGGGAGTGGTCAATGGGGTCCCTTTCTTGTGTTGGCCCTACTTTGCTGACCAGTTACTGAACCAAATCTCCACCGAGTTACCCTCACTCCAATAGGCGTTTGGGGCGTCTCTGCCGTTTGCGTATCGATATATGACATCAATGTACCCATCATATTTAGATTTTAGAGCAAGGTGTGAAGGGAGGACAAAGTGTTCAAGAAGATTATTCGAACACCACTATCTTAGTGGTCATAACAGAACTATTTATAGACCCATACTAGGCCCAGAAAAGTTCAAATAATTCTGAGGTTTACCTATTCATCAATTCACTTCCAAATATTATATAAAAAAAATCACTTCCAAATTTTCTAAATAGAGAGCCGGGTTAACTGAGCCAGCAGGTCGAGTTTTTGTTGGCTTGAAATAATATATTTTACGCTTGAATCAAGCATGAGTTTATGTCTAACTCTCTTTATTTTTATTTGTTATTTTTTAGATTAAAATAATACTACACGTAGATGTTTCATAGAATTCAGGGGTTGTATAAAAGTACAGATACATAGGAAATAGCTCATATGAGCCGGTTGCGTATTCAAAGAATATTCGCTTGGCGCACCAATCTGGCTGCCTTTTGTTTGAAAGGTGCCGCACGAATATTGCATGGTGCGGCCGAAAGAAAGTACCCGTGTACAAATGGGCCTGTAAAAAATTAGTACTTAAACTAATCTGGTTTGAGGCAACCAAACTCAAGCTCATCTTGGAGATACATATTAAAGTTTCAATTGACTATGTTTTTTTTTATAATTTCAATTCACTATGTTATGAGTTATGACATTCTCCCCTCCCCCCCCATCCAAGTCACTTGATTTCCAAATTTTCACTAAAGGAAAGACAAACTAGCTGAGCCAGGTCCAGTTTTGGTTGGATTGAACTTACCATTTACCGTACGCTGTATGTCAAGTGTGAGTTTAAGATTAATGCAGCTACGCTCCAAATCCAACTCAACTTGTTCATGTCTTACCCTTTTCACTGTTATTTTCATTGTTTCTAAATATAAAAGATACTATCAAAGTGTTATATACGAATGACATCCACTGGTTGTATATCCAAAATAATCTTTGAAGTTGAATAAAAAAATGCATGCATCTTGATGGACGAGGTCAAGATCCAAGCTCGAAGTCATGCATTCTTCCCGCTTTGTCGTTATACTATTGGACACACAGGCGTGTGTCGCATTGAAGATGACAAGAACTACAGCTCGCGATCTTTTATTTGCACCTTTCCTTTTCCTTTCGTTGGATTCTGACTCTATTATAAGCTATAGCTGATAAAAAAACATAAACGAAAGGATATTATTGAGCAAAGACACCATCACATTAATCGTTTTTTTGCACGTTACCCACACCTTCAAATAATTCAACCACTTGATTTTGCTGTCTCCAAAGAGACAATTCAACAACTTTATCAATACTACAACTGTTCTTGTTTTTTGCTAAATAGAACCAGATCACTTGTTATAACAAGTAGCTCACTCATGCTAACAAGAGATCTGATCAGGCACCTTTCTTCCTAGTTTAGAAAGACAAAAAGGAAACATGGGGAAGCCTCATGCTTTAGTGATCCCATTTCCGGCACAAGGTCATGTGATTCCCTTCTTGGAGCTCTCCTACTGCCTCATTGAACGAGCTGGCTTTCATGTCACCTTTGTCAACACAGAATCGACCCACTCGCAAATTTCCGCGACACTGATATCTGAGAAGCTCGGCCAACCTGATGAAATCAAATTGGTAGCAATTCCGGATGGGATGGAGCCTGGAGACAACAGGAACAACCTTGAAAGTCTCTGTGAGTCCATGTTGGGCTCCATGCCGAGCTATTTGGAGGAGCTAGTGAGCAAGTTGAACGAGAATGAAGCGGAGAGGATCACTTGTATTGTTGCGGATGTCATGATGGGCTGGTCTGTAGACGTTGCATGCAAGATGGGCATCTCAGGGGTGGTGCTTTCCACAAATGCTGCTGGCTTACATGCTTTGATTGACAAGGTTCCGGAGCTCATTGAGAATGGCATCATGGACAACAATGGTTGGTTGTTTTAATTTGTTACATTGAATTTGGGTCATTTTGAATTTGGATGTAAATTGATTGGTTCTTGGTCACAGGTGAGGTGGTAAAGCATCAAATGATACGACTCTCCCCTGCCATGCCACCAGTGAACACAAGGTATATCTCGTGGATAAACATGGGTGAGAAGCATTCTGTTTATCACTACTGTGTGAGCTGCACCAAGTCTGCTAGAAAGGCTAAGTACTACCTAAGCAACTCGTTCCGAGAGTCTGAGCAAGCGGCCCATGAGCTGGCGTCCTACCTCCTCCCCATCGGGCCACTCCTTCCAGCCACCCGACCGGGGAAGCCGGTCGGCCACTTCTGGCCGGAGGATACTACTTGCCTAGAGTGGCTAGATCAGCAGCCTGCATGCTCTGTTGTTTATGTTGCATTTGGAAGCTTCACATTGATGAACCAAAGGCAGTTCGAAGAACTGGCCCTTGGCCTAGAGCTCTCAGGCAAGCCTTTCCTGTGGGTGGTGCGCCCTGACCTCATGGACGGGTCCAATGGGACCTACCCAGAAAGTTTCGAATCAAGGGTGGCTGGCCAAGGGAAGATGGTGAGCTGGGCCCCGCAGCAGAAGGTGCTGGCTCACCAATCAATTGCATGCTTCATGTCCCATTGTGGGTGGAACTCTACCATGGAGGGAGTGGTCAATGGGGTGCCCTTCTTGTGTTGGCCCTACTTTGCTGACCAGTTCTTTAACCGGGGCTATATTTGTGATGTGTGGAAAATTGGTCTGGGATTGGACCGGGGTGAGGATGGTGTGATTACAAGGGAAGAGGTGATGGCTAAAGTGGAAGCTGTGCTGAGAGATGATGGAATTAGAGCAAGTGCCTTGAAGCTCAAAGAGGTAACTAGAAGAACTATTGTTAGAGGAACATCTAAGCAAAACTTCGATAAGTTTATAGATGGGATACTTAAGGATCAATGCTTGTAATATTTGGGTAATTGGCAGCAGGGCGGATAGTATTAAGTGTTTTTTTTACTACAACCGCCATAGGCAGTGAACCCTCTCTCTCTCTCACACACACACACCTCATATCTAAATTTTAAGGTGCCCCTTTCGTAAGTACCTGGGTCAGACTTGAAACCGGACGTGAGAGAGTTACCATCACGCCAACAGGCAGAGCGGATAGTATAAGTGCTTAGAATAAGAGACTGGGTCCTTATATATGCATGACAATTGATATCACCCGTTGCAGGCATTGTAGAATGCAAACAATGGTTTATACTTACATATTTCGCTGATTTGTCCCAGCATTTGTCTCTTTAATACTTAAGGAGGGCACTTTTGTCAATCATATAAAAAAGGTCTATAATCGTCTTTAATCTATTGGAAAAATATAATTTGAAGCAAGGAATGTGTATCGAATATCAGAGAAATATCGGTCAGGCAAAGATATTAAATATAGAAATAGCACATAAAATAATATCGATAGTCTAAAATAAGATTTAAAGATACACTCTCATAATATGATATTTATAAGCATTTAAACTAATCACAAAACAAGTATAGAGAAAGAGAATTCAAACCTTTTAACATAATGTGGAATTATTGTGAAACATTTGTTACCAAATATAGCTAGAAATTATACAAAATTTATTTTATTTATGTAAAACTTCTCCAAGTAAGTTAATGACATTAATTTAAAATATATATTAGCAAGGGTAAGAGAATTTTTTTTAAAAAAAGGGTAAGAGCAATTGGTAAATGTTTTTTATAGTAGAAAATGTATCCATAAAAATCTGGTTTTTTTGTAACTATAGAAAAACGCACAAATGCTTGAAATGACCTTGATTCTCTCCTCTTGTCCCTAAAAGCCGTGCCTCCCCCTAATAACAAAGCGACCTTCAGATTCGGCATGTCTCCTCTTCGCCTCTGTTCACTTTACCTTCTGTCACCACCTTCAAATATGCCATCTTCTCAACCTCCTCGTTGTTGATCCCTTGCCAACCCTAACGCGATGAAGCCCTAGACGTGAGCTACGCGGGCGTTGACGGTAGAGGAGGCGACAACGCTGACACGGTCCCTCACGGTGGCATTTCGACTCCGCCAGCGAGTTATTTCTCAGCGCATTGACCCACCCATAGCAGTGCACTTAAAGTGACTTCTTTCTGCCGCCATTCACTGAATCCTTATTTGTATGCCTTCATTCTTATTCTCATGGATTTACATGTTTAATTTGTCCATATTACTGGCCATCTTACCAATTAGGCTTAGATATTGTATGCTTATTGTCTACTTAAGGGTATAAATTGTGGATTCCAGTTTGTCGTATGTTGTATATATAAGTCAAATGGTTGTTTGTTGCAACATTGACAATAATTGAGTGTTGTAGAGTAAAATATATGATTATATAATGAACATAATTAGTTGAAACTATTTTTCACATATGTGTACAACATTAGCCGGAAAGCCATCTTCTTATCATCTTTTCATGTCTTTGTTTTCCAGATGTTCTGGATTATAATCTCTATTTCTGAATTATTATGTGCCTTGTCAGAACTGTGGATGACGATTACTGGAACAACGACTAATATGGAATGGATACAAACGAGTATGATTTTATATTCAACACCATTTTTAAAAGTATTTTCGAGTATGCTTAAGTTCATGAAAACAACTATAACCACAGTTTCTATCTCTTTAGACATGTAATCCCTCTTCAGCTTACAAAAGGAAAGTCAAGAAGTCTGTTAAGACAGCTTGTAGAGCGAGACATTGTAGTCATGAGGCATGACAACCCAACCACGCCCGATTGTAAAACTAAGCAAATAACTAGAAGTCATTGTTTCAATAAAAGCAATTTTCTGGATATTAATGGTAATCAAAGCAACTACACAATGTTCAAGAACTTCAATACTCAGGACTTTACTTGAAATATTGGAGTTATTAAAAGTTATAAATTCGATACACTGAAAATACGTATGTTTTACATTTTTTTGGAATATTCAGCTTATTCTAAAGCAAAAAGCAATCTCTACATGTACAGAGCGGTACTATATATACACGAACATAATGCATACACAAACGTCAGATAGTTGAAAGCTTAGTTTCCATAAACTCGACTCTACTCAAAACCTACAGAATTTAGTTAAGTCAATGGAGTTTATGGTGCCAAAATGAAGTTTCAAAACTATGAGTAAAGTGTGAACTTGAGATCTATCTTAAACATTATCAGCTATCTTGGTTGTGATTGACAAGACTAATGCCAGAACATATATTGACAAAACTAAGGCCAGAACATATAACGGATTGCAATTAAATTTAGCAATGATATGATATTTAGAGACTTGATTTAGAGATTAAGACAGTCCAAGTTTACATTTCCTTCCTCTTCTAGAAACAATTCCTACTTGTAAAGCAAAAAACGTCAATTCAACAAACAAAACCATTTATGCTTGGAGCAACACTTGGGGCTCTATTATTGGCATTCAAAATCGAATGAAACAAATGGGTTGATGAAGATCAGTTACTTTCACGAGTTATGACGTAGCAACAGCAGCAGCTTTCTGAAAAAATCAAACCAAACATAAACGTCATATGGGAAGTACACGCAGATAAGCATATACTAGCACTTAACACAATAACTGACATTCGGATCAATTACCAAAAATATAGATGGACTTAGCTATGTTCGCAAACAAACACACGCATGTCTCTGATTGAAAAATATAGTAGGGAACAGGAGTAAAACAAGTAGAGTTATCTTTGTTATTGGCAGTGGAAGCCACTCACCAAAGTTGACAGCTAGATATATCTATGCTGAGTCAATTAATGTGGTTTTCACAACAAATCACTTTTTTTAAATCAACAAATAATTCTTACTATCGCCACTAACATGCAAGAATTCGTGAAACATAAAATGTGTACCAAAATACGCCCTCAATTCAGAATTATAATCACCATAAGGTTTTACAAAATGAATTAAAATTAGTTCATTTTGCAAAACCTTATGGTGATAATAATTCTGAACAGAGGGAGTATAAAACTATTAAGTACCCTTGCCTCTTTTCAATACCACGAAGTAAGAAAACACTTTTGTGCAATATGCATTGCTACGATACACAAGTTAAGTGTCTGTTCGTGAAGTTGGAAAGAAAGCAATGTAGAGGAAAATAGCATTTCCTATTCCTGCTCATTGTCATCCAAATGCTTAACAGTACATGACTGAATTTTACGCCTAAACTAACTAATGCATGGACTGAAGAAATGTTTTTTTTGGTAACGAGGGGTTCCAAGTCCTTGGGACCTGACTAGAAAGGACAGGGCAATCGACCTCTTAGAGCACTGTATCCCGTCGCCAGTCCCCTCAAGTGCATACAAGACCCCACCCATCATACGCATCGGGTAAATCGGGATTAATCCCGGGTGGGTGGCCAATGGAGTGGGGGTTCGATATCAGGACCTTTGCTTCAAGGAGCAGTGCCCTGACCATCACACCAACACCCTGTTGGTTCCGACTGAAGAAATGTTGCTATGCTGCATTATGAAAATTAGAGTTTGAAACGAACTGTCTTATGTGGTCTTACCCTTTTTTGTTCTTCCATATTGGCCTTGATTAATGAATAGATTGCAACACCAGCTATGGCAATAGCTGTACCAATGCCAGTCTGAGTGGAGATTCTATTGCCTGCACAAATTCGTGAATTGTCAGAACTAAAAAAAAACATTCATAGAACTCTATATTTAATTACAGCATAAGCAGTATACATAGAACTATATAGTTATAACATGTAAGCATTTCCAAGGAAAAGCTGGACAGCAGAATCTGCATACACGTTCATTCAATTGGTTTTCGAGTAGTAGAATTGGAAAATGTTTCGACTCTCAGTGGGTATTTTCACCTATAACCTTGTATTCATTTGGAGAAATAATGTTTGGACAGTCACTAAGAAAAGCGAAATCTAACTTCACACGTAACCTGTGACAACTATTTCTCACATATCCGGTTCAGTAGAGAAAGATAAGTAATTACCAAACACTACAATCGAAAACCCAATCACAAAAACACGCTTCAGTACATTCCCGACTGCATGGGTGAGGGGCGCAACTCTTTCTAAAGTGTTTGTAGCAATCTGCAAAAATTAGTGATCAATAAATGGTAAAAATTTTCATAAGTAGACCCACAATGGTCTTGTATCAATGTCGTAATATACTGAATTAAAGAATAAGGTGACATGGGAAGCAATGATTCATGTTCTTACTTGGTTGTACAAATGATAAAACATCCCAATCCAAAACAAGTCCGAGATGAACTTTTGGATGCCTACTTTAGCAATTGCATCAGCAAATCCATGTTGCATCAGTTGTGGTCCCTCAATCTGAAAATTTAGATGCAGAAACTCTGATAAAAAGTTCAAGGAAAGAAAACCGTATCAATGTAAATTCGGCACAGTTTGGAAACAATACTCACAATCACAGCTGGAGGGATGCACACAAGGAGAGCTATTATTGAAATATATGCATACACATTTGTACTATCCATATTAGTCTGGTTCCGACAGAAAAGAAAATAAGTTAGGTACTCCCGACAAACTACCTAAATAGGTGTGTAGAGAGTTCTGAATTATAAGTAGATAAGTAGTTATATAAGTCATACCATGGCTTTTTTCGAATAGATGCTTCTGTAAGTGAAGGCTATGTTCGAGATCATAGCACTACTGAAACCAATCCAGTTAAAAGAGAGTTCAGTCAAGGAAGCCATTGATACACCTGATACAGAGAAATATACATGAGAAACTGAACATCCATTTGACGCCATACAAGGATGATCAAGGCATACAGAGTCAATAGACTCAAGTAATTGTCAAAAGACAAAAAAAAAATTCACTGACCTATAACAACGGGGGCTAATGATAACCATAGAGATACTGGAATCTGATGTCCCAAAACAAACTGAGATGCAGCAGCACTGAAGAAAGGCTCAAGTGCTGAAGAAGAGCATGGTAACAACCAATCAGTGGAAAACAATAAGAAATGCTAGTAATAATCTACAATTTCTACATCGGCCTTCCCTTTCTAAAATAGATGAGCACCTCAATAATTTGTGAAAGGACGCCTGAATGCAGATACCATAACCTACTATTAGCTAAAGACAGGATGTAAGTACCTTTAATGGTGTGAGTAAATGACACAGCAACCGCAGCAAATGAGACGTTTGACATAACATGACCGAGTGCATGACAAACTGCAACTGGGGTGAGGAGCAGCAGTAGATCCTTATCTATCCGCTGATCAGATAAAGAAAGAGGTAAGCATCTAAAATTTGTGTATTGTCGTTACAACATCTAATCTTTGCGTGGAAACTAAATATGCTAAATAGAAGAAGATTTCAGTAATAGAACTTACAACACGTTTTGGTAGGCCAAAGATCCAAGAAACTAGGCAATATAGCACTCCAACTAGGAGATGCACAACCGACACAAAGCTGCACAAAAGATGATGGTTAACATGTGAAATTTAGCAAGTTAAGTGTCTGAGTATAATTTTTATTTATATGATCAGGTGGATTAAGCAGTTAGGCACTTACTATGGGTATGGAAAATAGTTGTAAACCTTTTTGTTGAGTATGTTGAATATCACGTTCAAAAAGTACCTGCATAATGATCGAATCAATTGAAATAATGACAAGAAGTATTGAATAGAAGGAAAAGGCAAAAATCTATGCAACATCAAAGTTGATCAATTAGAATAAACATCTGATTTCTGAGGATCAATTGATGCATAAACCTTCTACATAAGTGAATTTAGTGTTTAGCATTCTCACTTCTTATGCTTTTCTCTACACAGTAAAAACTTCTCAACATTAGCTAATGTGAATGTAAGCAAGAGCAGCACTTTCATAACATGCATATCATTGGCTACTTGATATTTTTATTAAATATTTTACGCACATACTTGATAGTTACCAGCATGCCTATAACTGCCATAATTATATACTCCCCTCTGTCCCACATTGAGTGTCCTATTTTGTTTTCAAAATGGATTACAAATGCTATTTGCATCCTATGATGTCAAGGAACAAGTGTAGCAATGCCTATATGACATGATTACTAGATAAGTTGAAATATATAAATCATAGATAAAAAACAAGCACGCATACAGCGTAAAGCAGTGAAACCCATTTCATATCAAAGTACAACTTACCACAAAAAGAAAAAAGCACCAGTTATCAGAGCCGGATACCTCTCTGCAAAGCTCTTGGAAGGGTTGGCAAGTCTGCAGTCAAGATCATACAAATTATTAAGAAAACTCTAAAAGGGAAAAAAAGACAAAAATCACAAGACAAAAACCAATTAAAATTGTGAATTAGTTCGGACCCTTGAGAATCACTGATCTCTTGATCACCAGCATCAGCAGCAGAAGCCGCAGCGACAGCCAGAAACTTATCAGACTGATATCGCCATGAAACTGAACCAAAACTGCAAAATCTCGCACTACTGACAGTACAATCAGATCGAACTCCCGGCGACTGCCTACAAGGAGAAAGGCCAGAAACCTCCGAGCTGATTGGCCGTCTCTTCCAAAGATTCAATTTGGTACAACCCTTGGTTGGAGGTAGATAAAGTGAAGAAAGCCCTGAACGGTGAGGAGCAACATGAAGTGGGACTCCAAGAAGAGAAGCCATGACAAACCACGAATACCCAGAAGCAGAGAAAGTCGATAGAGAATCAAAGGAAGGACAGAATTAGATGACAAGCCAACAACAGTTGGTGCTGGCCTTGCAGCGAAAATCCCAACAAACTCAATAAGAAACTAAAATCCAAAAAGGGTCGAGACAAAGTAAGGGAAGAAGCACAGGACTTAGCAGAACCCGGCCTTCTGAAACTCCAATGACTTCAGTTTGTTGAAAACAATGCAAAAGGCAGACGAAAGTGACAGAAACAGAGCTCTGGAAGCCGATGGGAATCACTAACTTGATGCTCTCGGGAGAAAGAGGGAATCAATATAAACAAACTGATGAAAGTAAAGAGAATCAATTGGTATTTGAAGGAATTTTACTTAGTTTTTGGTTTGTGAAAAGGAAGGTGTTCTCCTTTTGTAACTAGAAAAAGGAGAGCTGTTGGGGTTCAAATGAAAGTTACATGTTTTGCAGTTTCCCCGCCAAAGGCATACAGCCAGTAGGAAAGCGCTTTTATTTGGTAATTGGATGGCTGGAGGGCATAATTGTGCCTCGAGAGCCGTCGGATCGATATCGAGGGGGCGTGCGGATGATTCAAACGTGCCTCTCTTGTATTTACACATGTCACCAGATTAAAATTTGACGGTTTGGGATGCTCGATGCACATGAGGTATTACGGACTCTAGTAATTAAGCAATTAACCATAGGGAAAATAACATAATAAATCATCAAAAAAAAAATTATAAAAATGACACACTGTAGCAAATATTTGCAAAATAGGGTATCTGACACGCGGGCGCTTGCGTGACTTTTTTTTTTAAAACCAAACCAAAAGGCGTCGGTTGAACTGACGCCTCTCGGTTAAAAGAGAAAACAGAAGCGTCGGTTCAACTGAAGCCTTTTATTGCCTTATGATTTTTCGTCCCATTTTAAATAGGCAGTCACTTCAACGATACATATCTCTCTCATGTCTAACCCATTTTTACTCATTTTTTTTATTCTTCCTTATTTTTAGTGCTCTTTCTAGTCATTATGATATCACAAGATGTTGAGCCATCACATACCATTTATCGTAGTTTTTTTTTCGATAAATAGCATGCGATAGATCAACATCTTTGCGATATCATTATGACTAGAAAAACCACTAAAAATAAGGAAGAATAAAAAAAATGGGCGAAAATGGATGAAGAATGAGAGAGATATGCATCATTGAAATTTGTCACACTAAAACAAATCTGTCCCATTTTAAAGGGGTGATAACTTCAATGAAACATTTTTCCTAACCCTCTTCAATAAGAGATTCTTTGGAAAAGTGGCTTCTAGAGAAGCACTTTACTCCCAAACGTGCCCTTAGCCTTTTTTCCTTTCTTCTTTATATATTAACCCAATTCAGTTTAAATTAAATATTACTTATAAAAAAAATATTAACTAGAGTATTTTTTATTTAGTAGATTTAAAAAGTTCTTTTGGTCGAGAAATAGGAGTAGATTAAACAAAGTAATTCTAACACCCGTGCGTTGTCCTTATATTTTCAATGATGCATATCTCTCGACCCGTGCGTTGTCCTTATAAACAAATATGTCCCATTTTAAAGGCTGCCTTGCTATATTTATTGGTTGTTAGTATCTTGCTCCATGTATTGGATAGAACTTACCCACTCTCCGGTTTCGTCTCCTCAACTCCTTGTCAAATGATGTTTAATGCTATTGCTCCCATTTTTTTATCATGGCCAACCTCACGTGCTAGTGTGGTGAAAGGAAATAAAATATGCGGCCCAGTAGCCTGACCTTTCATTACCAACATGACATTACCACTTGCCATGTCATCAGAGGAGAGAGAAAAAGATTTGATAAAAAGGAGAAATTACAACTTTACCTAAGATCCCTAGGTCCCCCCTCCACTTGTCCCTTGGTCTTGCTTGCTGGTCACCTATTGTTGCTTAGGAAAATATTTTTCTTTCCATAAGGAGCACGTGAGGTGGCCGTGAAAATAAAGCAGGAGAAGAAATATTTTTCATGATGTTTAGTGTTTTGAATGTGTCAAGTGAAATCTCAGCGTACGAGTGTAATCCATCTACCTCACCAGAAGATGACGATTGGGTATATGACTTCAATCTCTATGGATATTACACCACACTAGCACGTGTTGTGCCAATGATAAGTAAGCAAAGGTTGGCTAGCGTGTTTCCTTAAAAGCGATGCATTGCAACAACGCTTGTTTGTAATGAAAAGTGAGCAAGGGTTTGAGTTGGTCTGAACATGTAGGAGTAAAGAAGTCAGTCCAAGAGCGTAGGATTAAAGTGGCAATGTGAAATATTAAGACCTTGAGGATAAGGGTATGAAGTTAGTAGAAATACTTAGGAGAATGATGGTTAACATAGTTTGCTTGCAGGACACTAAGTTTTTAGGAGAGAAAGCTAGGGAACTGGGGGAGGACTTTAAACTAGTTTATAAAGATAAAATTCAAATAAGAATGGGGTGATTATAGTGGTTGATAAGGACTTGGGAGAAAATATTGTAGGTGTTTAGAGATTTAATGATAAAATTATATTAATGAAACTTGTGTTAAGAGAATTCATAGTTAATATTATTAGTGTTTATCCACCTCAAGTAGGATTATGAGATAACCTTAATAAATAAATTTGGGAGGAAATAGACTTAGTAATGCAAGAGATATCTAACGGGGAAAATATTATTATAAAGGGCGACTTAAATTGGCATGTAGGGGAGAAGAACATAAGATACGAGAGGGTGCATAGAGGGTATGGTTTTGGGGAGAGGAATCGGATGGGGAAGTTATTCTTAAATTTGTAATAGAAAATAATCTATATATAGCAAATATCTATTTCAAGTAGAGGGAATGACATCTAAAGCTTTCAAGAGTGGACCTTACAAGAGCCAAATAGACTTTTTTTAGTTAGCTAGAAGAGATGGTAGAACTAACTGTAAGGATTGTAAGTTTATACCGAGAAAACCTATAACACTATAACATAAATTAATTGTTTTGGATGTCCACATGAAGGGGTGGAGGAAATGAAGAACGGATAAAGTAGAGCCTAGGATCAAGTGGTGGAACTTGAAGGGTGAGATGATTAACATTTTTGTGGAAAGGTCGAGGGTTGAAGGAAATGGGAACTTAAATGAGGAACAAACAATGATGTTGGATAACATGGTTAATTGCATTAAAAGTAGAAAAGAAGTACTTGGTGAAGCAAGGAGGAGAAGAGCCATAAAAAAAGAAACATAGTGGTGGTGTGAGGAAGTTCAAAAAGTCATCTAAGGAAAAGAAGTGTTTCTTCAATGAATGGTAAAAATGTAAAAATCAAGATAATTGGAAAAGATATGTTGAAGTTAAGAGAGAGGTTAAAAAAAGAGTGAGTGAAGTTAAATATAAGGCGTTTGATGACTTATATAATAAACTAGGGACAAATGAAGGAGAGAAGTACATATATAAAATAGCTAAGTTAAGATATAAGAAAAATATGAACTCAAACCAAGTATTAAGAGTGATGATCAAAGGGTTTTAATGAAAGATGAGGAAATTAAGGAGAGATGGCATATCTATTTTGAGCATTTATTGAACGAAAATTATAGTGGGATGGATATTGAGTCTAGTCACATTAAATAGATAACTTATTTTAGGATATTCTCCATAGATAAGGTAGAAGCTATGTTAGGGAAGATGAAGAAAGGCAAAACTCTAAGACCCGATGGAATTCTTATTGAAGTATGGCTTAATTTGGTTGACTAGTTTGTTTAACAAGATCTAGAAGTTTAAGAGGATGTCAGAAGAGTGGAGGAAAAGTACCATTATACCCTTATATAAAAATAAAAGAGACATCTAAAGTTATACAAACTATACATATATAAAACTTATGGGACATACTATGAAGTAGAAGGACGTTTGCGAAAAAATAACTGAAGTAACAAAGAATCAATTTGGTTATGACTAGTATACAAACAATTTGGGGGGAACCAAAGAGTATCCAGTTATGGTAGGTCTTCATCAATGGTCAGCCTTAAGTCCTAATATTTTTGCTTTATTTATGATGTGCTAACTAGACATATGCAAGATAATGTACTTTAGTGTATGATTTTTACAAATGATGTAGTTATAATTTATGAGAGTAAAGTAAGTTTAAATGGAAATTAGATTATGGAGGGATGCTCTAGAATCAAAATGTTTCAAAATAAGTAAGTGATATTCACATGAAATATGCATTTTATTATCTCCTAAACTTATATTTATGCTAGTGTTTGATTAGAATTAGTGCTACTTTAATATAGTTTTTGGTTTTTGTAGGAAACAAGAGTAAGATATAGAAATGAGGTGAAAAGGAACTTTAATGATTAAATCATCATAACTTCGTGTGCATATCTCTGATTGAACTTATTCAAGCTTCATGTTAAAGTTCAAGAAGTCAGCTTTCAAACGCCACTGACCGCGCTCAATTCAGAGTTCGAAGCAGAAAGTTATAACCAATTGAAAATTATGAACAGTACTTCTACTGGAGTTTTTGGATGTGCGCAATACAGTAAACACGATCGATCGGGAGTAAAAATGATCAATCAGAAGTCGAGATGAAACGGACAATCAGCGCAATAACGCAGAATTTAATGAAGGAAAGCAATCGATCGGCTATACGGAGCGATCGATCGGTTTGTACGAAAAAACCTAAATCAAGCCTATTTCGACTCGGATTTGGAAGGGGACTTTGGAGTTTCTCTTCAAACATATAAATAAGCCTTAAGGGAGAACGTATTGGACATTAGAGAACCTATTTTGGAGGCTAGAGAAGAGCAAGAGAAAAAGTCTTTTAGAGCCAAAGAAGAAGAAGAAATCTATGCTAATGGAACTACATAAATAAACTTTTTTCTCTCTTCCTATGTGTAACTAAATTTTTTGTCAAGGCTAGATGAAGCCCTAGATATGTGTATTGCTACTCTTGTTAGTTTCATTTAATAAAGTTGATTATGATTCATGGTTAATGATATTTCATGAGTTTCTTTTGAGTACTTGACTATAGACTTGATAGATATGAATGAAATTAGATCTTTTTATTCCCTGTGTCTGACCAAGAATAGGTTTGTGATTGATTTTATGCCCGACCAAGGATAGAATTAATTACATGATAGCGGATGAACTTTTGTGTCCAACTATGAACACAAGTTACCATATCATATTAATGTATGCCTAATAATAATTGAGAGTAATAATTGCATGTCTAGTGGTGGATTCATTGCCTTGATACTTCTCCATATTGATTAAATCTCAGTTAGATTAACTAAAGTCCGTTGCTTTCTTTAGAATTAGTTAAATTAAATCTTTTCTTTCTTGAGTTTGGTAAAGTATTTAACCGTCCATGAGGTTCGACAACCCTTTAATACTCGCCGTAGTACAATTGCCTTGTGCACTTGCAAGAGTTTATATTTAAACGATCAGTAAGACTAAGACATAGTGCATTGAATTTAATTTTAAAGAAAGTAGAGCAAGTAGAACTTTTGTTGAAATAGATTGTAAGAAGTATCAAGGTGTGATCAATTATGCTACTTAGGATCTATTATCTATAAAAATTGGGATATTAATAATGACGTGGTACATAAGATAAATGTGGGATAGGTAAAGTGGAAAGCGGCCTCGAGAGTTTTGTGTGATAGGCGTATTCCAAAAAGGTTTACAGGCAAGTTCTCTAGGCCTGCAATGCTCTATAGAGCAGAGTATTGAGCACCAAAGATAAGTCATACAGATACGTTGAATATAATTTATACGAGAATGTTAAGGTATATGAATAGGATAACTAAGAGAGATAGAATTATAAATGAATATATTCGTGAAAGTTATATGAATAGGATAACTAAAAGAGATAGAATTATAAATGAATATATTCGTGAAAGTTTAGGGGAATAAGCTAAGAGAATATAAGTTACGTTGGTATGAGCATATGAAAAGAAGATCAATAGATGTTCCCATGAGAATAGAAGTGATGCATGTAAATGATGTCAAAAGAGGGAGAGGAAAATTAGAGAGAACTTAGATGGATTTAATAAAAAAAATGATATGATTTTACTAAAGGGCCGTTTGGGGCGTGATTATAAGCAAATATCCAGAGTGGATTTTGGACATCCACTGTAGCATTCATGTTTTTTCTATATCCAGCTGAAACACGCTGGATATGGAAAAAACATGAATGTTACAGTATAGCAAAATATCCACTGTGGATGTTTTATTTTTAATCACGCCCCAAATGGCCCCTAATTCTTACAAAAGAGTTGACACAAAATAGGCCTAAATAGAGGCGTAAGATTTATGTCGCCGACCCAAAATAGTTGAAAAAATGTGCTACTTGATTATGATATTAATGTGAAAGAACAAAACTGGACCAGATTATACTTACCAATCGCTCTCCTATGCGAAATGTGCCCGCCATGATTTAACCGATCGGAAAAAGGGACCAAGTGCCATTCAAAGCCCAAATTAGAGCCTAAACCACATAAGTACTACCTGTAGTACAACTAAAAAAATGAGGGACTATCTCTGAAGTTATATAGACAAAATGATATTTATACATCATTTTTATGACATACTATAGGAAAAGTGATGTAGTGTTATCACTGTATTTCACATTTTTCCACCCATGCCCTGAATCGGTACACACAGCAGTACCTTTCTCATAGTCAGAGTCTAGGAGGATGGCCTCAGATTCTCAAGGACGGGAAACCAATCCATGGTGGCCGGGAGGGATTCCGCGGCTGGTTGAGGGACAGTCGTCGTGGCGGTCCGGCGTGTGGGAAACTTATAAGCGGTGGCAAAGTGATAACCCCTGCCTGGGTTTTCCTCTCCATCCAGAGCTATATACCTCGCATATGGGTTTTCCAATCTGGAGAGCAAATCATAACCTCCTCAAACAGCAGCTGTCTTGCCTCTTAGTGGCTCCTCGTGGCTTGTCAACCTCGTCGTCAAACGCTACGCCTCTACCATTCCACGCTTCAACTCCGGTGGACTCCGCCCAGCTCCTCCGCGTCTGCACCATTCTCTTCCAACAGCAGAAATCCCCCGACTCCAAGCTCCACGCCAACCTCCACAAACTCGACTTCTCTCTAACCCACGAGTTCTTCCTCCAAGTATGCAACCGGTTCCCACTCTCATGGCGACCAGTGCACCGTCTTTTCAACTTCTCCCTCACCCAACCCAGCTTCTCCCACTCTTCTGTCACCTACAACAAGATGCTGGATATTTGCGGGAAATCGCGTAACATGGAGCTCCTATGGAGTTTAGTTCATGAGATTGCGGAGAAGAAGCTTGTCACCGATGCGACGTTCAAGATTGTTGTCAAGTCTCTTGCTGCTGCTAGGGAGTTGAAGAAATGTGTGGAGTTATTCCATTTGATGAATGAGAATGGGTTTTGGTATAGAGAAGAGACTTTGAATAAGGTGGTGGAGATGCTTTGTTGTTCAAAGATGGCGGAAGAAGCAAAATACATTGTTTGGAAGATGAGGCAGTGTATAAGGCCGTCTGAGGTTACGTATGGGATTTTGATATGTGGGTTTTGTGAGAGAGGTGATCTGGTTGAAGCTTGCAAAATATGGAATCTGATGGTGGAGGAGGGGCTTGAACCTGAGGTGGATTCAGCTGAGAAGATTATAGAGAGGTTCTTTAAGACGGATCGGTTTGAAGATGGCATGAGCTTCTTTATAGCCATAAGAAAGAAGAGATTTGAGGATGTGGGTCTGCCTTTGTACAAGCTATTGGTTCTTTGGACTTGTAAGAAGGGTAGAATGATTCATGCTTTCATGCTGTTTGATGAAATGATTAAGAGAGGTATTGGGGCAGAGGATCACAAAGTTTTGTCTGCTATAATTTATGGGCTTTTGAGTAAAAGGAGAATGAGAGAAGCTCACAGGGCATTAGAAGAGATCAAAGATCCTGATTTGGGTGTGTATAATGAGGTTATCAAAGGGCTGTTGAGGCTAAGGAAAACAAGTGAAGCCACACAGGTGTTTAGAATGATGTATCAGAGAGGATACAAACCAAATATGCACACTTACGTGATGCTCTTGCAGGGCCATTTGGGGAGGAGAGGGAGGAAAGGACCCCACCCAGAAGTGAACTTTGAGAGCATATTTGTTGGGGGGTTGGTGAAGGTAGGAAAGACATTGGAAGCTACAAAATATGTGGAGAGAATAATGAACGGTGGATTAGAGGTGCCTAGGTTTGACTATAATAAGTTTTTGCATGACTTCTCTAATGAAGAAGGGGTTGTGATGTTCGAAGAGGTTGGAAGAAGGTTGAAGGAGGCGGGTCAGTTTGATTTGGGTGACATATTTTTTATCTATGGGGAATGCATGGCTACTAGAGAAAGGAGAAGAAAATTGTGATGTTCTCCATCCATGTAGATTTTGTCGCTGTCGATTTCTTAAGTGGTATAACGAGATTGTAGTGAATTTACTTACAATATTTTGTGACCGGAACTATTTATAATAAATTCTCATTATCTTACAGTTTAGAACCTGCGTAAGGAACGTGGAATTAACTAGAATTTCATCTTGAAAAGCCAAATGGGAGTATCAATATAAAGTTGAAGCATTATTATACATTTTTCCGACATTATTATCACTATTATACATTAAGAATGACCAAAGCTTACCTACATAAGTATACTGTCATAATGAAGATGCACAATTTGTATCAAGAAAAAAATAATGAAGATGCACAAACATCACCTTCTCTAGAAATAAATATGTGAGGAAGAAATTAATTTACAAAAAAATAATAATAAACCATATTTGTTCTTCAATCTCATTGAGGAGCAAATATTGTGGCCAATCCCCTATCCACAGTCATGTGGATCGGAGGGCCGTAAGACATCAAGTCTCTTTGTCCACACCTAAAAGTTGCTTCACCTCTAGCTAAAACTTCTCCATCGGAATCAATAATACCACCTTTCCTTGGTTCCCCAGCACGATTACCAGGCTTCAAGTAAAACGCTTTCACCTGTCATTATAATAAACAAGGCATTGGCAGTGTGAAAAATATGCTGATTTATTGTAAACGTCAAATAACTCTATTGTCAGAGTTCAAACCCGAAGCGAGTTTTATTACACTTCATAAACAAAACGCTAAATTATGTAAGTACAATAAAAGCTCAGCAAACAGAGACTCCCATCTGAAATTACTTGGGTAATGTTTTAAGACCAGGATTAAACAGAGTCGGCCTTCTGTTTAATGCATTCTCGTTTGACATTCTATGGAAAGTGGAAACATAAAGAGGCAGTTCTTTCATTTTGGCGCACATATAGTTCATTTTAAGTTAAAATAACCGAAGTATTCTAGTAGGTGATATCTACTTATGCGATTGTGATTCAACATGATAAGAACTCTGAGTCTGATTATATATTGTGATAGTCTCCAACAACCCTCTTTCCACTTCTAAGTGACCTTTCAACAATAACTCTGCTTCAAGTCAAATTCAGTACGATTTGAAACAAAACTCACCATCGTTTGGAGGATAGAAAAGAATTACCTTTAGATACATGATGTAAGGCGACTTTATATGAGTCCCATCATTCAATTTTGTCAGCAATGTCAAAAGGGCCAACTTTGAGCAATCTCTCATCAGGATCAGATCCAAGTAGCCATCAGAAAACTACATGAAGAAACAATGTCAGGCTACTCAATTCAGAGTCTTTAAAAACTATCAAATTTATGTACACGATATTTCCTTATAAGGGGTTGCCGAAGTGCTAATTTTCAATCAGAAAAAAAAAAACTACATGATGAACAGCTTTCAAACAAGAAATTACTTTGCCATACTGCAAGCGGCAAATGAAATATGAATTCTGCTTTCCCATTAATTACTCTGACATCCATATGTAAATGCCAAACCACATATACCTTTTAAACATCAAGCGAAAACAAAATAGTGCCAAAAAAATGTCAAAACAAAAAGGCCGAGCAAGACTACATGTCCAAAAGGCTCAGACAAACTCCACATATAATAATTTCAAAAATGCACATTGTAAAAATGCACTTTATAATGTATAAATTGAACGCAAGTTGCAACTTAATAAATTCATAAAAGAAGAAAAGAAAAGAGGGAAAAGTTGCAACTTAATCAATTTATACGAGAAGAAAAAGAAAAAAGTGACATCTCACTTTCGCTTCAGGGGCTGGCATGGTATCTTCGCTGGCCCAAGGCACATTGTGAAGCCAAACCGAAATAAAGGGTCCCTTAACTGTCCTCCACTCTGAAATGTCAAAATTAGTGGTAGGCCCCTGGTAACCACACTGCTGAATTTTCACATTGCCTTCCAGGTCTTGTTTCCAAATGTGAAAGCTATTCGTATTAGTATCACCATCTTGGGTCAAGGGATCCCCAAATGTTTCAAAACCGGGTGCAGGAATGAAGCAAACATGGCCTTCATATTTGCGCAAGCATAATATTCGCAGTAAGCTCTGAAACCAAACATTGATAACAAGCAGCATGTCAGACAAGAGCAGACCTGCCGACAAACTAGAATCCATAAATTATTAGGACAATTACCACAAAGAGTATGACAACTAACATTTCGGCCTCTCTAGTAACTAGCCACCATATTCAAACCAAAAGAAATATCAATTACTTCGAACAGATTCCACCTTACTAACACAAATATAGAACACGTGCCAATTGATGTGATAAAATTCTCTAGGCAACTCACATATTGGCATGTTTACCAAAATATTCTCTATAGTGAAAAGTACCTGCAATTGTACCCAAAAACAACTTACTTGATTCTGAATTTATCACTTAGACTGCATAAATTGTATGGCTTTAAACATTGCAGTCATTTAAGTCTTAGTGGCAGAGCTTGATTACTGCACGTTTATAGAGAAAGGGAATGGAAAATACTCCCTCCGTCCAATAAAACCTGGCAGCATTTGAAATGAATTAAATTTATTGGCCTGTGGGCCCACAGCATTTCAAGCCTACACTTAACCCTGCATCTAAACATACTGATGTAGACAAGGCGTCTACAACGGAGAAGAACGAGGCTAAACTAGAACAAAATAAATAAACTTAAACTAATCTGTGATTCTCATTGATAATCCCATTTTGGCCATAGGCCTTACATATATAAAGAGAAGAAATATCCTAATATTAATAGAAGTAGTAAATTCTAACTAGGAAACACTATTAAATAAGAAATCCTAGTCCTAATAGAAGTAAGAGGTTGTAATTGAGTCCATAACATTCCACCACGCTCCACATCGTCTTGTCCTCAAGACGACCAACTTGGATATTGCTCCAAAAAATCATCCTCGCGCATCCAAACAACATCTTCAGGAGCACAGTGTAACCATGCAACGAGAACTTCAGTAATAACACGCCCACGACGACGAACACGGCGACGCTCAAGGATAGAATGAGGCACTGGGCAAGACTCATCGAAAGGCAACGGTGGTGGAACAGGCTGCGGAAGAGCAGAAGCATCACCCATGTCAGAGTCCACCAAATAAGCAGCCCGCAACTCGTCCAGAAAAGGAAAAACAAGAGTGGAAAGGGCATGGAGGGAAGAATCCTCAAACTGTCGGGATAAGGCATCTGCAGCGCGGTTCTCAGAACCCCGCTTATAGACCATCTCATAATCATATCCCAACAATTTGGAGACCCAACGTTGTTGCGCGGGAGTAGCCACTCGCTGATCCAAGAAGTACTTGAGCGGTTGGTGATCAGTCCGAATAATGAAGTGACGACCTAAGAGGTAGGGGCGCCACTTAGTCACTGCATGGACGATAGCAAGCATCTCACGCTCATAAGAAAATAGAAGTAAAGACCGTCTCGACAAAGCCTTGTTGAAAAAGGCAATAGGACGCTCATCCTGCATAAGAACGGCTCCAAGACCAACATCTGATGCATCACTCTCAACAACAAAGGTCTTGACAAAATCCGGTAAGGCAAGTACAGGGGCAGAAATAAGCGCTGCTTTGAGTGCCTCAAAAGCGCGCTCAGCAGTGTCAGACCAATCAAATGCTCTCCCTTTTTCAACAACGCAGTCAAGGGTGCAATAATAGTGCCATAAGAGGAGATAAAACGCCTATAATAACCTGCAAGTCCTAGAAAACCACGTAATGCCCGTGGGGTAGAAGGTCGAGGCCAATCCCGAACTGCAACAATCTTGGTAGGATCCGTAGCCACACCATCGGCAGAAATAACATGCCCCAAATACTCAATCTGACGGCAACCAAAGGAACACTTTGAGCGCTTTAAGGAAAGACTATGCTCATGAAGGAGAGAGAAGACGGACCGTAAGTGCTCCAAATGGGTATCCCACGTAGGGCTATAAATGAGAATATCATCAAAAAATACCAGCACAAAGCGCCGTAGACAAGCCCTGAAAATATCATTCATCAAACACTGGAAGGTAGAAGGGGCATTAGTGAGGCCGAAGGGCATGACAAGAAACTCGTAATGGCCGTCATGTGTGCGGAACCCTGTCTTGGAAATATCATCAGGATGCATGCGAATCTGATGATAACCCGAACGGAGGTCCAGCTTCGAAAAGAACTGCGCACCGTCCAACTCATCAAGTAGCTCCTCAATAACTGGAATAGGGTACTTATCCTTAAGTGTAATAAGATTAAGTGCCCTATAATCCACACAAAAGCGCCAAGAACCATCCTTCTTGCGAACAAGGAGGACTGGAGAGGAATAAGAAGACTGACTGGGACGAATAATGCCAGATGAAAGCATCTCACGAACAAGTCGCTCAATTTCAGTCTTCTGAGCATGGGGGTAGCGATAAGGCTGCACATTGGCTGGAGGCGCACCCGACTGGATAGGAATCCGATGATCATAAGCACGAGGAGGAGGTAGTCCACGAGGCTCCTCAAAAAGAGCATGATGCTCCTCAAGTAAGGTGGCCAAATCCGGTGAAACAGCCAGGGAGTCAGGAACATCAACTACCGGCGGTGCTGCAACAAGTAGCCAGAACATTGATAATGACAAAGTATTACTGCAAATTCTGCAGACTGAAGACAGCCCGGTGGTTGAGCAGTGATACGGACCGGTTTTCCCTCATAAGTAAAATCCATCGTCATATGTCGAAAATCCCAAGAAACAGGGCCCAAATCCTCAAGCCATTGAACACCGAGGACCACATCAGCCCCCTTGGTGGGAAACAAGTATAAGTCCATAATATAAGATTGGCCCTGTAACTGCAAAGCAACATTAGAGCAAACACCAGAACTCTTGAGATGATTTCCATCACCAATCAGCACATCAAAAGTCACAGAGTCCTGGATAGGGTAGCCCAGATGGCGAGCAACACGGTCATTAACAAAATTGTGGGTACTACCACTATCAATCAAAACTGAAACCGGTTGTTTTTTAATCAACCCTTTGACGCGCATAGTACGTGGAGTAAAGGTACCAGAAAAGGCCTGCAACGCAATCTCCATCTCACAAGCCTCAATAGGGGTCAAATCCTCCTCAACAATATCAGCACACGTGTCATCCTCATAATTTGTATCATAGCACTCATCCAGCATATATAACCGACGTGTAGTGCAGCGATGGCCAGGGACATATTTTTCATCACAATTGTAACACAGTCCTTTGGAACGCCAATCTGCCATCTGCTAAGGAGAAAACCGAGTAATAGGAGGAGTTGAGGAAAAACCAGGGGGTCGAGTCGCACGGGGCTGTCCAGATGACGGAGGCAAGGGGGAAGGAGAAGGGGAAGGCCTAGAGAAAGAACGTCCCAACTGAGTCAGCTTTTCCTCACAAACACGAGCCATACGCATCGTTTCTATTAAGGAGACGCGTGGAAAAGACTGCAACTCAGCTTTAATATCCGCCCGTAAGCCTGCTTCAAAAACTCCCATAAGTGTATGCTCAGGCCATCCCTGAACACGGTTCACCAATTGCTCAAACTCATCCTGATAGTCCTGAACTGACCCACGCTGGCGAATTTGAGGAAGTAGGCTATTATAATTCGTATAAGCGGTTTGGCCAAAGCATAGACGAAGGGCTTGCTCAAACTCGTCCCATGTAGAATCAGGGTGACGCTCCAAATACTGGTCCACCCAATGTATAGCACGCCCTTCCATATGGAAGGAAGCCAACTCGCAATGCTCATGAGCGGGGCTCCGATGAAAGTGGAAGAAGCGCTTGGCACGTGAAATCCACACATCTGGGTCGCGTCCATTAAATACAGGAAACGTGACACGTACTGGCCGAGCCTGGACAGTGCCCTCCCGATCAATAGGGGCATTCGCGTATTGACGGACCACAAGTCCATGACCACGATTGCGCCCTCCACGTCCACGGTAGTCAACATGATATGGAAACTCCTCATCAGACGCATAAGAATCATCCGCATTAGCATAAAGAGGGGGACCCCCAGTAGGGCCCACGTGGGGTGGTGGAACGCCAACTCCCGATGGATGAACGGGCTGGAATTGGGCAATGGGTTGGGCCGGCTCGTCAGGGGAGGGATGAGGTCTGGTTCTCGGGAACGTTCGGACCCGCAGGAAGAAAACCCGAAGGTACCCCCGAGCTCTGGTGGGAAGAGATTAGGGCAGGGTGGGGAAGGTCGATCGGGGCGGCGGCGAGAGGGCGAGGAGGCGGGGGTTGCGGCGGGTGCGGCGGTGGCCACCAGAGCTCCCCATAAGCGCCGATCGAAGGTATAATATCGACGCGCATGTGTTGGGAAAGCCCGGCGAGAGGCAAGGTGGAGGCGGCTGGAGGGAGAGGACCGGCGGAGGGAAACGATCTGAAGGAAAGATGTAGCGGCCAGGAGGAGGGTGGGGAAGCATCAAGAAGCGGAAAGGCGCCACCTTTGGCAAGGGGGCGCTGCCGATCGATGGAGGCGACGGGGTGGGAAGGAGGGACCGGAGTCGCCATCGACGGGGAAGGCTGTGCCACGGCAGCCGGTGTCTGGCGGGGCATCGCCACGGGCTCCGGCAGACCCGGCAGAGAGGGCGGCGGCAAAGAGGCGGCTGCAACGACGCCGGTGAGCAGACGAAGGGACTCGACGGAAATCGGCGGCGCCAGCGAGCCGAAGGCGGCTGATGGGACGGTGCCAGACGAAGCTGAGTCCGTCGTGAGGGTTCCCGCCAGGGCTAGGCCCTGCCAAGGCGGCATGCCGGCTGGCGGCAAGTGGGTGCCAGCGGGGAAAGACGACGGCGGAAACCAGGACGGAGAAGTGCCGTAGCTCGGAGGTGGAGCCGACACCGTCTGGCGATGCAAGGACAGCAACACCTCCTCAAAGCAACGGTTGGACTCCGCGATCGTATTCTTCAAATCGGTAAAGTTCCTCTCTTGCACATCAAATTTTGCTTCCAATTGGGTAATGCGGGTAGTCTCATGTGGGAGGGTAGTAATGGGTATGTCGTGAAAGACTGATGGCGTCGGTGTCATGGACGAAGGTCCAGAGGACGTCGGCGGAGGGTCGGGACTCTTCCGATGGTCGCCTGTCATGGCAACAGTAAGGGTGGGTGGGTGGGAACCAGGGTCGAAAACGGCTCTGATCCACTGATGTAGACAAGGCGTCTACAACGGAGAAGAACGAGGCTAAACTAGAACAAAATAAATAAACTTAAACTAATCTGTGATTCTCATTGATAATCCCGTTTTGGCCATAGGCCTTACATATATAAAGAGAAGAAATATCCTAATATTAATAGAAGTAGTAAATCCTAACTAGGAAACACTATTAAATAAGAAATCCTAGTCCTAATAGAAGTAAGAGGTTGTAATTGAGTCCATAACACATACACGAGGATTATTGGCCTGTAGGGAAATCCAGACATTTAATTCTGGATCCTTCATTTCAAATGCAGCCAGATTTTTTTGGGCGGACCGCGAAATGGATATTACTTCCTAGCAACCTTCTAACAAAAGGTTTGGCTACTGGCAGCTATGCAAACATTAAGAGAAACAAGAAACAGCAACAGCACTTTGCCAAATAAAAAATTCCCTTCCATATACTATTTCATTCCCCTGAATTTCTATATATATCATAATCATAATCATAATCAAGTAGCGCCTTTTCCCAACTATTTGTGGTCGGCGACATGGATCTTAGTCCTCCATTCAGGCCTATTTTGGGCTACCTCTTTTGTAAGAGATAGTAAAGTCTATATATATATGTACCGTAAAAAGACGGATGGAAAAGGACACTGCAAGACTTAGTTTTCAATGGTACACACCAATTCCATGAACAAAATATTGGTCAACATCCACTAACTGAAAATTTGCAAAGTAGACCAACCAAAATAATATTGCCAGATAATGCATATTCCTACGGGATTCTGCAAAAGACAATGGATAGATAAATGTATCTTACATACATAGAACTCTATACGGGAGCTCCCCATCCACCGAAACTTCTCAGACTCTATATCAATATCTGCCACCAGACCTGGAAAACATAATGACGATGTCTTAGTATGCAGTAACACATCTATGATAACAAAAACCATTTGGCTCAATTTTATCAACATGAAGGAAGAAAATGTGAACTATGAACAGTACTTTATAAATTTGAAAACTGTGACACATGTTTGTACTAATAAAAACGATATCTGTTTAAGTAGACCTAAGCAACCAGAATTTTGCTTAGCTTTAGGGACAACACTACTTTTAGTAGGATAAATTCAACTGCCACAAGACAGGAGTACGGTGCCAAACAATAATTTGTAAAAGCATACACCGTTTTGGCAAAATATGAATGCATACACTTAGTACATGATTCGTATGTATATAAGCCCCAGTTATAAACAGCCCCAATTAGTTCATACCCCAAGTAAGCATTAAAACACTGAAAAACCTTGTCCCTTCTTGCAAGACAGTAGCTACATCCAGTGCACGCCTGTGACCTGTCACAAAAAAGCATAGATATAAAATCAGATACCAGACAAGTGACACCTACGCTGAAATCAGTGATGCAAAGAAATTATGACGAGTAAACCAAAATTCACTTATATTTGACAAATGACCTTAAGGAAACACACACGAAAAGGTCCTGATACAATCTTTGTGCAGAGACACTACCATATAAAAAGCAAAAAAGAATCAAGAGGTAAACAAAAACCTCGAATAATGGCAAAAACGGCATTCGATGGGGAGCACATTTCATCAACAGAATCCAATATTGACTTTGCCATGCCATTTCCTGTACCTGTAACAGCAATGCTATATCCAATGAGTCATAAAGAATATTATTCACAGAAAAAGACACTGTGTTCAAACAAGCTTCGAGCAAGCAGAAAACAAAGCAATCTACCACTTCAAACATGTAGTAACGAAAATACTTAGGGCAAAAGTCAGCAATCACCCTTCTCATATCTACTTAAAGCAAAAGTCAGCTATCACCCTTTTCATATGTACTTAAAGCAAAAGTTAGCTATCACCCTTCTCATATGTCTTCCTTTTAAATAGGTTCAACCTTTTCCTCCTAGTTTACATGTAATTTGCTCACCACTTACCACCTTAAGTGTTAGCTTATGCGAATATACAGCATGGTGCTATTCTGAACACAAAAATTCAAGAATATATGGTCATGGATTTTCCGCTTGCCTTTGCAAAATAATATGCTACTATATCCAGCTTGTCAATGTGCATATATAGTTATTTCCTGAGTAGATTATGACAAGATTCCTGCTTCCACTAGCATCAAATTGGTCTTAGGTATAATCTATAAATGCTGACAGTAAGAAACTCCAAAAAGTGCATATCACAAGAAAAAACAGCCAAGCTCCAATTATCCTCACAACTATTTTGTCTCTTAGGCACCTGAGCTCTACAATAAAATAAAGAACAACAAAAAAATCTATTTCAGGAAGTGATGCACCAGTTTTCCTTAAGTTTTAGACTACTTATTTAACAATGCCACTCTTGCCATATCCATACACAGACAACTGTCAACTTACTGGTAAAAATACAGTCAAATTAGGCTAGAGATGAACTAAACTCAAATATCATCCAGAAATACTTGTAACATTAATAACTAAAATTTATGTTGTGCAACAAAGACAGCATACCTGCCGGAACAACTCCAAGGGGCACTTTGATTGCAGTTTCCCAATCTTCTCTTTGAAGTAGCCCATTCACCACCTACAACCAGATATATAACAATGTACAAAAATACTATATAAAAAAAGTACAAAAATACGAAAAAAGTAGTAGTACACACTGTACAAGACAGGAAGAAGATACAAGAAGATTAAGGACAATAAATTTAAGGGACACAAAATTATGCTTGTACATTCTATTTGAAGCAGACTGGTTTTCATTGTTACCAGCTTTGTGATGGAAGATGGCTATATTAATATTTCATGTGCAACCAGCATGTCATGAAGCAATCCACATATTTGGAAAGGTGTATGATGAATATGATGATGTTGAATCTTCTTATCATCGTCCCCTTTTCGGAGGGTTGCGTCAGGAAGAGCATCTGGCATAAAAATTTGCCACTATGTTTCTTTGTATGGATTTTGTACCATTTTGATTCCGATAAGAGTCAAATGTAGTATATAATCCATGCCGCCGACCCCAGATAGCTGGGATAAGGCGTATGTTGATGATGATGATGACATTCTATTTGAAGCATAAGGAGGCTCTGAAGACCTAGCACTCTAGTTATCTTAGCATTTAAAATCTGCATTGTATTAGAAACTCTTGGAAAAAAGAAAAAAATTGCAAGGTATACGAACTGACCAAAATTTTAGCTATCAAAAGAGGCTGCTCGACAGGCGTGACAATCATATCATCTGTCAGCTTTTAGTGGCCAACACTTCAAGGAATTTTTACCTCCTAGAGGCCACGGCTAATTTATTGGCCAAAGCCATATGCTAATCCCTTCTGTTGGATTATGATCCTTCGTTATTGGCAGTGGAATTTTTCAATTTATACATGAAATACCAAAATCATAGAATGATTGAGAAATATCGGCACAACTATCATGACATTTATCATAAACATGATAAATATATTGAACCAACATCTCAGATAACATCAGCCATCGTATATTAAGTTCAGCTAGAATTCTGATTAACCATTCATCATGAAAAATAAGAAAGCACGACTAACCTCGACAAGAATACCATCTCCACTGACACAAACAATTCCATCATAATTGGATAGATCCCAGGAATGCACAATCGCCTTTGCATGCAACTGATATTGAGTTTCTGATACATACTAGAAACTCTTCCATTACATCTAACCTAAAAGATCCCACAAAAAAGAGAAGGTTGATATTCCTTACCCTGAACTGTATATTGGATATCTGCAGCAACAAGTAGTGGCTTAACTTCTTTATGGAAGACTTTTACCGCAGACTTCTTTCCACCGAATGGATTCACTAAAATAAGTAGTCTCTTTGGTCGTGCTGTTATAAGGACAAAAAGAGCAACTAACTTTTAATCTGAACGTAGATGAGGTATACTGATCATGAAATTTATTAAGCCTGTCATCTGATCCGTCCACGAGTTTTGTGAGAAGCATGCAAGCAAACAAGAAAATGTGATTGCTCGAAAACAAGATGCAGTTCACATGTTTGATATGCTTAATATGTAATGCAGAAGCTTCAAGTAATGGACAAATCTAAAAATTGAGTGCAACATATTATCGAGTAAGCAACTTAAACATCATGATAACTATCGCATTGGGAATTCAAAAAAAAATACTCCCTCCGTCCTGTTTTAATAGCTCCATCTGAAAAAATGTTGATTTTTATTGGATGATGGAAACCCCAACTAATGGGGGAAAGAAGAGGTTCAACATCCACTTAAATTGACAATATGGAGCATCTAAAAGGGGAATGTCCTCTATTCCAGATGGAGCATCTAAAACAGGATGGATACCATAAACCAACTTCACAAAACATAAAACTCAACTTCAGTAATTCCAATTTACCATTCCTCCGTCCATCAAAAAGAGGAACAGAGAGAGTCAAATGTCTAATCTGCTTTCTGACCGAATATCTATGAGAATGTTTAAATTGGAATTTTTTCATGAAAATTAGCGTAATTAGATTATAGTCCCTCGGTCCAACAAAGACTCTCTGCACTTGACAAAATAAGTTTCCATCATTACATGGCTGACTTTGCTCCACGACCAAAAATTCAGAAGAGGGGAGTAAAACTTTGTTTTTCAGTATAGGCCTCAGAATCCAATAAATTTATCCCATCAAATACAGACAGCCTTGATTGGACTGAGAGAGTATAGCGAACATAGGCCGGGAAGATGAACTAAGAGAAATCCAATCTATTCAAGGAAACCCTACAGGAACACATTACAAATTGAACCAACTAAAGTTTTTAATGGACAAATTAAAATCTGTAAACATTTGTAATCATCAAGTAATTCACAAAAAGAAGACGAAGTGGAGGAAGGAAATTAAAAAAAAATTCACTTCGAGAAGCTCACCCAACCGATCGATTGAACCCCTCAGCCTCTCGCACCAAACGCGCTTCGACTCCTGGGACGGCAGCTCAAACACGAAGTCCCTCCGAGCCCGCCGGAGACCCCCGCCGCTTGCCCCACCGTCGCAAAACGGCGTAATTTCCCTCTTCACGAACGCCCTCACCATGACGACCGGTCGGTCCTCCGCCGAAGAGAAGCCCAGCACCTCGCTGTCCAACTCCAGGCACCTGTCACTCCCATCGTGCGTCTTCCACCGGAGCGTGGCTCCGTCGCCCGAAAGGGTCAGCTGCGTCTCCGAGCCGTTGACCGTCGCCGATGACGTCAGCTCCGCCTCGATCTCCGACATTTTTGGCGGCGAAATCGTCGGTCGTCTCTCGTGTTTCACTCCCGCCGTGGTGGTTGGCAAGGAGGTCGGTTTTTATCGTACACGAATGGGGAAGTCGTTTTCAGTGGGTCCCAATTTATGGGGCCCATTTGATGCAGAAAGCGACTCCCTCCGTACCTACCTATATTTTTTTGGGTATATAAATATAATTCCCTACTCATCATTGAGTTGTCGCTAGTAAACACGGACACGTGAAAATGGCCGGAAAGCTCGGACACCTGAAAATGGGCGTCTTATCCGCGTTCGATATAGATAGGGCTGTCTGCATATCACTGCCATTTTCGATTTAAGAAAAATAAAAAGAACGGATACGGCCTATTTTCAAGGTCAGCCTCGTTCTACGTCTCAACGTGGACGGCAATTCACCTCCACCGGTCGTTCCTTCGGCCAAGCCAGGTAAAATCCCTTCCTCCGCCTACCCCCCTACCACCCCCCTCGCCCTAGAGTAGGAGAAAGAGGAGGGGGGTTTTGATAGTGTCAGCTCTGCCGTCGCCCACCGGCTTCCTTCTCCGACCGGTGTCAGCTGAGGAGGATGCAATGGAGAAGTCACCCGGGGCTGGACGCGTCACCGCCGGATCCTGTTGTGGACCCTGGTACACAAGCTTCTGCTTGGACTGGGTTTGTGGGTGGATTCATCTAATCCTTCCATCATCTCTTTGCATTGTGGCACGTATTTGATTCCGTTTGGAGCTCCATGGAATGCAATATATCAGTATCGGGGCGATATTGACCCATATATCGCTATTTAAAAAAAACGTTTTCAAACAAAAAAAATGGTAAATTTCTTTTTTAAAAAAAGGAAAAAAATAACTTTTCAGTTTGTTCCCCATCCTAATATGCATTTTTATACATATTTTGAAATCTATGCTTTGTCTAAATTAGTATAACTCATTTTTGAAGTTAGATTGTGAAAATATACGGTAAAAACTAGTTTTCGACCATCGATATTTTTTTACACAATATCTCTAATATATCTATGATATTTAACTGATATTTTACCGATATCCGATACGAAATTCCTTGCTCTAAACTAGAGGTATCGGTGTTTCTGATTGTCAGTTTTATTACATTGTAGAATCTATGTGGCAACCGAGCTTGGAAGGAAGGGAATTGTACCCGGAGCGCACCATCGAGCCTGACTACACTTACTATACGAGGACTGGTGTTCGCGGCTACGGCGCCAGGTGCCGCTTCAACCACCCCCGTGATCGTTCTTAGGTACTCTCGCCCTGTGCTTCTTATGCCATTACTTGCCCTTTGTGGATTACTTCAATAGAAACAGAAGAAGTACAAAAAAAATCATCTTTGGGTATATAAATGCTCCTTTAGCGGTCAGCTTTATCAAAATATGCAGGTTTAAAGAGGGTGATCCGAATTTTGGAGATAAATTAGTAATTTTTTATTAGCCGAGTGGCATCATATTTTTTGAGAAAATGACCTATTTTCCGTATACATATCGTGCCAATGTATCTGTATCCATGCTTCCTCTCAGGCTCATTTTGTTATTTTCATTATTATTCTTTATGTTCATATATTAAGTCATCAGGATATTTACTCCTTACTCAATACTCATTATACATAGGTAGCTTTGCCCAGCTCATTAATGGACAATAATGGAGCCTTTCAATCTCAAAATGAGAGGACCATAATAATGGTTGCACAAGGATAATACTCCCTCCAATTTAGTCTGTCACATATTTAGTCAATTTTATTGAGATGTGGGGTCTACAGTAAAAACTTGGATTTTCGAGAAACCATTCATCGTGAAGGCCTCTCAATCTCAATCTAGGGGTTGTTAGGTGGCCATTGTCGCACTCCAGCTGCTAGAATAATTAAAAAACAGTGTCATCTAATTTTGATATATTATTTCTGTTAATTATCTCAATTAAAAGTGACCGGAAGAAATAATAACTATCCAAAGAGTGCCCCCTCAACCCTCATTCTTATCAGTTGATAGTTTGGTAGGTACCTAAAGTTAGGTTATATCAGAACTCTCGGTTACTACCAACAAATTAGAGTTGAGTGGATCACCCATGGGGAAAGGTCCCATGTTCGAGTCAGGCGTGTGGCACTTTGGGTTTGGGGGGTGTTTTTTTTATGCCTGGGTGTTTGGGCCAGCTTGCGCGCACCTCGACTAATCTCGGGGGATAACTAGCACAGCAATCCACCGCCATGGTCCCCCACTTAAATCACAGGATAGACTGGGGGAATTCGAACTTGGGCCTCCCGAAACCCCAAGTCTGCCCCCCCCCCCCCCACTGGCCATCCCATAGAGGTCTTTCTCCCAATTGGTGGCAAAAATCCAGGCGGAAAGCAGGAGGCGGGTAGTTAAATGTTTCCCTTGCAGTCAGAAAACTCATGATGGCGAACTAGCCTATTTGTAATATAAGGACATGATTCCATAAAAATCAAAGTTCAATTCATTCATATATACCATTGATTCTTCACATGAATGTCCCGGGCTACAAAATGTATCTAACAACAAAATTGAACCGAGCAAAGCAAACTTACAAGGGTACTATATTGTTACTCCCCACCTCACTCGCTTCCAGGCATGATATAATCCAATCAGGGGAGTTCACAGAACAAATAAAAAATAAAAAATATGTGAAATGAATAAAAGCTAAGCGCTTTTAAGGGATGGATTACACTTCCTAAAAAACCTATGGTGTGTTGTTCAATTCGTCTTTCAATTTGTTTGTTGACTTTTCCAAATTGGTGAAGAAAGACCAATAATTGATTGTACACTGGCAATTAATGCAAAAACACAGTCAGCCTCCAAAGTAAGCTAATAATTCAAATCAAATTAAATCTACCACACAAACTCGTAAAAAAATGCAAAAAATAATGAACAAAATTATTTCGCAACTTAAAAAAAGATATAAGATTGAGGAGATTACCAAAATCACCGTATACTTAAGAACATTTCAAAATACTCAAGTATCCAGCCGGTCATTTTTTCAAAAATGGCTTCTGGCAAACTAGTAGCCGCCGATCATTGTCATTCTGGAGCTCAATCACTCGGGCTTCCCAGCGATTTAGTGTTGCAAGCGAGCGAGCTTTTTCTATCACTTGTACTTTGTCACTTAACACAACCCAACCCTGCAACAGTGTTCAAATCTTAGCAAAAGATGAGGAAATGCATTTTAAGGATACAAGTTAGAGGAAGGCTTATGTATTCTGTGAGAGAGGCAGGTTTAATTGACTGGATAACTTCCAAGGAAATTTGAAAAAAAAAGTAGCACTTTGAGGGCCACCAAGTATTTGCAACTAGTGTTCATTCACATCTATATGCGGTGATAAGAGAGATGGGTGAAGAGAATGATAGGAATAAGAGACAAAAGAGCTCAGAATATGAGTTTAAAAGGAAGAATACACAATTCTTTGCACCAGATAAAATGAATGAAAGCAATTAACCTCAGGCCGTAGAATCCGGTCCATTTCCAAGAACAAATCTGACACATCACATTCCTCTGAACTAAAAAGGTGAGAAAGGAGGCCAGATGCATGAAGCATGTCATATGTACGAGGATATGTAGGAAAAGGTTCACACCTGAAGAACACAGAATATGTCATATAGATGAGATGATTGTGCCGCATATTTTCCAGAAGAAAAAAAAAAGAAACAGAGAGGGAAAAATACAGCAGTTTTATTTTTAGATTTGTCCCATCTAGCTAGGTCAACCATCAAAGCACAAGAATGGCATCAGAAAAGCATATGTTTGAATGAGCATGATCAGGAGTGACAGAAAATAAAACTACATAGGATTTCATGGGACTGATCATCTCACTATTTAAATTGTAATTGGTTGCTCAACCAGACAACATGTTTTTGTTTCTAGCATCTACATTGGGAAATTTTTATGACAAGTTTCAAAATCAACTCGACACATAATTGGGCGCGCGCCAACATGACTTAAATAATGTACATGCTCACAAAACTTGATAAAATTATACTCCCTCCGTTCCAAAATACTATGTACATTTGGAAATATTCACTGTTCCAAAATACTGTGTACATTTTGCCAAATCACGTGACTTCCTCTTTCCAAAATTAGAGGAAACTTGGAAGGATTGACTTGAACTTAGTTCGTGAACGAGCATACGAGTTGGACGGGATATCAGGGAGAAGTCATGTGACTTCCTTGTGGGCTTCATGGTCCAATAAAAATGAGAATTTTATCAAATGTACATAGTATTTTGGACCAGAGTGAGTAATTTTTTATCCAGAGAAAAAAAAGGAATTCACAGTAAGTTAAAAATATGTAAATTTTTTATGCACCATACGGCATAAATTAAGAAATTAAGCTGCAAATATCGATGCTAATAAGAAGATAAGTAATTCCAGGGCAACATTCCGCTCTCTGCTAATCTAGAATACTATAAAGTTTAGAGCACAGAGCTTTATCTGGGGAAAGAATTTCGCAGTACAAGCAGAGGTCAACATCTTGCACGTTCAAGAAGCTTATTGCCTTCCTTTTTATAATCTTCTAGATGATTCAATATATCAGCTTTACTTAGTTTTGTATGGTCGAAATCCTCACAAGACAAACAAGAACATGCACTTAAAACAAGCACCCATACCAATGAATATAGTTTCTCCAAGTAACCAGATAGTGCCATGTGTTCTATTGCTTTTAGAAGAAATAAATAATATCAAAGACACAGGTAACAATTAAAATTTGACCTACCAATAATGCATAACGCCAGCAAAACCACGGTCCAATATAAGAGGAAGGGTATTTGGAAGCCCAACAGGCACAACATTCATCACCCAAACAGCTTTATCTGCCTCCAAAAAGGCAGCATTTAGTCCTCCATAGTGAGCATTCATGTCCATCACATTGCGAATCATGTTATATGGCGGCAATGGATCTTCATCACCAGGTCGTTTTGGATGGTCAGAGAAAATTAGCGGTGTAAGCAGAGACCAATAGTTTTTCAGCGCTGACTTCCAAACATGTGAATCCTCAAAAAAATCCTCCGGATGCACCCCTGTAGATATGAAACTCAGTGCTAAAAGGGTCAACATGAAGTGAGGAGCTTAAGGGGCCATTTGGGGCGTGATTAAAAGCAAAACATCCAGATGGGATGTTTTACTACACTGTAGCATCTGGATATTTTATATATCCAGCTGAAACACCTCAGGACGTGTTTCAGCTGGATGTAAAAATCCACATGGATGCTACAGTAGATATCCAAAATCCAGACTGGATATTTTTGCAATAATCACGCCCCAAACGGGCCCTAAGTTGCTACTTAAACTAGTCATAGTATTGACACAATGCAAAAGTGGTTATATAAGTAATGCTCAAAAGTATGTATTGTATATCAGGAAGCATTAGAAGTTATAAGTTATTGCTCCTAAACAATAATTACATCTATATCCCACAAAAGTAGCATTTACTTTAAAATCACTGGACATCAAATAAACTGGGCAATTTCAGATCCGTTTCCCCCCTTCTGTACATGTAATACTCAACCACTTACTACAATGATTAGACAAAAGCCTATCACCATCATCACCACATATGGAATTATTTGGATTCATTAAAGGGTCAATTTCAATGCATTGTAATCTTATGCAATCTCACTAATTTATGAATCAGTTATCGAAAAAATTATAATTAATAATAGCAATTGAATTCTGACAACAAGCAAAATATATTTTTTCGGTCAGCTACGACATACATCCATGCCACATACATGGGTTGTATGTCGCAAGGATTTGACCCTGGAACTGAAGAAATCCAACCAGTTCAACTCGGCTGGATTGGCAACATTTAAAGAGAAATTATCCCCTGTAACGATATAACATTGGAAATGACATACAACACACTCATGAAACTTAATAAGCATAATGAATATGCTTCACATTTGAATATTATGTTTATGATTGAACACTTTTAATTCGATGTAATTAATCTACATATGGGTAGTTCAGTACCATTAGTAGTAACATAAACATGGTGAGTAGCATCCTAAAGTGCAAAGTTAGATCACTGATCCAGTCATTAGTCAGTCGGTTGAGACTATCCGAAGTGATTTCAATAACTCAACTCTCTGACCTAGCTCTGTATGAAGACTCTCGGGATAAAGATCAGATCAGGTGAATGGAAACAGATCTAATTCCTTAAATGTCAAAACAACTGGAAAAACAGCTAAACATATACTAAATCACCTGGAAACAATTTTTCTATCCTCCTTTTTCATAGTGATACTTACCGTGAACTGCAAGTTCATCCGAACTCAATTGAAAATCAAGATGCAATTGAGATTTGTTCTGTATGGGAACCCAACGCTTGCTAGTAGTTCCACTAATACAAGGGCGGAGGGGCTGATAATACACCTCAAACTCATTTTCATCATTGCAAAGAGGAGGTAAGTCACCTAGCTTGCTACAAGGAAGAAAATTAACATATCATAGAATATTTAACAATGACAAAAGAGAACAAGTGGTTAGAAGGTAAATGAATGGCTCAAAATAAGATCTAAGAGTTATGCGATACAGTACTTTGCTAATTGTACGGTCCTCACCGAGATGCATAACAATTGACATCTGAAGTTTTCTGCCAAACATAACTCTCATCTTGCTGGACCAGCAACCTCCAACAGATTTTGCTTGCAAATTCCTCAACTGGTGCAAAATTGCTTATCTGTTGTGCACCACCTGAAACTCCTTGAGTTGTAGGTGAGGTCAAAACAAAGTATCCCCCAGGTTTGAGAACTCGATCAGCTTCAATTAGAAATGCACCACCTGAATCACAGACAAACGCTAGGTCAAGTAACATGCAACTAACAGATAGAACAGAACTGCAATAAATAAGCGAAATGTAGAATTAACTAGAATTCGCCCCAAATACTATAGCTGCAATATAATTCCTCTGTAATTCCATATCTGATATCCGATATGTGCTAGAGGAGCAGTTACCAAAATTTACATTTTTTCTAGGAACATTTTACAATATTGGATGGACGTTTGCGAAAAGTAACCAAAGTATTAGAGAATCAATTTGGTTTCATGCCGGAGAGATCAACAACGAAAGCTATATTTTTATTACGGCAGTTAATAGAGAGGTAAAGGGATAGAAAGCAAAACCTCTTTATGACCTTCATAGATTTGGAAAAAGCCTACGATAGAGTGCCAAGAGAGCTTATTTGGAGTGTTTTGAAGAAGAAGGGTGTCATAAGAGGTTACATAGATACCGTATGAGGGGGTTGTGACTAGTGTGCGGACTATTGGGGGGGAAACTAAGGAGTTTTCAGTTACGGTAGGTCTTCATCAAGGGTCGGCCTTAAGCCCTTATCTTTTCGCTTTAGTTATGGATGAGCTTACTAGTCATTTGCAAGATAATGTACCTTGGTGTATGCTTTTTGCAAATGATGTAGTTTTAATTGATGAAAATAAAGTAGGTTTGAATGAGAAACTGGAATTGTGGAGGGATGCTCTAGAATCAAAAGGTTTTAAAATAAGTAGGACTAAGACAGAGTGCATGGAATTTAATTTTAAAGAAGGTAGAACGATAGATAGAGCCTTAGTTGAAATAAATGGGCAAGAAGTGCCAAGGTGTGATCAATTCCGTTACTTAGGATCCATTATCCATAAAGAAGGGGATATTGATAGTGATGTGGTGCATAGGATTAATGCGGAGTGGGTAAAGTGGAGGGCAGCCTCAGGAGTGTTGTGTGATAGGCGTGTGCCAAAAAGGCTTAAAGGCAAGTTCTATAGGACAGCCATTAGGCTGGCAATACTCTATGGAGCGGAGTATTGGGCACCAAAGAAGAGTCATATAGATAAGTTGAATGTAGCCGAAATGAGAATGTTAAGGTGGATGAGTAGGATAACTATGAGAGATAGGATTAAAAATGAATATATTCGTGAGAGTCTAGGAGTAGCTCATTTAGGGGAAAAGCTGAGGGAATGTAGGTTGCGTTGGTTTGGGCATATGCAAAGCAGACCTTTAGATGCCCCCGTGTGAAGATTAGAAGGGATACATGCAACCGATGCTAAAAGAGGGAGAGGGAGACCTAAGAGAACTTGGATGGAATCAATCAAAAAAGATTTGACTTTACTATCTCTTACAAAAGAGATAGCCCAAAACAGGCCTGAATGGAGGAGTAAGATCCGTGTCGCCGACCCCAAATAGTTAGAAAAAGGCGCTACTTGATTATGATTATGATTATGATTTTACAATATTGGATGGAGGTATTAAGATTAGCTCTTTAGTGACCACAACATGAACTGTTGTCCCTTAATTAAGACTTTGAACGTACTTCTATCAGCTTTATTAACTGAATTTGGATCGAAGTCCCCTCTCCTGTTATTTTCTGGTTTTTGGCGACAAAGGGAACAGCAAAACTATGAGAGAGTTATCAAAGGCGCACAGGGAGCAGGTGGAGCTTTAACATCGCGACCTTGACTATCCATGAGGGCATAGTTGACTCCAAATGCAAAACGATATAACAAATATACATACTACTTAATAAGAACCTGAACAAAAGCGTAATTTGGCTTTCGACCATGTTTTAAGCAAAATACCTATTTTCCAAACCTCAGTCATACCTTTGCTGTCCCAGATGATTCCGCACTGTGCACAATGAACCATATCAAATGACAATGCTGGATATGGAAGTTGCCTTGAAATGAAACTGCCAATTAATGCCGGGAGGCCCCTCTCAAGAGCCAACTGTACTTGACTACCAAATATCTCATATGCTGCTATACAGACTGGCATTAGATTTAGTGACAGTAAATGAGCTCCAAAACTACCAAATCCACATCCAATGTCTAATACAGTATGAACCTGTCACCAAAAAATGACATTAAAATAGTGAACGGCATACATGTGAAGAGTTTTCTGAACGTGTATAAGATCCATGACATAGAAGCAACTGTAGAAGATCTAAGTTGAGGAAATATGGAACTCAAAAAGGTGAAGAAGTGCACATGAAGAAAATATGGAACTGCGCTTTATGCACTGAACTGTGCTTTATGCACTTAGGATTTATTCCAGTTTCCTAATAGGCATCTCCTGATTCGTAGCACATACTATACATAAATACGTGAGCAAACAAATAATGCTGTAACTAATAGAATCTCCTGATTGGTCAAACATCATACACAAAAATATCATCTATGTAAAGACTTTACAGAGATAGGTTACTACTCCTGCCAGTTGCTCATAGTGTTTTCTTCGCATTCTTATAAAACCATGCACGTTGATAATTTGCACACTTAAGCTTTACACCTCTACAATTTATTTTTGGAAAAGTGTTATCATAAGAAAAGAGAACCCACAGGCATTTGAGTGATGATGAAACAATAAGCACTAATTTGGCATTTGGAGCAATAGTAATTAGAATTCAGAGTGGAGCTCAGATTGACGTACGAGATTGAAAAGTACAACCAAGGAAAAAATGGAGCAAAACTTACACCAGCTTGACGAAGTTCAGAATCACTTGACAATCCTAACATTTCTGCAATTTGGCGGGAGTACTCTTTGACACCATCAATATTCATGCCATCCTCAGAATGAAAAGCAATTTGATTTTCTTCCAGTAACATTAATCTATAGCGGGCAAAGGCATATAATGGGCAAAATCAGAAGTAGAATGTCTTAGAACTCGTCTCAACCATATCAAGAACTAAAATTGTTAATGTTTAATTGTCCTTACTCTAGTGTCCTATTGTGTCTAGGACTTTCGGATCCATAAAAACAGTAAATGTCATCGAATTTAACAAATATAAAATCAGATTACCTTTTTGTCATGCTTCCAGAAGACAGGAACTGGTCCTTGGTAATCTTCACATTTCCACTCCAAATAACGTCTCTTCCAGCCGGCCACCTCAGTGGGATCTTGTACTCCTTGGGTGGCCTGACCAAGCAACGAATACCAGTCCCGACACATCACAATGCCGATCAAATTCCTCCCTATTATGAAACCCTGCCAACAAATTCCCTGAAACATTGTTAGCAAGGAACATGATTCTCCCTCTCCTTGCCACAAATCTCACTCTCCCTAGGCTGCGTAATTCCAAGCGACAACGACCCGGATCTCCAAAAACTCACTCGCCGCCTGCCTCTCTCTCAACCTCCTATAACTATTATAAATCTCCGGCAGAGGCGAAGACTCAACAGAATCCAAAGATTTCAACGACGACGACCTAAATATCGTAACCAATGCATTGAACAGATGAAACATACGAGCAGCCAACTGAGCGACAGGCTCCGGCCGAGATTGAATTGCGGCCTCTGAGGCCAGCGGCTTCTCATGTCCAAAACCTCTATCCAAAATAGCACAAAAACATAAAAATCGCAGCAAAAGACAAGCCACCCTTTTCTACAAAAAACCAAATACCATCATCAAATCCACCAAATGCACCCCTGACAAGCTCCCAACTCTTTAGCATTCCCCATTTTTCCAGATCAGACAAGATCCCGCAGCTCAGTTCAATCAAAACACTCTAATTGCACTCATAAGCAAGAACTCGAAATGAGTACCCGACGGGATAGGCGCAGCAACAAGAATCAAGCATCGTCCGACGATCTGAGGCCGGCGATCGGGAAGGGTAATGGGGAGTGGCCGGCGCGGGTTGGGGAGGGCGGGAGAGGGAAGGGAAGGTTTGTTGGATCTTGTCCCGTTATGTCGGGCGCTCTGCAAAAAGGCTCTATTTTTATTCCACCGGGAAGGGCTTTTATATATATAGTTCCACCATGGTTTTGGGTGGGGAGATGGCGGGCTCGCACGTCTACGCCAATCCAATTTACTAATGGATATATACATTTATGCACTCATAATGGATGGTGATGTATGATTTATTTTGGTAACGTTGGTTAATTGAGTATGTTGTAATTATGGCACTTGAATCCATAAAAAAAATTATGGCACTTGATAGTGGAGTAGTTGTATAAGTATTGATTATGAGTCCAGTTAAGCATGAGATGCAGGATCCGATTTGGATCTGACAGCGGGTGTCAAATCAGGGGCAGGTAGGTTTGAAGCATTTTGCTCGACCCCAATGTGTGTCGCCGGATCAAAATTTGACGGGTCGTGGTGCATTAATTTAAACTTTTTTCCGTTAAGTGATTGCAGCCAGGTGAAATTTTTTTATGCTACATTGTGTTTGCTCTTCAAGGGAATGGATCATGCAGGGACTTCCATTCAGAAATGTTCAGTGCTCTAGACTATCATTTCGTGTATTGCTCATACTTTATGATCGACGGTGGTTCAAGATACTGCAAGCGCTCACTAACATACGCTATCATGTGCGCCATCGATCTGGATGACCGACGGCTCCTACAAATTGGATGTACATCACAAATGATACTCCGGAGCGCTGAGTAATTTCTCCGACCAAGCGAGCGACGCTCCCTCACGTCCCTACCGCTCTTTCGCCCCCGCATCCCAGCATTAACGCCGGCACTTCCCGCCGTACTTTCGCTCTCGCAGCCGCCAGTCCGGCGACCGGTTGTAGACGCTGCACTTCTTCGATTCTGCGATGGTCCCAGATTTTGATTCCGGAGTTGCGGCGGTATTCGAGCAATTCAGAGAGAGAGAGTGAGTGAGAGGGAAGAGATGGGGGAGGAGAAGCATGGCACCAGATGATGCAAAATCTATTCGGGGACCAATCCGAAGACGAAGAGGATGAAATCGAATATGAGAACTTTAGAATCGTTTATATGTATCACTTCTAATCTTCTCGCATCGGCATCTATTAGTCTTTTTTGCACATGCTCATACCAATACAACCTACATTTCCTCAGCTTTTTTTCTAAAGGAGTTACCCCTAACTCTCACGAATATATTTATTTCATAATTTCTACATTTCCTAGTTATCCCACTCATCCACCTTGACATTCTTATTTCAGCTACATATATGACTTCTCTTTAGTGCCTGACACTCCGCTGGATATTGTGCAACAAAATGTTAATAAATAATTTATGTTTGCTATGTGGGTGGCTAATAGTTATGTGATAACAAAATAATTATGTAATCAACTTTTGTACGTGATTGCCCTCTTACGAAAATATTCAAAGAGAATGTTCAAACGACCAAACTGGGTTGTTTTTGCCTCATAGTCTAAGCTTACAGAAGGACGTGTGCTTCCTAGATGTTTCAAATTATTTTTCTGTAGCATTGTCCTAATATGCTATGTCACTACCTTATAGTTTCCCCTAAAGCTGGTGGCATTGAGGTCGTTTACAAATAAGAACCTAATAAGAATTTAAGGACACTGTTTTACGGGTATTGGTGTAAGAGGACGACTGGGGGGGGGGGGGGGGGGAGGGGGGGGGGAGGACATTCAGGCCATAGTGGGAGATCTGTTTACTTAATTAGCAAATTGTGTGGGCATAATTCCATTTTGTGTAGCTTAATTTGGTTGAAACTTGTAAGGAATTAGATTACATTTTATCTGATTGTATTATCTCCATGATTGTTAAAGATTGAGTAGGAATTGAATGTGGAAGTGATCCTTAAATTGAGGGCTGAACTGGTGTATGAACTGACGAGACCTCGATTTTCTTGATGACTGGAACCTATGTCGAAAGAGTTTGACGTACTTCTCTTAGCTTAATGTTGAGTCCAAGCAACTGTGATGAACCTCACCCTTGCTACGACTGCGATCTGTTCCAGTTCATCTTTCTGTTTCTGTTCAACCAGTGAGATTTTTTTCCCATTTCAGGATTCTGTTCCAGTTGAGGACTATTGAATCTTGCCTCCATTGACTGTTGTATCTCTTTCTCAGTGATGATTTTCGGCTTGTGCCAGCGTCTTGTTGTCAACTATCTATTTTCACCCCTGCGTAATCTGTTAGCACTCGATATCCGTGTCTGCTACCGAGCCTCACCCGACTGCGATTTTCCGATCTGTCAACAGCTGCGGATTTTCTCAATCGGTGACCCACTAGAGAGCACAAGAGTGATGCCATGGGAGCCAGCAGTCCGACCCACTAAGCACACTGTTAACATGAACGACCCTTCTCGAGAAATCCATCAACAGGGCAGAGGTTGAGTTTCTGTCAAATGCATCATACGTTACTGCCCCCCATTGTTACTGCTGATTAAAATTTCTAGTTGCTGAACTGTTTTTTGATAAAGTATTTGCTGAATTGTTGGTATTAAGGAAGCATGGAACGATTGCCTTAGTTTATTCTCTTTGGATCTGATTATATCATTTGATTAAAGCTCTTTGAGTAAATTAATTCCTTTTCTTAAGTTGATGAGCTAGCCTTAGCCAGCGGAAATCTCCTGACTTCCGAATGAATACCCCTTTGGTCCAAAATTTCTGTTAACAAACCGATTGCATTATTAGCTTGGAATTTGATTTTGATTACCTGCTCTAAAAACTTTCAAGGACGTTGATTAGTTTTAATCTTATAATGACATTCATTGATAAATATACCTCGAGCAGGCGGGTTTGAACACCTGCTCGCCCGATGTGATGTGTCCTGGCGCACAATGAAGCGCGTGAGTCGAGAATATCATTGCATTTTTGTGGAAGTTACCGGATATAGTAGACTTCGAGACATTTGTGGGCCATGTGGTTTGAGCACCCCAGGTGGGGCAACCCATTTTTGGCTCATTTGTCATGCTTTCTTGTTTGGATATCATCATTTTTCGACTATGAATATTTATCCACCTATGGGAATATTTGTGGTCAATTCACCTTTGGTTAAATAAGAACCTCTTGAGGTCGTTTGTTGGGAAAGGGTCTTGATCTATAGTACTATATATTTATTTAACACTATTGCCCTTCATCAATGATCAGGACAATATTTCTCACTGTACAAAATATGTCTTTTTTGGTATGTCTATGAATGTGACAAACGAATTGACCACAAATGTTCATTTCCCAAACTCACAAATGGATTACCAAATGACCCCCTAGTCGTTGTTGATGGAAGGGTATATTATCATAAACTTTTCAATGGAGAAGATGATGTCAATATTATGGGGCTAATATTATGGGGCTGTTTGGGAGGCCATGTTCCATCATTTCCCACCGAAAATTGTTTGGGAGGCTATTTACATTTTCATTTACATTTAGTAGGTGGATGATTATTATGGTCATTCTCATTCTCCAGTTTACTTGTCAAATGGGTTTTTAAATGAGAATCTTGTGACGAATGACCCTAATTACCCATCCAACATTTATGTCTCCCTTTTGAATCCCTAAAACCCATGCTTCAATCATTAAATGAAAATGAAAATTTTTTCCTTTCCTACAAACATTAAATGGCCTCCCAAACAGTCCCTATATATCGACTAATGAGTAATTACTTCTAGAAGGAAAAAGAACAAGAAAGGTGATTATAGGAAATATAAGTACTTCAAGATTTTGTCGACAGCTCTTTTTTGTGGAGGTTTTGTTGATTGACGTTTAGGTGCTCACTAATTTGGTCTTACAGGAGGATTTTTTGTTCTCATTGTATTATTCTTGAGGTACTGAAGTTTTATATTTGCCAATCAAAAAGAACTTCTACTGTAATATATGAGGTCTGTCCAGGGAAGAAGATGAGACAGAGAACAATGTAAACGTTTTAATGTGCACTAGGAACCAAGAAATAAACACAAAGAGAGTGTTCAAGATTGAACGTGTATGGTGAACATAGGCAGTCTTCCCATACAAAGTAGCCGAAGGTTATTATTTTTGTGATATATACATTCAACAACTTCTTTTGTAGGCAACGGGTTCCAAGCGTGGCAGCGGCCGCACCATCAGTGGCGCCGCCCGCTGCAGGGTGATCCCATAGGCCTCGTCCATGCTCAGCGTCTCCGCAGTCTCGCCCTTAGGCAAGGCCAAGTCGAAGGCGTGGATCAGGCTCGCCGTCATGAACTGGACCATCCGGAGGCCCAAGCTAAGCCCAGCACAAATCCGCCGGCCCGCCCCAAAGGGAATCACCTCAAAGTCCCCGCCCCGGATGTCGATGTGGGCCGCCTCCCCACCCGGAAGGAAACGGGTGGGCCGGAACTCCAGCGGGTCCTTCCAGACCTCCGGGTCCCGCCCGATGGCCCACACGTTGGTCAACAAGGTGGCATTCTTCGGGATGTAGTAGCCGTCGATCTCACAGGCTTCGGCGGCAATGCGAGGCAGGGAGAGAGGGGTGGAGGGGTGGATCCGAAAGGTCTCTTTGATGATGGCCTGGAGCAGGGGGAGATTGGCCAGATCTGACTCCGATACGAGCCGGCCCCGGCCCACCACCGAGTCCAGCTCCTGCTGGGCCTTTGCTAGAATCTTGGGGTGCCGGATGAGCTCCGCTAAAGCCCACTCCACCGTGCTCGATGATGTGTCCGTCCCAGCCGAGAATAAATCCTGCAAGATTGCCCGATATCACAAAAGAAATAGTTAATATGCCCTTCAGCTCATGTGCGTACGTGTGCGCCGTCATTCAAACCAGCCCCCCCTTGTACTAACTTGCACCACCAGATCAAAATCCGATGGCCCATAGTACCTAAGTGCACGCCAATGCGCGTGAGGCCGAGTACATATACTTAAATCATGTGATTTTCGACCAAATTATGGATCACGAGGTCCTAGGTGTGCCCTACCCTAACACATTCAACGCCCTATTAAATACGACCTAATCCACAAATATAAGCCGTCCGATTTGATCTAATCATTAAATACCAACTCATCTTGACCGTCAAGTGGATTTTGTCCTTTTATTGAGCTTAAGGTCCTACAAAAAATTTTTTTTGGATGAAAGGTCCTACGAGATTTTAGACTTTTGATGTGGTACTTACTTCCAAAAAAAGTCCGTGGTCCGAAGTATGTGGACAAAGCAAAAACTCAAATTTGTGCTTCGTCCAAGCTCATGACTCGTGAGTGCAACTTACCAAGAGGAGGGCCTTGATCTCCGTGTTAGTCAGCTTGCCCCCGCCGGCGCCGTTGCCGGCGTCCGGGATATCTTCGCACTGCAGGTCCATGAGCACGGAGAGGATGTCCCGGTGGCTCTCGCCTTGTCTTACGGAGGCGCCACGGTGGTCATCGAGGATGCGGGAGAGGAAGGCGTCGAAGCGGCGGTGGAGGCGCTTCATCTTGCGGGCGACGCCCTGGAGGTCGAGCCAGTCGAGCGCCGGGATGAAGTCGCCGACGTTGAAGACCCCGGCGAGGACCATCAGCTCCAACACCATATCCTTGAACTCCCCGGCCTCCTTCCCCATTCCTTCCTCGAACACTCTCCGGCCAAGCATCACCCTGCCGAGCGTGTTGCTGGTGCACACGTTGAGCAGGTCTGAGAGAAGGGCGGTCTGCCCGGAGGCGGAACGGAGGGAGAGGGCGACGACGAGGATGGCGACCTCGTGCTCACGAATGTGGCAGAAGTCTTCGAGGGCCTTAGCTGAGAAGAGATGTACGGCGCAGATCTTACGAAGTGCGCGCCACCGGGGGCCGTAGGGGGCGAAGACCATGTCCTGGTAGTTGTAGGCGATGTGCTTGGCACCAGAGTTCGGTGGCCGGGAGGAGAAGTTTCCGTCATGAGTCTTTAGAAAGAGGGCGGCGACACGGGAGGAAGCGGCAACGACGACGGGGACGGAACCGAGGCGGAGGCTGAGGAGGGGGCCGTAGGTGCGGGCAAGGGCGGCGAGGGTCTGGTGGGGGGCGGGGCCGAGGTGGGGGAGATTGCCAATGATGGGCCAAGGCTTGGGACCAGGGGGGAGGTTGGGGTGGTGGCCGGCGGGAAGAAGATGGCGGAGGCCGAGGAGGAGGAAGAGGAGGACGGCCAAGATGAGGGAGGTGAGGAGGAGATCCATAATGGACCGGACCGAGCGAGGCTCTTCTGCTTGTTGGGTTGGGCCGGACTGAGGGGAAGATGGGCCTTTTATAGGGGAGTGAGGAGTAAGCATATGCTACGTATTATCTCTGGGAAGTGCTAAAAGTCAGGCATGAAATTTTACACCCAAAATAAAGTCAGGCATTAAAAAGGAGGTTGGTTGTACTTATGGAAACCAATGTAGCCAACAAGCCAGAGGAAAGGTCTTAGGTTTGACTAATGATTTTTCATCCTTTAAGTTACTTCCTCCCTCAAATATTCCACGAATAGAATGTGTTCATATCATCTGATGCGACAAACAATTAAATTTTGGGGGAGTAATGTTAAACCAAGGACCTTATATCCCGTGTTTTTTTTCTCGTGCTCGGGGTTGGTAGTCATCTTGTCAAAGTATGCCTCTCAGATCAGAGTCCAAAGAGTATTTAAGGGAGGATGTAACTCGAAGGAGTGGCTAAGAAAAAAAATAACTCATTCTTAGTCCCTCTGTCCAAACAATCCTACAATCCTCGCAACATTTTAAAAATGTATTCACTATTAAGGGTTGATATCTTTATTAAATACTCGCTCCTGTTATTTTTAATCGAGACAATTAACAAAATACGTGTGTCAAAATTAGATGTTACTGTTGCCGAATTATTCTTCTGGGACGATGACGACAGCCCCTGTGACCTTAGGTCAAGCTTGACGTTGAGAGGCCTCCCCAATGAAAGGCACTCGCTTGCTCGCATAGAAAACCTAGGCATTTACTATGGATCCCATATCAAAATTATAACGTCCAGAAAATTACTAAGTATCTTAAAACCAAAATTTGACCCTCTTAACGATTGATTTAATCGTGTTGTGCCTTGTGCAAATTAAAGTTGGAGCTTTCCAACGCCATCTATTATGCGCAATTTGGAGTTCGGGATAAAAAGATATGAGAAATTGAATTTGATTAAGCGTGACAGCGATCGATCGCCGTAAGATCCGATCGATCGGCAAGCTGAGCCGATCGACGCCTTACCAAACCGATCGATCGTAGTTACTGGAATTTGTAAATTTTGTGTTTCGCGTAAAACGTTCGATCGGCTGAAATAGCGATCGATCGGCAGTAGCGTATAGTGTTAAAACAGGGCATACGACGATCGATCGCCGGTTGCGGTTTGCGTTTTCTAGAAGTATTTTTGGGGTGGATTTGCTTGGGAAAGATACCAAATCCCATTGAGACTTGATTTGCACGTCTCCTATAAGATTTTGAAGCCTTCCCATTGGTTGGAAGTGTCCATAATTTGAAAGATTGGTTTGAGAATAGATTCTCCCCCAACTCTATATAAACCCTAGAGAATTAGCTTGTGCTAACCCTAGAACGTTCAGAGAGCTTTCCCTTCTCCTTCCCACGTTCACCCATCTCCTTGGAGGCTGGTTCTTGTGGGAGTTTGCGAGAGCTTGGAGCGGGAGCTTTGGAAGAAGCGGAAGAGACGAGAGGCGCGAATAAAGGCGAGATCTTTGGAGAATTAAGTAGGATGGTTTTTCCCCTCTTCTCTCTTTTGATTATATCTGCCTTTGATATGTGTTTTGATTCAACACATTAGTTATTGTTTTGATTCTTGCGAGATGATTGAGTTATGTCCTTATTTCTATGCGTAGTGCATCATAAATCATATGTGCATTCATGTTTCACTTCTAGATGGGAATTCGCATATAAAGTCTAATGCTTTAATAATTTTCCAGAAGATTAAAGGTTCTGTTATTGTTTGGTTGATGATGTTCCACGTTGAGTTGTGTCTCGAAGGTGTGTCTTACTTTAATTGTCTTATTTGGGGTGTATTAAAGTTACAAACTATGTTATCTATATAAGAACACAAGAAAGGAGTGAACTTTAGTAATTCCAGATAATTCTAGGTTCTGTAATTAGTCTAGGAAGGGAGTATATGTTCTGTTATTGGTGTATTATCATTTATAATGTGTTATTAAGTAAGATAATCAAGTTTAATTAAGAATCTTAATCTCGGCCAGAACTGTTTTTGTGCTGACAGTCGGTATTAAATAATTCATAACTAATTCAAATTAAATCGGAAAAATATAAAATAGGTGGGGTTAGAAACTAGACTCATGAAGGTATTATAATTAAAAATTTCAGAGATTAAGTCTTACTGTACCGAGCACAGTATCCGTCGGAAGAGGACTGTTGTGCAGGAGACAGTGAGCAGAATCTGAGAGAAAATACTAAGTATACAAATATCATCATGTAATATGATATAATATTAATTAATATGTTAATACCAGTAAGTGTACTATATACTTATGGAATATCACAGTAAGAATTGGGTTAGATGTAATTCAATTATGAGGGATAATCCTTTGAGCAAGTAATTCATAACTATCTATTTTAAAAGCGTTGATGTCGGTTTGATATTCTACTTGGGATTCAAATCATCTAAGATTCTCTGACTTCTTATCTCTGATTTTTGTATTATAAAACTCTAATGCGAATGATGAATTCCTATCTAGGGCTGAGCATGAAAGGTACATATTGATTATATGTTACTCCTTGTGTGAGTTGTCTTGTTATTCTATGTCACTCCAATGAGTAAGTTGTGTGTTGACCAAATACTTTGATGCTTCTATTCATACTCCTTGAGAGAGAGTCTATCATGGTAAGAGATACCTTATGACCATTAGAGTGTTGTGACCTCTATTCCTTTGATATAATGCTCATATTGATTACATGATTATTTCTTCCACTGGAGACCTTGCGAGACTCTCCCTATGGTGGTTTCATAGTATGCTCAATTATGCCATTGCTAGATCTTGCGAGGTCACTTATAATTATGAAATTGCGATTCCATATTGCCCGAAGGGAGGCACTATACGTACGTTAGATTGTGGACATTACGGAAGGTCCTCAGTCTCCGCCCATCATGTCCGTAAGCACTGGTGGGGCCAGCATCCGAGACGCATGGCAGGGTTCCACAAGAGAATCCCTAGGGTGGTTCTGGTATGTTTAGTCACTTGCGAGCGACTGGTTCAGCGAGCAGAATTTGTAACTCCTTTCACTTTCGATGTCTGGAGCCTTTGACATGATTATTATTCTCTCCTTACTCATATGTGTAGTAGGAGCCTTATTGATGTTTCCTTACTTGCGAGTTGGAATTGTTGTCGACTAACCTTACAGGTGTATATACCTCGGTTCAGTGTAGATGTTGTGAGATGTTCACCATCCCTTGTTATTCTTATTCTCTTCATACTGCTTGTTTTAATTCAGTGGGTTTTTACATCCTACTGAGTGTTTCTATGAAATACTCATGCATCCTCTAATGCAGGCGCAAGTGGAAAGTGAGATCAGGAAGTGCAGTAGTGGAATGGCGGTTTGGAGGCGCCGAGAAGAGTTTAAAGATTATTTAGTTATTTGCTTTGCTTCTATTGATGCTTATGACATTATTGGCAATTGTGTGCCATAGACTTATAGGTTTATTTTATTTGACCTTCTTAAATGGATTATTATCATTAAGTAAATTCATTTCATAGTATTCATTGATGTCTATTATTGTATTACACTGATTGCGGGCATAACCGGTTACACGTCCTTTTGAGATGATTGTAATTGGTTGGAGAATCGACTGTTCGGTCTTGCGTTCGAGATTCTCTACCTCCAAATGTATATCATTGATTGGCTTCCGCACTCCGATCGAGGTATGGGATTTCGGGGCGTGACAAAAATTATGTGGTAGTCTCCATTAAAAGTGACCAAGGGAGTATCAATTAATCTCATCTATTATTTGGAGTTTGTCCTTTAATTGAACTATATATATATATATATATATATATATATATATAGGGAAAAGTTTAAATGAGATCGCTCTCATATGGCTTATATGAGGCCAATTCTATTTGTAGCCATTGGATCTTGATCTGATGGCTACAAACAGCTGCATGGAACTCACCTACTCTATGATGTGACACACTCACCTACCCATTGATTTGATATCTACCCTTAGATCGAACTCCAGTGGCCCACAAGATTGGCCTCATGCTCCTTATATGAGAGTGATCTCATGTAAACCATCCTCATATATATGTATGGAAAAAGTTTAAATGAGATCGCTCTCATATTGCTTATATGAGGCCACTTTGAATCGTAGCCATTGGATCTTGATCTGACGGCTATAAATATTCATAATGATCTCACCCACTCTTTGATGTGACACATTCACCTACCCACTGATTTGATATCCACCTTCCGATCGAAATCTAACGGCAATAAAGATTGGCCTCATGCTCCTTATATGAGAACGATCTCATGTAAACTCATCTCTCTCTCTCTCTCTCTCTCTCTATATATATATATATATAGGGAAAAGTTTAAATGAGATCGCTCTCATATTGCTTATATGAGGCCACTTTGAATCATAGCCGTTGGATCTTGATCTGACGGCTACAAGTGTCCATAATGATCTCACCCACTATTTGATGTGACACACTCACCTACCCATTGATTTGATATTCACCCTCCGATCGGAATCTAACGGCAATAAAGATTAGCCTCATACTCCTTATATGAGAACGATCTCATGTAAATTCATCTCATATATATATATTTATATATATATATATATATATAGGGAAAAGTTTAAATGAGATCGCTCTCATATAGCTTATATGAGGTCACTTTAAATCATAGCCCTTGGATCTTGATCTAACGGCTACAAATAGCCATAATGATCTCACCCACTCCCTGATGTGACACACTCACCTACCCACTGATTTAATATCCATCCTTCAACCGGAATCCAATGGCTATAAAGAATGGCCTCATGCTCCTTATATGAGAACGATCTCATGTAAACCCTTCCCATATATATAGGGAAAATTTTAAATGAGATCGCTCTCATATAGCTTATATGAGGCCACTTTAAATTATAGCCCTTGGATTTTGATCTAACGGCTACAAATAGCCATAATGATCTCACCCACTCCCTGATGTGACACACTCACCTACCCACTGATTCAATATCCATCCTCCGATCGGAATCCAATGACGATAAAGATTGGCCTCATGCTCCTTATATGAGAACGATCTCATGTAAACCCTTCCCATATATATATATATATGAAAAGTTTAAATAAGATCGCTCTCATATAGCTTATATGAGGTCAATTCAATTTGTACTCATTTGATCTTGATCTGACGGCTACAAATAGCTATAAGGCACTCACCTAACCACTGATTTGATACACTCACCTGCCCACTAATTTGATACCTACCATCGGATCGAAATCTAACAACCCAAATAATTGACCTCATGCTTCTTATATTAGAACGATCTCATGTAAACCATCATCTCTCTTTCCCTCTCACTATATATATATATTACTATATATATAGTAAAAAATTTAAATATGATCGCTCTAATTTTGCTTATATGAGGCTAATTCTATTCGTAGTTGTTGGATCTTGATCTGACAGTTGCATACAGCTATATAAAACTCACCTACCCATTGATTTGATATCCACCATCGAACCGAAATCTAATGGTCTAAAAGATTGGCCTTATGCTCCTTATATGGAACGATCTCATGTAAACCGTCCTATATATATATATATATATATATATATATATATATATATATATATATATATATATATAGGGAAAAGTTTAAATGAGATCGCTCTCATATAGCTTATATGAGGCCACTTTAAATCATAGCCCTTGGATCTTGATTTAACGGCTACAAATAGTCATAATGATCTCACCCACTCTCTGATGTGACATACTCACCTACCCACTGATTTAATATCCATCCTCCGATCGAAATCCAACGGCTATAAAGATTGGCCTCATGCTCCTTATATGAGAACGATCTCATGTAAACCCTTCCCATATATATATATATATATGGAAAAAGTTTATATGAGATCGTTCTCATATTGCTTATATGAGGCCACTTTGAATCATAGCCGTTAGATATTGATCTGACGACTACAAATATCCATAATGATCTCACCCACTCCTTGATGTGACACACTTACCTACCCGCTGATTTGATATCCATCCTCCGATCGGAATCTAACGGTAATAAAACTTGGCCTCATACTCCTTATATGAGAACGATCTCATGTAAACTCATCTCTATATATATTTCTAGATGAATGAAAAGGTCCACGACATTAAGCCCTAATTTCTGGTTCGTCCACACTCGTCAGTGCAACTTACCAAGAGGAGGGCCTTGATCTCCGTGTCAGTGATCTTGTCGGGGCCGGCGTCCGGTATGTCTTCGGCCTACAGGTCCATGAGGATGGGTAGGCTCCCTCGTGTTGGACGGAGGAGCCGCGGTGGTCGTCGAGGATGCGGGAAAGGAAGGCGTCGAAGAGGCGGTGGAGGCGCTTCATCTTGCGGGCGACGCCCTGGAGCTCGAGCCAGTCGAGCCCCGGGATGAAGTCACCGATGTTGAAGGCACTGGCGAGGTCCAGCAGCTCCGCCACCATCTCCTTGAACTCCCCGGCCTCCTTCCCCACACCTTCCTCAAACACCCTCCTCCCAAGCATCTGCCTGTCGAGGGCGTTGGTGGAGCAGACGCGGAGCAGTTCGGTGAGGTGGCTGCTCTTGCCGGCTTTGGGTGGTCGAAGTTGATGTCGTGAGTTTTAGAAAAAGAGAAGCCACACAGGAGGAAGCGGCAACGATGACCGGGACTGAGCCGAGGCGGAGGAGGTTGAGGAGCGGGCCGTAGGTGCGGGCGAGGGCGGCGATGTTGGAATTTTCAAAACGGACAAGAGAACCGGTCGACCGGCACTGAAACTGGAATTTGGTTTTGGAAGTTCAATGTCCGGTCGACCGGAAATAACCCGTAGGGACTTTTCCCTTAAACTTACAGATCATGGTCCGGTCGACCGATTTCTGACTCCGTATTTGTGTCCGATCTACCGGAAATAATCTTCAGTTGACCGATAATGACTATCGGGTATTATAAGTGCGCCTTTTCACAGTTGTTCACATCCTTAAAACCCCCTTTGTGTATATAGCCTCTGTATACATAAGAGGACGAACTAGAGAGGTTTTTCATCATTCTTCTTTTAATTTTCTTTGCTCTAAATTCTTCAGATTTTTTTATCAATTTTTTCACAATATTAAAATCTTTAAGGTTAAAAAGTATACTTATCTTCGATACTATGAATCACAGACTTAGAAAATAAAGTTTCGTTGTATCTTGACTGTAAATTCGTAAAGACCCTGATTACACAGTGTTGAAATTTGACTTGAAATTAAACAAAATAGTTAAAAAATAAAGTGATCGATCGGCAAAAATGACGCGATCGATCGCGTAAGTGACTGCGATCGATCGTGATGAAACCGATTGATCGTATCTATTGTGATTTTTTGAAAGTTGTTTTCGCATTGGCACCGATCGATTGATAAACCGTTCGATCGTATCTACTGAAATTTGAGGACATATGCACTACAATGAACCGATCGATCGGCTTGAAACATGCTAAATGATGCAATCGATCGCAAAGTGATCGATCGGCTTATAATGCAATCGATCGGCAATACAGTTACAGTCGGGAAAATGACCGTTCTCTGCGAAAAACTACGTATCTTCTTCCAGAAAAGGCTTACACAACCTCCTACTATATATTAAGAATGAAATTTTCTTAGAAGAGGGTAACAGAAATAGAAAAGAACTCATTCTTCTTCTCTCTCAATTCTTGGTCCATCATTGAGTGATAGAATCTCCTCTGATCGTGATCCAGACAGTTTGATTTGAAGTGCACCTTTAAACTGACGGTGTGGTACGTTGTATCTTAGGAACAGAACGCCATTTATTGCCTGTGCACGGAGGGCGGCATATCTGTTTCAAGGACAACGCATAGTGTGCCTCGAACCGGGTTTTAATTCTTCATCTATTTCTTGTATTTTGTCATATAAATAATTTGTCAATTGATTGTACATAATTGGTAGTATTCTAGCCCTCTTTTATGTGACAATCCCAACAATCTTGAAACGGATATTTTGTTCTTGTTGATTGAATACTACTGCAATTATGGGTGTTGACAAATCATTGAAACCTGAGAAATTTGATGGCAAGAATTTCATGCGATGGTAAACAAAGATGAACTTTTGGTTGACTCAATTGAACATATTCTATATGATTTCTGATGCTCTTGTGGATAAAACTGTGTCTTCTGAATTTGACAAGACTGCTAGTTCTTCTGATGTTGGAATTGCTAAGCCTGTTGACAGTGATAAATTCAAACAAGATGATGAACTGTGCCATGGTCAAATTCTGAGTGTTTTAAGCAATGAATTGTATGATCTACGTGTGAACACTAAATCTGCTAAAGAACTATTGGATACCCTTGATAATAAATTTGGAAAGGAGCATAAAGGGGAAGAGAAATACGTCATAGGCGAGTATTTTGACTGTAAGATGGTTGATAACAAATTTGTTAGAGACCAAGTAGTCGAAATACAGAATTGGTGGCTAAGATCATTGGGAAAGGAATTCCCGTTGACGAGAGGCTTCAAGTTCCTGCGCTGATTGACAAACTACCACCCTCATGGCAGGATTTTCAAGTTAACTTGAAGCACAAATGGGATGCAATGTCTGTTGATGATCTTATGGTGGCCATATAAATTGAAGAAAATCATAGAGGCAAGATAAAAATCTTACAAGGCTCATATTCTGGGGTCAAAGATAGTGCTCAAACAAATGTTGTGGAAGGGAAACCGAAATTTCATGGCAATAAGAAGAACAACAAGAAGTTTAAGAATCGATCTTTCAAACCTGGTTCTAATATCCATAAGGACAAGAAATCGGAAGTTTGCTGGGTCTGTGGGAAACGTAGACATTTTGCAAACAGTTGTAAAGAGAAGAAAGGCCAGGACCATAGTCATGGTGGGGCTGCATCTTCTGCTTAGGTTAACATGGTTACTTCAGATGAAAGGTTAGTATTAATTAATTTAACTAATTTTGAAATTAACTTGGCATGTGAATCTACAAATTGGTGGGTTGATACATGGACTATCTCTTACAAAAGAGGTAGCCCAAAATAGGCTGGAATGGAGGAGTAAGATCCGTGTCGCCGACCCCAAATAGTTGGGAAAAGGCACTAATTGATTATGATTATGATTATGATTATGTTGATTCTTTTGATGTATGGCATATGAGACTAGGACATGTGAATTCAAATACTATGAAAAGGGTGATCAATCTTGATTTGATTCCCAAATTGCATGATGAATCTCTTGATAAATGTGAAATATGTGTACAAGCAAAATAACCTAGGAAACCTTATAGGTCTGTTGATAAGTCTACATGTTTGCTTGATTTAGTTCATTCAGATATTTATGAATTGAATGGATTGATTACTAGGGTGGTATGAGATACTTCATTACATTTATTGATGATATCCTGTTGTTTGGTGATAAGGTAGATCATATCAATAAGGTTAAGGGTTTCCTTAACGAGAATTTTGATATGTAAGACTTGGGTCTTGCCAAAGTCATACTGGGCTTGAAGATTGATAGGACTTCTCAAGGAATAGTTGTGAGTCAATCATACTATGTGGAGAAGATTATAAAGAAGTATGGTTACTTTGATAGAAAACCTGTCAGTACGCCGTATGATTCAAGTGTAAGACTAAAGAAGAATTGTGGGGAGAGTGTGTCACAACTTAGATATTTACAGCTGATAGGAAGTTTGAGTTATCTGGCTAACTGCTATAGACCGGATATATCCTATACTGTGGGAAGACTAAGTAGATATACTAAGAGACCAAATGAATCTTATTGGATTGCCATTGAGAGAGTGTTCAGATATATGAAGGGAAGTGTAAATTACGGTTTACATTATTCCGGGTTCCCTGTTGTATTAGATACAGTGATGCATATTGGGTATTAGATTCTGATGAAACAAAGGCCACAAGTGGTTATGTGTTTACACTTGGTGGTGGGGCAGTTGCATGGTAATCTTCCAGGCAAACTGTAATAACAAGGTCTACTATGGATGCTGAGATAGTAGCACATGATAAAATTGGAGGAATGATGGAATGACATAAGGATCTATTAATAGATATACCCTAGTTGAATAAGCCAATTCCTTGAATTTTGATTCAGTGTGATAGCCAATCAGCTCTTGATAAGGTTAAGAGTAAGAATCATAATAAGAGGTCCTCCAGGCATATTGAACTAAGGTATAAAATCTTGAGCAAGTTGACTACCTCAGGAGTCATCACCTTAAGTTTTATACGATCAGTGGATAATTTGGCTGATTCATTTACGAAAGGATTTTTGGCAGGACAAGTCCTTAATTCATCTAGGGGAATGGGGCTGAAATCCTATGATTAAGTCATCGTTAGTAGCAACCCAATCTCTCTAAGTGGAGAACCCACGACGAAGATTCAATGGGTAACAACAAGCTAATGCGTGACTTAGAGATCACTATTTTAATAAATTGTATGTTCATTCCGTGTTATGATGAGAGTGCTCTACTGCATATGAAACAGGTTGACGAAAGTCTTAATGAGGTCAAGGCCTATATGGCAGGGTATTGTTATGCAGATTACCCTTGGAGACTGTCACCTATATGAGTGTCACTGTGGTCGCTGTTAAGAAGAACGAGGGCTTGTTCTCTAATGTGCAACTCATGAAAAGATAAAAGGAGCATGGCCATAAAGCGCTACCCCGAATGATCTCGAAAAGGGAGTTACTCTAACTGTTAGGTTTGTCAAAGCTCTTGCTCTAAGGTTCAAGTTCAAGACTTAGTTCACTTCGAACTTGTGAGATTGGTGACTTACACATGAAATATATATTTTTATCTCATAAACTTATGTTTATGCTAGTGTTTGATTAGAATTACTACCATTTTAATATAGTTTTATTTTTTTGTAGGAAAAAAGAGTAATACACATAAATGAGGTGACAATTGACTTTAATGGTTAAATTATCATGACTTCATGTGAATATCTCTGATTAGACTGATTCAAGCTTCATGTTAAAGTTCAAGAAGTCAGCTTTCCAATGCCACCGACCACTCAGAGTTCGGAGAAAAAAGTTATGGCCATTGGAAATTTACAAACAGTAACTACGATCGATCGGCCATTCAACGTGATTGATCGTCTGAGCCGCAAAATAATGTTATTGAAAGAAACGATCAATCGGCCATCAAAATAATCGATCGTATCTACTGGAGTTTTTTAGTTACGCAAGACAGTAACAACGATCGATCGGAATCATACGGCATCGATCGCCACAATGATCGATCAGCAGAAAATAACGAAGGAAAGTGATCGATCGGGAAGCGATCGATCGGAAATACGGAGCGATTGATCGCCGTGTGCGGTAAACGGAAATAAGCCCTATTTCGACTCGGATTTGGAAGGGGACTTCGTGGTTTTCCTTCACTTTTATAAATAGGCCTTAAGATACTACCTTGGAGATCATGATATCTACGAAATATACACATTTTTTATATGCCTTTTTGCCTATATTTTGGTCGTAATTTTGGTTGAAAGTAAGGATAATTATTGGTTATTCATGATTAGGTGAGTAATTAGGAGTTAATAAAGAAATACGTTTAATTGATTAATTTAGATGCGTTAATTAGATTTAATGGATAAATATTTTTTAATGCATCTAAATTATATTTAATTTTATTTACGCAGGTTTTTAAAGTCCCAATTACAGATCACCAAAGTGAAACACGTCAAACGAGTCCAGATGAGATCCGATGAACGAGAGCAATATGACGGGTTTTAAATAAGAAAAAGAAAAAAAAGAAATTGAACATGAACCGACCGCTTCAGTTCCGGTTCGGTTCAGAAAAGAAAAAAAAGAGGAAAAGAACAGACAGCCCGAGCCATCTGCTCGGGCGGTCTACTGCAGAAATAGGGCGCTCGAGCTCTGCTCGAGCGCTGGCAAGGACACCGGCGATGGACTGGGCAGCACGACGGCCATGGCGACGACGGAAGCTCTCACGGCGGCGATGGAGGAGAAGCTAGGCAGAACACGGCGGAGTCATGGGTTCTGGTTCAATTGCGGCCGAGGGCACTCGAGCGCCGGTGGATCTTGACGGCGGCGATGGAAGACGGCTATCCCGGCGGTGATGGGAGTGTTGATGACGGAGGCGGTGAAGCTTGGCGACAGCGTGCTAAATCGGGAAAATGGAAGAATCGTGTTCAATAGGGAAACAAAAGGAGTCGTGCCGGATTTGGAATTTCGAATTTTTGTGATTCGATTGGGACGCAATTGCGGATAAGAATGGATTCAGAGTCTTGCCAGAGTATGGATTTGGGACTCTCAGTCGAGGTCTATAAAAACAGAGAGGAGAGCCGCCGGAAAAAGGAGAGAAAAACCAGAGTTTTTACAGCGAAAAATAGAGCTTTGATGAGCGGACTTTCGCCGGAAAAAGCCAGGCTTACCGGTGTGGTTTTGGTCGGAGCAAGAGAAGGAGGAAGGTAGAAGAAAAGGCCGGATTTTGGGCAAAAACAGCAACTGCTACAGTACTGTTCCAAACGCTACAGTGCGCGAGTTCATTGAGGAAGACAGTGAACAGTAGTATCCATGAACAGTAAATTTGAATAGTGCCCGTGAATAGTATTTTCATGACTCCAACGAATCAGGCTATTTCTTTCTTCTATTCCATGTCTAGCTAAACTCTTTATCAAGGCTAGATGAAGCCCTAAATTTGTATTTCCTACTCTTAGTTGTTTAATTTAATGAAAGTTGATAATGATTCTTCATGCTTAATGCGATTTTATTATTGTTCCTCTTAAGTGCTTTGACCGAGACTTAATGAATGATTAATGGAATTTGATTTTGATATTTCCTGTGTCTAGATAATAACATGATTATGATTGATTCTATGCCCAGCCAAGGATAGAGTTAGTTATATTAATTTATAGTGGATGAATTTTTCGTGTCTGGACAAGAACGTGTAGTTCATTCATTGGTAATTTGTGTGTCCGGCCAAGAACATAAATTACTGTATCATATCAATTTGTGGAAATAATAATTAAGAGTAGTAATTGCATGTTTAGTGGTGGATTCGACGCTTTGATATTCTCATTCATTTGATTTCTCAGTAAAATTTATTTCTTTAGTTAATTAAAATCATAAAAATTCAATCTTTCATTAGAATTAGATTAATCTTCCGAGTCCTTTGGGTTCGACCTCGTTTCCACTAGACTATACGTAGTCTCGTGCGATTGCGAGTAAATAGTTAAAAATTCAATCAATCAGATCATCTTGAGCAAAATTGGAGGCTAGAGCAAAAGAGAGAAGAAGATGAAGAAAACAATGGTGATTTCTCTTCCAATGGGAGGCTAAACTTTTGCAAGGCGTAGATGTAGTCCAATAATCTAGTTATGTAGTTTCTTTTCTCTCATCTTATGTTTTACTCAAGTTGGTGTATGGATTTTATTGTATAATCACTGCTAATTCATTAAAGGTTTGTTCTTTGTACTCAAGAGAGACAAGAGTGAATTTTTGTGGGTTTCAATCCGAAGAACACTTGCGTATCTGAGAGGAACGTGAGTAGACTGAGGTGTTATATATCAATAAAATTTTATTGGTTTATACTCAAGAGAGATAGATCACAATTCCATATTTTAACCGTTTTATGTGTTATGTCCGAGAGGAGAGCACTATATTTTGAGTTGACAAGTGTATGTCCGAGAGGAATATGCTAGCTAATTAGAAATCTTTATTCAAAAGAGAGAGAGAGACGATACACTAGTTTATTGTGGTGGATTCGAAGCCTTGATCTTCTCCATATTGATTAATTTTACCTTAGTTTAGTTAAAGTACATTACTTTCCTTAGAGTAACTAAAACTGCAACTTTTCTCCTAAATTTGGTAAAGTATTCACCGTCCCTAAGGTTCGACAACCCTTAATATTCGCTGTAGTACACAATTGCCTTGTGCACTTGCAAGGGTTTAATTTTAAACGATCAAGTTTTTGGCACCATTGCCGGGGACGGCACAATCGTTTACTGAATTCTTAGCATTGTTAGAATAATTTAGTTTTAGAATAGTTAGTTTTTTTAAATCTAGTTTAATTTCAGGAGCTTAATTTTCTTTTGCTTCTTTTACAAGATTAAGAGCGGACGTGACGTCTCGACAACGTTGGAAGGGCCATCCCTTCCCATTGTTTGCACTCTCTTAACCTTCTTTTAGAATAATTTGGGTGCTTGGTGTTTCTTTTTCTTTCTGTGACTGCACGACGTGCTAGTTGTTGCTAATAGGATTGCACAGGTTTTGTTTGATTTTTATTGTGCATGCATGGTCGCCGTTCCCTGAACCCTGACCTGGTCTTTGACCCTGATCCTAAGCGACTCTATAGAATTTGTAGAACTCCTAGCCACTTGATCCCTGAAATCCATCCAATGGCGGATAACATGAACCTTGGGGGTGGGAATGGCCTAAACCAGAATCCACTAATGCCCCATGCTCATACCCTGCAGGACTACTACCGTCCCACTGCCTACACCTCCCCCTCCTGTATCCTACTGCCGACAACCGTTGCTAATTTTGAAATTAAGCCAAACATCATCCAGATTCTGCCAACATACCACGACCAACTTAATGAGAACCCCTATAGGCATCTCCAAAATTTCTTGGAGGTTAACACAACCTTCAAACTTACACTGTCTGATGACTAGGTGCGTCTTAGGTTGTTCCCATTCACTTTGAAAGACAGGCCCAATAAATGGCTATACTCCCTTGTACACAATTCTATTTCCACTTGAGAGGAACTACAGGCTGAATTCCTAAAGAAACATTTCCCTGTAGGGCGGACCAATAAGATCCGCAACGAAATCATTACATTTACTCAACTACCTAATGAACAATTCCATGAAAGTTGGGAAAGGATGAAAGCCCTCCTCTGGTCCTGCCCACATCATGATGTGCCCAAGTGGCATTTAGTGCAGCGATTTCATGAGGGTGTGTGTGTTATGCATGAAAAATACACATTTTTATATGCCTTTTTACCTATTTGTTAGTCATAATTTCTAGTTAAAATAAGGATTACAGTGAGTTTTAGTAATTAGTATAATAATTAGGAATTAAACAAACAAGGCTCTTTAAATGACTCAATTTAGATATGTTCTTTAATTTTATGAATATTTGGTGTGTCTAATTTGGGACATGTTTTATTTTGTATAGGTTCGCGTGCTCATACTGCAGAACAGCCAAAAGCCATTAGACGAGTTTTCAAATGCCAAAGTGACCCAAGAGCTGATATCACGCGCATTGAAGATCTGAACTGTTGATGAGTCACTTAAGAGAAGACGGGCGCTGAATTAAGATAAAGAGCCATTTAGATTCGATCAAGTGGACGACATTGCTTCGACGGGTTTTAATCAAGTAAAAGAAAAAAAAAGAAAAGAAAGAGGAGAACATGAACCGGTTTATCGGTTCGAGTCGAAGGAAAAAAAAAGAAAAAAAAACCAAAGACAACCCGAGCCGATGGCTCGGGTGTCTAACTGGAACGAGCTCTGTTGAGCTCTGCTCGAGCGGCTGACAGACGAAGCAAGGCGGTGGTCGCAAGGTGACGACGGGGCGGCGAATATCGATGGTAGCCTGGGGTCTAGCCTGACGGCGATTGACGGAGGTTACGACGGTGCGAAGAGAGGTCCTGAGCTCGGGGGCAGTTCAATTTCGTGATCAAGAGAAGCAGACACCCATGAGCAGAAGATTGATGGCGACGAGGCGAAGGTCGGAAGTTGAGGCGACAGCGGACTGGAGGACGGTGAACCGACGGCGACGGCCATGGATTCCGGCAATCGATCGAAGGAGATGGTCAGGGCAAGACGGCGCGATGAGGAGCAACTAACGAAATGCTCGATTTGGAAACTCGTAATAAAGCCGAATCGGGAAAGACGAATTGCAACTCCATTTCAGAAAGGTAAGTACTGAGTTTCCATTCGATTGAAGATAGGAATGGGGCGGGGCTAAAAAGGAGAAAGTTTTATTTTGGGTGCTTCTGCCCTATTTCAAAGAAGAAAGCTTGGATTTTTTTCTACAAATTGGGCTTAAATTCGAAGGGAAAACGAGCCGGATATAGATGATTTAAAGGTGGCCAAAGGGAAAGTTTTGATTTGTACGAAATTGGTATGGAAAGGAGCTGGATTTGGGAGGAAGAGGCTGACTGCAGTCTCTGTATAAAAACAGAGCGAGGAGCATAACAGAAGGAGCCGGCCGACAGAGAGAGACGACCAGACAGTAGCTTCTTGCGATTTTTTGCAGTTTCAGATTTTTATTTCAATTTTTTCTCCTTTCATTCTGTTTCATCTTAGCTGCTGTATTAGATTGAAGTTGTATGAACTGTTGCTCGAGACAGACGATCGAGAGCAGTTTTCATTGTTGCTATTCTTTTACAATTTTTATTTTCAGTGTTAGGAGTTTTATTTTATACTTGTGTAATTCGAGTTCAATTGTAAATCCGGAGATTCAATTGCAAGGAGTGACACTTTGTAGCTGATTCAAAGGAAGATCAAAGTTGACATTTTTATTTATTTCTTCAAGTCAAGTAAGTTAATTCTTTTAATTCCAATGAGTTTTATTATGCATTTTACCTGTATTTTAGTTAATATGTGTGGCTAGATTTGTTGCTAACGCTAGGATGAGGCTGTAGTAGTTGTAGAGAATGCCTGATATGTGAAAGTTAATATTTTTCTCCTAGGATTATGCTATGATGTTTATGCGTTCCTGTTGTTAATTGCGTAGTTATTTTCGGATATAGCATTAATCATGTTTTTGCTATGATTTGAAATTACTATTGTCAATGCATGCTTGTTTTAATTGGTTAAAAATAACAAATCGGATACTAGTTGTGATTTACTTGTAAGTGGATACATCTAGTGATTTGAGTTGTTAATTTAAATAGCATGAAGGACATGATTTTTGTATGAGTAATTGTGCATTAAAGTAAAATCTTCTGTAACAACGTGAATAGGATTCTAGATTGTTATGAGTATTTGGAGAATGATAAATAGTTGGAGGGTTAGGGTTCTCTATAATTTATTGCATGCCGATTCCAAAGCCGTAGTATTTTATTAATTTGATAAAGTTCAGATTTTTATTCTGTTAATTGATTTTAATTAGTCGTTAGTTAGTTAATCAATTTCTACAAGTTTCATAGTTTAGTCAAGGGTTTAGTTAGGATTCGATTAGATTTCCGCTACACAAGTCCCTATGGGTTCGACCTCGTAAGAATTGTGCGACTATACTTCAAACACGATTCGTACACTTGCGAGTAAAATTATGAAGATTAATTAAAACAACAACAGTGTGCGATCAGCACAAGACCTTAATTGATGCCTCTTGTGGAGGCACATTCATGAAGAAAACCCCAGATGATGTTTGGGTTCTACTAGAGGACCTGAGCGAAAACTCTCTACACAGTGCCACCCTCTATAGATCTGAAGGCCATATGCCTGGTAGGAGTGCCTCAAGGGGAGGCATGTACGATGTCAAAGCCACCACCAGTTTAGAACACCAAGTGGCATCTCTGACCGAGAGGTTTGACAAGTTTTTCTCTCATACTAAACCTTATACCTCAACCTCTCAAGATGCATGTGCCATTTGTGCCAACCCTATGCACAGCATAGTTGACTGCCCCTCAGCCTCTTAGTATCCAGATCTTGTACAGGAGTACACCAACTTTGCACAAGGATACCTTAGAGCCAATAGCCCCTATTCAAATATCTATAACCCGGAGTGGCGAAATCATCCAAATTTCACCTGGAGACAACCTAATCAGGGGCCCACTTTTAATCAAGCCCTAAGACAAGAATTCTAAAGCCAACCTCAATCTTATAAACCATCCTCGGCTCCTCAATTTGGCCAATCCAACAAGAAACTATCCTTAGAAGACCAAATGAGCCAAATACTAGCTACCCTAACAGAGATGAAAACATACCAAAAATTTCAGGCCCAGCTTGTCTATTCTCATACACAATTCATTGCCAAAATAGAAACCCAATTGGGACACCTGGCCCAATCCATGAACTAGAGGGAAGCAGGTACCTTGCCGAGCCAACCACAGCAGAACCCTAGAGGACAGTTTGTAGTCGAGGGTTCCCATTATCCAAATGAGTAGGTACAAGCCATCACTACCTTGAGGAGTGGTAAGCAAGTTGATAATCAGTTTAGAAACCCATCCATTGGTATCGCGAGTGAAGAAACTTCCCCAGATAATACTAAAGAACCCACTCCTACCACACCTGTCCCAGTTAGGCTCCCTCAGCAGCAGGAAGCCCCTATGGAACCCACCATGGACAAATCCTATATCCCTTGGGCTCCCTTCCCTCAATGCCTCAACAAACCTTCCCCGTTTAGTAAGTCTCATCAAAGAATGGAGGGAATGTTAGAGGTGTTCAAGCAGGTTAAAATAAATCTTCCCCTCTTATATGCCATCAAACAAGTGCCTGCCTATGCCAAGTTCCTGAAAGACCTATGTACCCAAAAGAGGAAAGCCAAATCCAATGTCACCCAAAAGGTCTTCCCAACTAACCAAGTGAGCTCCTTGCTGACCAGTGAAATGCCACCTAAATATAAGGACCCAGAAGTCCCTGTTATTTCCATTGTGATAGGTGACCATATCATTAGTAGAGCTCTCTTGGATTTAGGGGCTAGTGTCAACCTCCTCTCATACTCCGTTTATGAACAACTTGGCCTAGGAGAGTTGCAGCCCACCTCAGTCACCCTTCAGTTGGCCGATCAGTCCATTCATAGACCTAAAGGTGTTATAGAAAACGTTCTTGTTGGAGTTAACCAGTTCTATTTCCCTATTGGTTTTGTCATCTTAGACATGGAACCTGTTGCCAACCCTAAATCTCAGATTCCTGTTATCCTTGGCCGCCCTTTCCTACCCACAGCTGATGCTACCATTAACTGTAGGTCAGGGCTCATGAACGTCTCATTCGGGAACATGAAAGTTAAGTTAAACATCTTTAGTGCTTCCCAACAACCCTCGAGTGAAGCTGAGTGCCTTATGGTTGATGACCTAGATGACTTAATCAAGGAGTACCTTCCCTTTGCTGTGCTTAAGGATGCCCTAGAGCACACTCTTTTCTATGATTGGATCGATACATAGGAGGGCACACCTGACATTGAGGAGGTCCATCACTATTTAGTGGCTGCCTTACACCCTGGACATGTCCCATGGAGACCCCACCCTGACCCTCTTCATGTGTCCACCGCCCCACCACTAAAACCGTCCATAGAGCCCTAGAGCACACCCTTTTCTATGATTGGATCAATACATATGAGGGCACACCTGACATTGAGGAGGTCCATCACTATTTAGTGGCTGCCTTACACCGTGGACATATCCCATGGAGACCCCACCCTGACCCTCTTCTTGTGTCCACCGCCCCACCACTAAAACCATCCATAGAATCCCCCCCCCCCCCCACACACTTGAGCTGAAACCCCTTCCTAGCTCTCTGAAGTACGCTTTTCTAGGTCCCAACGACACCCTTCCTGTGATTATCTCCTCAAGCCTATCTAGTGACCAGGAAGTCCAGTTGTTGGAGATCCTTACCACACACCGGCAAGCTATAAGGTGGACAGTGGCTGATCTCCGGGGTATAGACCCCTCTGTGTGCATGCATCGCATAAACCTTGAGGACCAGACCAAACCTTCTAGGGAGGGGCAGAGACAATTGAACCCTCACATGAGAGAAGTGGTGATGAAAGAGGTTGTGAAACTCCTAGACGTTGGCATCATATATCCTATTTTCGACAGTGAGTGGGTGAGCCCCATCCAGGTTGTACCCAAAAAAGTCAAGCTTAACTGTGAAAACAAACTCTGATGGTGAGTTAATGCCTATGAGAGAGACCACGGGATGACGGGTGTGCATTGACTAAATGAAGTTGAACTCTAACACCTGTAAGGATCATTTTTCTCTCCCATTCATTGACCAAATCTTGGAGAAGCTAGTGGGCCAAGAGTTTTATTGCTTTTTAGATGGGTACTCAGTATATAACAAGGTGCCAATCTTTCCAGGGGATTAGGAGAAGACAACTTTTACATGTCCCTTCGGTACATTTGGATGCCGTAGGATGCCTTTTGGTCTTTGCAATGCTCCTGTTACACTTCAGCGCTGCATGATGTCAATTTTTTATGATATGATTGACAAGTTTTTGGAAGTTTTTATGGATGTCTTTGGCGTTTGTTTTCATGACTGCTTACACAACCTTACTTTGGTTTTGAAACATTGTGAGGAAACAAACTTAGTGTTAAGTTGGGAAAAGAGTCATTTGATGGTTCAACAGGGGATTGTGCTTGGACATGTTATATCAAAAAGGGTATAGAGGTTGACAAGGCCAAGGTTGACATGATTGCTAATTTACCATCACCTACATCGGTTAAGCAAATACGGTCTTTCCTTGGCCATGCAGGGTTTTATCGTCGATTCATCAAAGACTTTAGCAAGATATCTGATTGTTTAAAATTAAAACCCTTGCAAGTGTACAAGGCAATTGTACTACGGTGAGTATTAATAAGGGTTGTCGAACCTCAGTGACGGTGAATACTTTACCAAATTCAAGAGAAGAAAGTCGAAGTTTTTGTTTAATCTAAATAAAGCTACGAACTTTAACTGAACTAAGTGAGAATTAATCAATGTGGAGAAGACCAAGGCTTCGAATCCACCACAATAAACTAGTGTATCGTTTCTCTCTCTCTTTTGAATAAAGATTTCTAATTGGCTAGCATATTCCTATCAGACATACACTTATCAACTCAAAATATAGTGCTCTCCTCTCGGATGTAACACATAAAACAATTAAAATATTGAATTGTGATCTATCTCTCTCGAGTATAAACCAATGAAATTTTATTGATATATAACACCTCTGTCTACTCACGTTCCTCTCGGATACGCAAGTATTCTTCGGATTGAAACTTACAAGAATTCACTCTTGTCTCTCTCGAGTACAAAGAACAAACATTTATTGAATTAACGGTGATTACACAATAAAATCCATACACCAACCAGATTATTGGGCTTCATCTACGCCTTTGAAAGGTGTTTAGCCTCGCATTGGAAGAGAAATCACCATCGTGTTCTTCATGTTCTTCTCTTCTTCTCTCCTTTGCTCTAGCCTCCAATTTAGCTCTGGATTCTCCAAGGTTGAATGCCCAAAACATTCTCCCATAAGGCCTATTTATAAGAGTGAAGAGAAACCACGAAGTCCCCTTCCAAATCTGAGTCGAAATAGGTCTTATTTCAGTTTTTCGCACACGGCGATCGATCGCTCCGTATTGCCGATCGTTCGCTGTCTGATCGATCGCAATTCCTTCGTTATTTTCCTTCGATCAATCGCTTTTTCGATCGATGCCGTATGATACTGATCGATCATAGTTACTGTCTTGCGCGATTGAAAAATTTCAGTAGATACGATCGATCATTTTGAGGTCCGATCGATCGTTTCTTTCAATACACTGTTTTTGCGGCTCTGGCGATCGATCGCATTGATAGCCCATCGATCGTGGTTACTGTTCATGAATTTCAAATGACTATAACTTTCTGTCCCAAACTCTGAATTGCGCGTGGTTGGTGGGGTTGGAAAGCTGACTTATTGTTTAACATGAGACTTGAATCAGTCCAATCCGACATTTGTAGACGAAGTTATGATGATTTAACCATTTGAGTTACTTTTCACCTCATTTCTATGAATGACTCTTGTTTCCTACAAAAACCAAAAACTATATTAAAGTAGTAGTTATTCTAATCAAACACTAGCATAATCATAAGTTTAGGAGATAATAAAATGCATATTTCATGTATAGATCAATATCACATCCATTATGTCACCTTCTCGGTCAGGATGTGCAATTTGAATTTGATGAGTCGTGTAACGAAACATTTACCACATTAAAAACCTTCCACTCTAGCTCCCCCATCATTAAGCCCACTGACTATACACTGCCCTTCGAAATAATGTGCGATGCATCCAATTTTGTTGTAGGGGCAGTGTTTGGCCAATGCCTCAACAAAATTCCTCATGTTATATACTATGCTAGCAAGACACTCACTAATGCTCAATTGAATTACACTACCACTGAGAAAGAGTTTCTTGCTATTGTTTTTGCATTAGATTAGTTCAGGTCCTATCTCCTAGCAGTAAGATCATCATTTTCTCTGATCATGTAGCCTTGCGGTACCTTCTTTCCAAGAAGGATGCCAAGCCAAGGCTAATCCGTTGGATCTCCAAGGCTGATCCGTTGGATCTTACTCCTACAGGAATTTGACTTTGAAATCAAAGATAAGAAGGGATATGAAAATGTCATGAATTGCTCAGCCACAAACCTTTGAGGGATTCCTTCCTTGATGAGCAGCTCTTTGCTGTCTCCACCACTGTTCCACCTTGGTATGCACATAATGTGAATTATCTTGTTGTGGGTCAAATCCCAATCTTTTGGTCTAAAAATAATAAAGACTTATTTTTCTCTCGAGTCAAACATTACTATTGGGATGACCCTAACCTGTTTAAGATATGTGCTGATCAAGTCATACGATGATGTGCCCCCAAGAGTGAGTTTCATAGCATCTTATCTTTTTGTCACTGTCATGCCTGTGGTGGACACTTCAGTGGTAAGAAAACTGCGGCAAAAGTACTTCAAAGCGGTTTTTTATTGGCCAACTCTATTTAAAGACGCCCATGCTTATTGTCAATCTTGTGATAGGTGTCAAAAACTAGGAGCTTTGTCGAAAGAAGATATGATGCCCTTACAATCCATTTTAATTGTTGAATTATTTGATGTTTGGGGTATCGATTTTATGGGACCTTTTCACCATCTTTTGGTCATACATATATTCTTGTTGTTGTTGATTATGTGTCTAAGTGGATTGAAGTTGTTACCACTAGGACCAATGACCATAGAGTTGTGCTAGAATTTCTGAAATCTAATATTTTTAGTAGGTTTGACACTCCTCGAGCTATTATTAGTGACGGCGGTTCTCATTTTTGTAACAAGTCTTTTGCAGCGCTTCTCAAGAAATACTTTGTCATCTACAAGGTTGCCACACCATATCGTCCTCAGACTAGCGGCCAAGTGGAGGTCTCCATTCGACAAATCAAAAATTACAAAACTCATCAGGTCCTCCTCCAAGGTCTGTTAACCATAATGTCTCCCTAACATTTAGGCTCTCATCTCCACCAAATTGGATCAAGACAATTATCTTCTTTGGAAAACCCAATTTTTATCTTTGACCCATAGTTTTGATCTTTCCAACCCCTTCCTTCATCCTGGCACAATTCCTTCTCATACTATTATTTCTGAAACTGGCCAAATCATACCTAATCCTGAATACCATCAATGGTTTCTGATTTATGCAGGAATTATACATTTTATTATCTCCTAAACTTATGTTTCTGCTAATGTTTGATTAGAATAAATGCTACTTTAATATAGTTTTTGGTTTTTGTAGGAAAGAAGAATAAAATGCTGAAATGGGATAAAACGCAACTCTAATGATTGAATATTAATTACTTCGATTGTGATTGTTTAAAATTAAACCCTTGCAAGTGCACAAGGCAATTGTACTACGGCGAGTATTAAAGGGTTGTCGAACCTCAGGGACGGATTAATCTTTTACCAAATTCAAGAGAAGAAAGTTGCAGTTTTTGTTTAATCTAAATAAAGCTATGAACTTTAACTACTAAGCTGAGATTTAATCAATGCAGAGAATTATCAAGGCAATGAATCTACCACTAGACATGCAATTACTACTCTCAATTATTATTAAGCATACATTGACATGATATGGTAATTCATGTTCTTGATCGGACACACGAATTACTAATGAATTCATTAACGTTCTTGATCGGACACGAAAGTTCATCCACTATTGCGTAATCAATCCTATCCTTGATCGGGCATAGAATCAATCACAACTCTATTATAATGCAATTAATCTTATACTTGATCGGGCATAAAATCAATCACAATATCTAATTTCATTCATAATCAATCAAGTCTATGATCAAGCACTCAAAAGAAACTCATGAAATCGCATTAAGCATGAATCATATTCAACTTTATAGAATTAAACTATCAAGAGTAGCAATACACATCTAGGGCTTCATCAAGCCTTGACAAGTAATTCAGTTACACATAGAAAGGGAGAAAAGAAAAGCCTGTTTATATAGATCCATCGTCATGAATCCTTCTTCTTCTTCTTTGCTCCAAAAGACCTCTTTTCTTCCTCCTTTCTAGCCTCCAATAAAGCTCTGGTTCTCCAAGGTTGAATGCCCAAAACGTTCTCCCATAAGGCCTATTTATAAAAGTGAAGAGAAACCACAAAGTCCCCTTCCAAATCCGAGTCGAAATAGGTTTTATTTTGGTTTGCCGCACACGGCAATCGATCGCTCCGTATTGCCGATCGTTTGCCTACCGATCGATTGCAATTCTTCGTTATTTTCCTCCGATCGATTGCTTTGCCGATCGATGCCGTATGATACCGATCGATCGTAGTTACTGTCTTCGGCGATTGAAAAATTCCAGTAGATACTATCAATCATTTTTGTGCCGATCGATCGTTTCCATTAATACACTGCTTTTGCGGCTCTGGCGCTCGATCGCATTGATGGCCGATCGATCGTAATTACTATTCATAAAATTTAAATGGCTATAACTTTCTGTCCTGAACTCCGAATTGCACGTGGTTGGTGGCGTTGGAAAGCTGACTTCTTGAGCTTTAACATGAAGCTTGAATCAGTCCAATCTGATATTTGTAGACGATGTTATGATGATTTAACCATTCAAGTTACTTTTCTCCTCATTTTTGTGTATTACTCTTGTTTCCTACAAAAAACCAAAAACTATATTAAAGTAGTAGTTATTCTAATCAAACACTAGCATAAACATAAGTTTAGGAGATAATAAAATGTATATTTCATGCATAGATCACACCCCCAAACCTAGAATTTGCTAGTCCCTAGCAAAACAAAACAAAATAAAATCAAACAAACTAAGGAAACTAATGCAGAAAAGTAAACACCACTTTCGTAGGGAACACGATTGCATTGAGCATATGCAACAAGCCGTTAAACCTCTAGGTGTCCCTAGTAGGACGAGTAATGTCTCGTGAGGGTTTGCAACCATGCTACCCACAAACATGTATTTATTAATCTAATTAACCTAAGTACAAAAAATAAAACAAAAATAAAATAAAAACAGTGAAAAACAAAGCAAACCTATTATCCCTTCAAATGTAAACTACAATGTTTAAGAGAATGAACCACATGTACTTGGTTCATAATCAACAGGAATATAGAAGCCCTCAAGTAAGTTGTTTTATTCCACACTTTCATCTTGGAAATTTCTGCTCAAATATTATATAGCATGATAACATAAATACTAGAAAGTGTAGAACATTGTAGCAATACATTCTAAATTTCTGTTTATACAGATCTAGTGTTACCCATTAACCAAAGAACATTCTACATAGTCATCGTAATCTTTAGGTTCATGTTAGCACAGATCTGCGCGCCTCCTTCGGGTCCAACATTCTAGATTTGAGAGGATAATACACCATAGACTTTTTTTTTTCTTTTTTTTTTCGCTAGGACTGTGTAAGGCCTGACTTCAAGATGCTTAGGTTTAGCAATGACTCAGGCCAATGACTCCCAGCCAGTTTGGCTTAGGGCATTAGGTTTTAAGAGACCACTTCGGGCCCGAGCATCAGCCTAAGTTAATCTTATAAAGTCAAGCAACCCCTTTCTTTCATTTTATTTTCATTTTTTTGCATTTTCATTTTCAACATTCATATTTTCAGCACATCTTTATTTTGTCCAGGCTGTATTATACTCTCAACCTATTTCCGATTCCAATCCTTTGCCATAGCCAAGTAAATGGTCTATCATGATCTTTTAAGCTCAACAGACAACTACTCATCATCCAATAACTATGACTAAAGACATCCCACTGTAAATTAGCATTCAACAAATCTCTAGATGGTATTACTTTATGTAACTAGTGTGTGTGAGTGAGTTTTCTTAGTTCAAGCACTTGTTCCAAGAGGACTGTAATAGAAAGATATGCTCAGTTAAGTGTATCTATCCTCCAGCATACTTACTCACACTTCCAATGTCAATTAATCTCTTAAGAATTGAAGCATGCATCATTACGGGAAAAACTATCAAAACCTATGAAAAACTACTAACAAACAACCTAAAAACTAATAAATTTTTTTTATTTTTTTTTATTTTTATGAAAGTAATATTCCCTCCCCCAAACCTATTATGAACATTGTCCTCAATGTGAACAAAAATATAAAATGACTATGATCATATAACAACGAAAATCAGATAAAGGAGAGAATATACCTAAATACGTGGGTTGCCTCCCACCAAGCGCTAAGTTTAACGTCTTCAGCCAGATGAAACTCCATTAGTCCAACTTATCCAGGGTCTTTCAGGCCAACATTCAGTCCCTCAGTGGTCCTAATACACATATTAAAGTTAATGAAAGAAGTAGCGAGTGAATCAGTAGGACAAAACCATGGGGGTGCACCATCCACCAGAGTATCAATCATATGAACTGCATAATAATCATCTAGTGGTAGATGTTGTTTTTGGGCATTAAAAACATTCAGTTTAACATTTAAATTTCCAAAAGACAATTTCAGCACCCCATCCCGACAATTTATAATAGCATTGGATATCGCCAGGAATGGACGTCCCAAAATTACTAAAATTTGACTACCAATGTTCATTACAGGTTGTGTATCTAAGACAATGAAGTTCACAGGAAAGAAAAATTTATCAACCTGGACCAGAACATCTTCAATAACACCACGTGGAACTTTAATGGATCGGTCTGCAAGTTGTAGAGTTATGTAGTCGGTTTTAATTCCCCCAACCCAAGTTGCTCATACACAGAATAAGGCAACAAATTTACACTCGCCCCCAAATCTAATAATGCCTTGTCAACAGTATGGTTCCCTATAACACATGAAATTGTTGGACATCCGGGGTCCTTATATTTCGGTGGAAGGTTATGTGTCAATAGGGAACTCACCTGCTTAGTAAGGAAGACCTTTTTAGTCACATTAGATTTAGGTTTTCGCTTTTGAGTTTAAAGGTCTTTCAGGAATTTGGCATAGGCAGGGACTTGTTTAATGGCATCTAACAATGGGAGATTGACCTTAACCTGTTTAAACACCTTGAACATTTCCTCCGTCTTTTAGTAGGATTTACTAAACGGGGAGGGTTTGTCCAGGCATTGTGGAAATGGTACCCTGGGAATATAAGATCTCTCTTTCTGGGCCTCGGATTGGTTATCCGGTGGGGTTTTAGAACTAACAGGTATGGCTTTGATGGAATTGGGTTCTTTGTCTTCCTCATGGGAAGGTGTCTCACTCAAAGGGCCAACAAATGGATCCCGAACCTTATTGTCAACTTGTTTATCGCTCCTCAAGGTGGTTATGGCTTGCACTTGTTCAGGAGGGTAATGAGAGGCCTCAGCTACAAACTAGCCTCGAGGGTTTTGTTGGGGTTGGCTCGGCAAGGTTCTGCTTCTCTACGGTTCATGGCTTGAGCTAGTTGTCCCAATTGGGTCTCTATTTTGGCAATAAATTGTGTATGAGAATGGACAAGCTGGGCCTGGGACTTTTGTTCAGTTGTCAGCTCAGTTAAAACCGTGAGCATGGTGGATTGGGTGGCCATTATTTGGCTCAGCTGGTCTTCAATGGTTGGTTTCTTATTAGATTGACCAAATTGCGGGGCTGAGGATGGTTGGTACGGTTGAGATTAGTTTTGAAATTCCTGTCTTCGGGCCTGATTAAAAGTAGGCCCTGGATTAGGTTGCCTCCAAGAAAAATTAGGGTGATCACGCCAACCGGGATTGTAAGTGTTGGAGTATGGATTGTTGGCTATGGGAAAAGTTTGTGCACTGTTGACATGCTCTTGTATTAGGTCTGGATACTGGAAGGCTGAAGGGCAGTCAACAATGGTGTGCATAGGGCTGGCACAGATGGTGCAGGCATCATGAGAGGTTGGGGTATAAAGTGGAGTATGTGAGAAAAACCTGTCAAACCTCTCTGTAAGGGATGCCACTTGGTGTTCTAGGCTCGTGGTGGCTTTGACATCATATATGCCTCCCCTTGAGGCATTCCTACTAGGCATATGGCCTTCAGATCTATAGAGGGTGGCACTGTGTAGAGAGTTTTCGCTCAGGTCCTCTAGTAAATCATAAGCATCATCAGGGGTTTTCTTCATGAATGTGCCTCCACAGGAGGCATCAATTAGGGTCTTGTGCAGATCGCACACACCCTCATGAAATCTCTGTACTAATTGCCACTTGGGCACATCATGGTGGGGACAGGACCGAAGGATTTCATCCTCTCCCAGCTTTCATGGAATTGTTCATTAGGTATTTAGGTAAAGATGATACTTTCATGGCGGATCTTATTGGTCCACCCCACAGGGAAGTATTTCTTGAGGAATTCGGCCTGAAGTTCCTCCCAAGTGGAAATAGAGTTATGCTCAAAGGAATATAGCCATTCCTTAGGTTCCTACCTAAGGCGCACCTGGTCATCAGGCAGTGTGAGTTTAAAGGTTGTGTTAACCTCCAGGAAGTTTTGTAGGTGCATATAGGAGTTCTCATTTAATTGGCCATGGTATCTGGGCAGCATCTGGATGATGTTGGGCTTAATTTCAAAATTAGCCACATTTTCTGGTAAGATTATGCAGGAGGGGGAGGTGTAGGTAGTGGGATGGTAGTAGTCTTGCAGGGTACGGGTATGAGGCATTAGTGGATTCTGGTTTAGGCCATTCCCACCCCTAAGGTTCATGTTGTCCGCCATTGGATGAGTTTCAGGGATTGGTCTACGAGTTCTACAGATTCTATATAGGCGCTCAGGATCAGGATCAAAGGCAAGGTCGGGGTTCAGGGAGCGACGACCATGCATGCACAATAAAAATCAAACAAAACCTGTGCAATCCTAATAGCGACAACTAGCAAGCATCAGTCCTAGATAGAGACAACTAGCAACCTAATAGCGACAACTAGCACATCATGCAATCCCACAAAAAAAAGAAAAACACCAAGCACATAAATTTACTCTAAAAGAGGGTTAAGAGAGTGCAAACAGTGGGAAGGGATGGCCCTTCCAACGATGACGAAATTCAGCGTCCCTCTTAATCCTGCAAAAGAATAACAACGAAATTAAGCTACTGAAAAGAAATCTAAATTAAACTAAACTACTCTAAAATTAACTATGCTAAGAATTTAGTAAACTATTGTGCCGTCCCCAGCAACGGCGCCAAAAACTTGATCGTTTAAAATTAAACCCTTGTAAGTGCACAAGGCAATTGTACTACGACGAGTATTAAAGGGTTGTCGAACCTCAGGGACGGATTAATCTTTTTCCAAATTCAAGAGAAGAAAGTTGCAGTTCTTATTTAATCTAAATAAAGCTATGAATTTTAACTACTAAGCTGAGATTTAATCAATGCAGAGAATTATCAAGGCAATGAATCTACCACTAGACATGCAATTACTACTCTCAATTATTATTAAGCATACATTGACATGATATGGTAATTCATGTTCTTGATCGGACACACGAATTACTAATGAATTCATTAACGTTCTTGATCGGACACGAAAGTTCATCCACTATTGCGTAATTAATCCTATCCTTGATCGGGCATAGAATCAATCACAACTCTATTATAATGCAATTAATCTTATCCTTGATCGGGCATAAAATTAATCACAATATCTAATTTCATTCATAATCAATCAAGTCTATGATCAAGCACTCAAAAGAAACTCATGAAATCGCATTAACCATGAATCATAATCAATTTTATAGAATTAAACTATCAAGAGTAGCAATACACATCTAGGGCTTCATCAAGCCTTGACAAGTAATTTAGTTACACATAGAAAGGGAGAAAAGAAAAGCATGTTTATGTAGATCCATCATCATGATTCCTTCTTCTTCTTCTTTGCTCCAAAAGACCTCTTTTCTTCCTCCTTTCTAGCCTCCAATAAAGCTCTGGTTCTCCAAGGTTGAATGCCCAAAACGTTCTCCCATAAGGCCTATTTATAAGAGTGAAGAGAAACCACGAAGTCCCCTTCCAAATCTGAGTCGAAATAGATCTTATTTCGGTTTGCCGCACACAGCGATCGATCGCTCCGTATTGCCGAATGTTCGTCTACCGATCGATCGCAATTCTTCGTTATTTTCCTCCGATCGATCGCTTTGCCGATCGACGCCGTATGATACCGATCGATTGTAGTTACTGTCTTCGGCGATTGAAAAATTCCAGTAGATACGATCGATCGTTTTTGTACTGATCGATCGTTTCCGTTAATACACTGCATTTGCGGCTCTGGCGCTCGATCGTATGGATGGCCGATCGATCGTAGTTACTGTTCATAAAATTCAAATGGCTATAACTTTTTGTCCTGAACTCCGAATTGCGCGTGGTTGGTGGCGTTAGAAAGCTGACTTCTTGAACTTTAATATGAAATCAGTCCAATCCGACATTTGTAGATGATGTTATAATGATTTAACCATTCGATTTACTTTTCTCCCCATTTTTGTGTATTACTCTTGTTTCCTACAAAAAACCAAAAACTATATTAAAGTAGTAGTTATTCTAATCAAACACTAGCATAAACATAAGTTTAGGAGATAATAAAATGTATATTTCATGTATAGATCAGATTTCATATCTCTGATGGGACTGATTTAAGCTTCATGTTAAAGTTCACGAAGTCAGCTTTCCAACGCCACTGACTGTGCGCAATTCGGAGTTCTGAGCAAAAAGTTATGATCATTTGAAATATTGCACGCGAAAGAGACACTATTAAAGAGAAGAACAGTCATGATGAGATTGGATAGATGAGATCGATACAATGGGTTTTTAGTTTAATAAAGAAAAAAAAAGAAATATGAACTGAACCGGTTCTGTTCTGTTCCAGTCCGGTTCAGTTAAAAGAAAAAAAAAAACCGTCCCGAGCCAAAGCTCGGGACTTTCGTCCAAAAACAGACCAGAGGTGCTCGAGCGCCGGTGAAGGGGGAGGAGGCTAAGCTCCGGCGGAGGCGAGAGCGCCGGTGAGGCTTCCGAGGAAGACGGCGATCTTGACGGCGAAAGGCGACGGACAAGACGGCGGCGGCGAGACTCGACGAGCGAAAAAAAAACAAAAAAATAAAACAGAAAACAGAGCTCTTTTTGAGCTCTGTTTGAGAGAGACGACGGCTAAGGTAGAACGACAGAGAAGGCCGGAGAGGATGGAGATGGACGGCGGAGGGACGAGCCCACGACGAGAGCCGTGTTCGATCGGGAAGCAAACCAGAAATAGAAACGGAATGCAAACAGAGCCGACTCCTATTCAAACTAGGAATTTGATTTCATCTTCGATTGGGACGCGGATTTGGGCTCGATTCGAGTCAATAAGGACTTGGAGGAGGTCTATAAAAGAAGAACATATCGGGGGAAGGAAGGGGGAGCGTTAACGGAGAAATTTCAGAGCTTACAGGTGTAATTTCAACCGAAAAACAGAGAGAAAAACCAGACGATTTTTGGTGCGATTGTCACCGGAATCCGGTGGCTTTGGCCGGAATAAGTGAAGATGAAGTGAAGAGGAGAAGGAGTGGCCAGAGGAGAGGTAGAAAGTGCCGAAAAAGACTGAGATTTGGACTGCTACAGTGCACTGCGATTTGGGGAAGACGATGAACAATACCCCAGGTTGTGAACAGTGATTTTTGCTACAGTGAACGGAAAAAGTATTTTCCAGTGAATAGTGCACAATGACTCCATCAAATCAACAACGTTCTCCTTGTCCGATGGCCGGCTAAATTCGCGTCCAAGGCGTAGATGAAGCCCTAGATTTGTGTTATTACTCTTGATTGTTTTATTTAATACAGTTGATATGATTATACTTAATGCTATTTCATGAGTTTCTTTTGAGTGCTTGACCATAGACTTGATTGATATGCATGAAATTAAATCTTTTTAATTTATGTGCTTAGCTAAAAGTAGGCTGGTGTTAATTCTATGCCCGACCAAGGATAGGATCATTAGCCCAAATGATAATTCTATGCCCGACCAAGGATAGAATTAGCTACAATAATTTATAGTGGATAAACTCTCGTGTCCGACCAAGAACGTGAGTGAATTCATTGTGATTTGTGTGTCTGACCATGAACACAAGTTACCATATCATATCAATTTGAGCGTAATAATAATTGAGAGTAGTAATTGCATGTCTAGTGGTGGATTCTTTGCCTTGGTATCTTCTCCATATTAATTAAAATCCGATTTAAAGTAGTTAAAATTTATTGCTTTCTCTAGATTAATTAAAACAAAACTTTCTTTCAATTGAATTTGGTAAAATATTAGTCCATCCCTGAGGTTTGATAACCCTTTAATACTCGCTGTAGTACAATTGCCTTGTGCACTTGCAAGTATTTAATTTTAAACGATCAATTTCGAACAAATAATATGTTAAAAACCTGGCTCTATGCTACCATCTCTCCAACCATACTTCCACACATCATAACTTGCACCACTGCCTATGATATTTAGATCGCCCTTGACACCCTCTTCTCCACCCAATCATCTGCCCGTCGACAACTTCTCCGCCAACAAATTCAGTCTCTCAAAAAGGGTGATAAATCTATCACCGAATATATCTCCTCTCTTAAAACCTTGGCTCATCCCAAATTTGACCCTCTTAATGTTTGATTTGGTCATGTTTTGCCTAATAGAATTAAAGTTGGTGAGAAGAGCTTTCCAACGCCACCAACTATGTGCGATTTGGAGTTCGGAGTAAAAAGATATGAGAAATTGAATTTTAATTGTGCGTGACTGCGATTGATTGCCATAAGAAACGATTGATCGGCAAGCTGAACCGATCGACACCTTATCAAAACAATCGATCGTAGTTACTGTGATTTTTGAATGCTTTGAAGTGATCGATCGGCAATAATGGTGATCGATCGGCTGTAATGCGGTAGTGTAAAATAACGCATACGACGATCGATCGCCGTATAGCCGATTGATCGCCGGTTGCGGTTTTGCAATTTCTAGCTTATCTTAGGGGTGGATTTGCTTGGGAAAGATACCAAATCCCAATGGGACTTGATTTGCACATCTCTAGAGGGATCTTGAAGCCTTCCCATTAGTTGGAAGTGTCCATGATTTGGAAAATTAGTTTATGAAGGGATTCTCCCCCAACTCTATATAAACACTAGAGAGTTGACTTGTGCTAACCCTAGAACGTCTAGAGACCTTTCCCCCTCTCCTTCCTAAGTTCACCCATCTTCTTTAAGGCTTCTTCTTGTGGGAGTTTGCAAGAGCTTGGAGCGGGAGCTTTGGAGGAAGCGGAGGAGACGAGCAACGCATAGAAAGGCGAAATCTTTGGTGAATTAAGTAGGATGGTTTTTCCCCTCTTCTCTCTTCTGATTATATGCTTTTGACAAGTGTTTTGATTCAGTACCTTAGTGTATTGTGTGGATTCTTGTGAGATGAATGAATTGTGTTATTATTTCTATGCATAGTGCATCATAATCATATGTGCATTCATGTTCCGTTTCTAGATGGGAATTTGCACCTAAAGTCTAATGCTTTATTAATTTTCCAGAGACTAGAAGTTCTGATATTGCTTGGATGATCAATACAAATAACAAATCTTTATTGAATTAACGGTGATTACACAATAAAATCCATACACCAACTAGAGTAAAAAACATAAGATGAGAGAAAAGAAACTACACAACCAGATTATTGGGCTTCATCTACGCCTTGGAAAGGTGTTTAGCCTCGCATCGGAAGAGAAATCACTATCTTGTTCTTCATGTTCTTCATATTCTTCTCTCCTTTGCTCTAGCCTCCAATTTTGCTCTAGATTCTCCAAGGGTTGAATATGAGGTACCCAATACGTTCTCTCTAATTGACTGCCCCATTTCAGATGCTGACTTGATTGACCATGCTATTGTCGGTCTTCCCTCAGACTATGAGTCCTTGACAACAGCCATTACTACTCGAGCAACCACTCTCACTTTTCAAGATTTCTTTGCAATGTTGTTGTCCCATGAATCTCGCCTCGAGCAACTACAGTCAACTTCAGCCCTTCTCCCCACACCAACTGCCTTTATTACCTCCGCCAGACCACAATCATTCCCTCCTCGGACCTCCACTCCTCATGGCTATATGCGTGGTCATGGTAACTATCATGGAAGAGGACGATTTCAACCCAAAGGCACTTTTCAAACTTCATACAAATCTCCCACCACCACCACTACTCCACCGCTGCTGCCTCGCCCACATAATTTTGCACCAACCAATCTTGCCATCGTATGTCAGATCTGCAACAACCAAGGACATCCCGCTACCAATTGCCCCTTTCGCCATCTCAGTGACTTCTCCTCCCATAGTGTTTCTCCCCCTTTTACTGGAACGACTTTGTCCATCCCAAGTGCATCACAATGGTTGCCCGACACTAGAGCAACGCACCACATGGTGGCGTGACCAAGTAGTTGTTGGCAACAATTCCACCATGCCAATCAGCAACACCGGTACACATTTTCTTCCCACTTCTACTAGTCTATTACCCATGTCTTCTGTCCTCCATGTTCCCTCTCTTTCAACTAATTTATTGTCTGTCTCTAAATTTACTCAAGAAAATGATTGCTTTTTCGAATTTCATTCTTGGGGATTTCTCATCAAAAATTGCAAAACTCATCAGGTCCTCCTCCAAGGTCCGAGTAATGGCAGTTTATATACACTCCACACAGTCAATGCGCCCAAAGCAGTCTTTCATACAGCCAAAGCATCCCTTGACCACTGGTATATGCAGTTAGGTCATGCAAATCCTGAAGTTACTCAATTTCTCAGGTGCTCGGGTCTTATACCTACATCACCACCATCAACTTTAAGTTTTTGTAATAGTTGTGCACAAGTCAAAAGTGCCAAACTTCCTTTTAATTTCTACTTCTCAATTTGCTACTGTACCTTTAGCTCTCTTATACACAGATGTATGGTGTCCTGCTCCTTCTACCGCAATTAATGGAGTTCGTTTTTATGTCACTTTTGTTGACTCTTTCTCTCGTTTTACTTGGCTATTTCCTCTTGCAAAAAAATCCATTGTTCTATCTGTATTTCAAGCCTTTCACTTAATGATTGAAAAACAATTAAATTACAAAATAAAAGTTCTACAAAGTGACAATGGCACTGAATATACAAGTCATGCTTTTCAATCCTACTTGTCCCAACATGGAATTCAACATCGTTTTAGTTGTCCATATACACCGGAACATAATGGTCTCCCTGAAAGAAAACATAGACACATCATTGAATTAGGACTCTCCATGATGGACTATGCTTCTCTTCCCCTCAATTTGTGGCCTGACGCATTTACAATGGCTGTGTACATCATTAATAGACTGCCATCTCAGACCTTAGACAATCTCTCCCCCTTTCAACGTTTGCACAACAAACTTCCAAATTATTCTATCATGCGCATACTAGGATGTGCATGTTTTCCTTATTTACGTCCATACAACACAACAAAATTTCAGTTACGATCCATTAAATGTGTTTTCCTTGGGTATTCGTCTTTTCACCTTGGTTACAAATGTTTTAATCCCACAACTGGTCGACTTTACATTAGCCGTCATGTACTTTTCAATGAGTCTGATTTTCCTTTCTATATATCCACCTCCTACTATTATTTCAACAACCTCCCCCATTTTGTTACCCCATCCCACGTCTTTGTCTATTCCACACTTATCCAATCAGTTATTCTCTCTTACAACTACTCCCTCCAACCACCCCACTCCAACCTTATCTTCCATGTCTCCAGTCTCTTCTCCTATTCCCACATCGTCAGACTCCCCATCTCCAATTCCTGCTCGAACTCACCCCATGACAACACGACTTCAAGATGGCACCTGGAAACCCAAAATATACCATTTTGCACTTTCTTCTACTGATTCTCTAACTACTCCCACATGTTATACATAGGCCTCAAAATTCTCTCATTGGAGGAAAGCAATGGCAGACGAGTTTGCAGCACTACTTCATAACAAGACCTGGGTTCTTGTCCCACCACCCTCTAACAAAAACATTATTGGCAACAAATGGGTGTTGAAAATCAAAACAAAGGCCGACGGTTCCATCGAGCGTTACAAAACCCGTTTGGTTGCAAAAGATTTTCATCAAGAATACGGCTTTGACTATGATGAAACCTTTAGCTCAGTAATTAAGCCTCTGACACTTCGTCTTGTCCTCACACTTGCAGTTCGTGGAGCTTGGCCATTTTGACAATTAGATATTCAAAATGCCTTCTTACATGGCAATTTATCAGAAGACATCTATATGCTTCAACCACCTGGCTTCATTCATCCCACACTCCCAGACCATGTTTGCAAACTTTAGAAATCATTATATGGATTGAAGCAAGCGCCTCGCGCATGGTTTCATAAAATCAGTCTTTTTCTACACCAACTTGGATTTCACTCCTGCCGAGCAGACACTTCTCTGTTTATTCATCATTCTGCAGATGGTATTGTGCTTATCCTCATTTATATGGATGACATATTGGTCACTTGAAGCAATAACATTCTCATCACATCCCTTCTCTCCAGTCTCAGGAGCAAGTTCTCATTGCGGGATCTCGGCGATATACACTTCTTTTTGGGTATTGTATTTTCCAAAACATCAGAAGGACTTCATCTAAAGCAATCCAAGTATTCACGCACACTTCTCCAACTTGCTCAGCCTGAATCATCCAAACCATGTGCAACTCCTTGCAGCCTCAAGCCTCCAAAAATTCCACTCACCTTGCTATCTAATCCGACAGAATATAGGCAACTTGTTGGTAGTCTACAGTACCTCAAGAAATAATCATTTTTATAACAGGTCTTTTACGGTGCTTCTCAAAAAATACTGTCACCCACAAGGTTGTCACACCATATCATCCTCAGACTAGCGGTCAAGTGGAGGTATCCAATCGACAAATCAAGCAGCTTCTTGAGAAGATGGTTCGCCCCGATAGAAAGGATTGGTCTTTGCGACTGAATGATGCATTATAGGCTTACCAGACAGCATTCAAGACCCCTATTGGCATGTCTCCTTACAGATTGGTATACGGCAAAGCTTGCCATTTACCTGTGGAATTGGAACACCGGGCTTATTGGGCTATTAAAGCATATAACTTTGATATGGATAAAGCCGACGAACAGTGGAACCTTCACCTCAGTGAGTTAGAAGAGATGCGCTATGAGGCCTATGAGAATGCTAAGTTATACAAAATGAGGGCTAAAGCTATCCATGATAAGATGATTTCCAAAAAGTCCTTTGTGCCTGCTCAGAAGGTATTACTTTACAACTCTAGGCTGCACTTATTCCCTGGGAAGCTCTGATCTCGGTGGTCTGGGCCTTTTATTGTGAATGAGGTATTTCCACATGGTGCTATTGAGATCTGCAATCCAAACGATGGGAGTACCTTCAAAGTTAATGGCCATCGCTTGAAACTCTATCGCGAGACTGTTAGTGACATGGTGGACACGATGCTATATTTGACTGCTCCACCAATTATAACATGATCGTGGCTTCGTCTGGCTGAAGACGTTAAACTTAGCGCTTGGTGGGAGGCACCCTATGTATTTAGGCGTATTCTCTCATTTTCTTCCTTTCCTTGTTATGGTATCATTGTAGGTTTATATTGTTCACATTGAGGACAATGTTCATAATAAGTTTGGGGGAGGGAATATTGCTTTCATAAAAATAAAAATCAGAAAATTAAAAAACCATAAAAATTTGATTAGTTTTTTAGGTTGTTTGTTAGTGGTTTTACATAGGTTTTGATAGTTTATCCCGTAATAATGCATCTTACAATTCTTAAGTGATTAATTAACATTGGAAGTGTGAGTAAGTATACTGGAGGATAGATACACTTAATTGAGAATATCTTTCTTTTACAGTCCTCTTGGAATAAGTGCTTGAACTAATAAAATCCACTCACACACACTAGTACATAAAGTAATACCATCTAGAGATTTGTTGAATGCTAATTTACAGTGGGATGTCTTTAGTCAGAGTCATTGGATCATGATAGACCATTTACTTGGCAATGGCAAAGGCTTGGAACCGGAAATAGGTTAAGAGTATAATACAACCTGGATGAATAAAGATTGCTGAAAGATGCTTGAAAATATGAATGCTGAAAATGAAAATGAAAAAAAAATGAAAACAAAAAGAAATGGGCTGCTTGACTATTATAGGATTAACTTAGGCTGATGTTCGGCCCGAAGCGGTCTACTTAAAACCTAATGCCCTACGCCAAATTGGTTGGGAGTCATTGGCCTGAGTCATTGCTAAACCTAAGCATCTTGAAGTCAGGCCTTACACAGTCCTATTATTAAAAAAAAAGTCTATGGTGTATTATCCTCTCAAATCTAGAATGCTGGACCCAAATGAGGCGCGCAGATTTGTGCTATCATGAATATAAAGATTACGATGACTATGTAAATTATGATGTTCTTTGGTTAATAGGTAACACTGGATCTGTATAAAACAAAAATTTAGAATGTATTGCTATAATGTTCTACACTTTTACTATTTATATTATCATGCTATATCATATTGAGCAGAAATTTTCAAGATGAAAGTCTGGAATAAAAGCACTGACGTGAGGGCTTCTATATTCATGTTGATTATGAACCAAGTACAGGTGGTTGATTTTCTTAAGCATTATAGTTTGCATTTGTCGGGATAATAGGTTGTGTGTTTTATAATATTTTAATTTTATTTTGTTTTTGTATTTAGGTTAATTAGATTAATAAAATACATGTTTATGGGTAGCATGGCTGCAAACCCTCACGAGACACAACTTGTCCTACTAGGGTCACCTAGAGGTTTAACGGCTTGTGCATACGCTCAATGCAATCATATTCCCTACGAAACTGGTGTTTATTTTTATGCACAAGTTCCTTTACTTAGTTTGTTTGATTTTGTTTTGTTTTATTTTGCTAAGGACTAACAAAATCTAGGTTTGGGGGTGTGATTTACACATGAAATATGCATTTTATTATCTCATAAACTTATGTTTATATTAGTATTTGATTAAAATTACTACTATTAATATAGTTTTGGTTTTTATAGGAAACAAGAGTAATACACATAAATGAGGTGAAAATTGACTTTAGTGGTTAAATCATCATAACTTTGTGTGCAAATCTCTGATTGGACTGATTCAAGTTCATGTTAAAGTTCAAGAAGTCAGCTTTCCAACGTCATCAACCACGTGCAATTCGGACTTCGGAGCGAAAAGTTATGGCCATTGGAAATTTACAAACAGTAACTACGATCGATCGGCCATTCAACGCAATCGATCGCCTGAGCCGCAAAACAATGTTATTGAAGGAAACGATCGATCGGCCATCAAAATGATCGATCGTATCTACTGGAGTTTTTTATTTATGCAAGACAGTAACAACGATCGATCGGAATCATACGGCATCGATCGCCACAGCAATCGATTGGCAGAAAATAACGAAGGAAAGTGATCAATCAGCAATACGGAGCGATCGGTCGCCGTGTGCGGTAAACTAAAATAAGCCCTATTTCGACTCGGATTTGGAAGGGGACTTCGTGGTTTTCCTTCAATCTTATAAATAGGCCCTTAAGAAAGAACGTTTTGGACTACTTGGAGATCATCTTGAGCAAAATTGGAGGCTAGAGCAAAAGAGAGAAGAAGAAGAAGAAGAAGATGAAGAACACAATGATGATTTCTCTTATCTTATGGTTATTTCCAATGCGAGGCTAAACACTTTTCCAAGGCGTAGATGAAACCCAATAATCTGGTTATGTAGTTTTTTTCTCTCATCTTATGTTTTACTCTAGTTGGTGTATGGATTTTATTGTATAATTACTGTTAATTTATTAAAGGTTTATTCTTTGTAATCGAGACAAGACTGAATTTTTGTGGGTTTCAATCCAAAGAATACTTGCGTATCCGAGAGGAACCTGAGTAGACTGAGGTGTTATATATCAATAAAATTTCTTTAGTTTATACTCGAGAGAGATAGATCACAATTCCATGTTTTAACCGTTTTGTGTGTTACGTTCGAGAGGAGAGCACTATATTTTGAGTTGACAAGTGTATATCCGAGAGGAATATGCTAGCCACTTGGAAATCTTTATTCAAAAGAGAGAGAGAGAGAGAGAGAAAGAGAGAGAGACGATATACTAGTTTATTGTGGTGGATTCGAAGCCTTGGTCTTCTCCATATTGATTAATTTCACCTTAGTTTAGTTAAAATTCATTACTTTCCTTAGAGTAACTAAAACTGCAACTTTTCTCCTGAATTTGGTAAAGTGTTCATCGTCCCTGAGGTTCGACAACCCTTAATACTCGTTGTAGTACACAATTGACTTATGCACTTGCAAGGGTTTAATTTTAAATGATCAAGTGGCGGCTTACCAAACTAGGTGTAGGTTCAAACCCGCAAGGTACCTTTCGCCGAAAACTTAGAGTATTATTGCTCAATGTCTCGTTCATGTGTCGTATGGATTTTGGTGTATGGACTAGTTTAATATCAAGTCATGGTAGAGATTGTTAAAATTTGACTTGAAATTAAACAAAATAGTTAAAAAATAAAGCGATCGATTGACAAAAATGATGCGATCGATTGTGATAAAACTGATCGATCGTATCTACTATGATTTTTTTAAAGTTGTTTTTGCATTGGCACCGATCAATCGTGACAAATCGATCGATCGTATCTACTGGAATTTGAGGACTTGTGCACCATAATGAACCGATCGATCAGCTTGAAATAGGCTAAATGATGCGGTCGCTCGCATCAATCGATTTATAATGCGATTGATCAGCTATACGATTATAGTAAGGAAAATGGCTGTTTCTCTGCAAAAAAAACTGTGTCTCTTCTTCCAGAAAAGGCTTAACAACGTCCTACTATATATTGAGAACGAAATTTTCTTAGAAGAAGGTAACACAAACAGAAAAGAACTCATTCTTCTTCTCTCTCAATTCTTGGTCCATCATTGAGCAATAGAATCTCCTCTGATCGTGATCCAGTCAGTTTGATTTGAAGTGCAGCTTTAAACTGACGGTGTGGTTCATTGTATCTCGAGAACGGAACGCCATTGATTGTCTGTGCACAGAGGGTAGCGTATCTTTTTCAAGGACAGCGCATAGCGTGCCTCGAACCGGGTTTTAATTATTCATCTATTTCTGGTATTTTATCATATAAATAATTTGTCAATTGATTGTGCATAATTGGTAGTATTCTAGCCCTCTTTTATGTGACAATCCCAATACACACCACATTCAAGAAGTGGTGAGGGTGAAGATTATTTTTCAGGAAAGCAAGGTTGATCACACCTCGAAAAAAAGTTGTTGTAGTGTGTGTCCTGGGATAAATGGATAAATTGCACATTCCTCTATTCTAAATCTCCACATAACATGCGATAGTCTAGTGGGGGGTGGGGCCAAGGTGGCCGAGGATGGGCCAAGGCTTGGGATCAGGAGGGAGCTTGGGACAGTGGCTGCCGGGAAGAAGATGGCGGAGGTAGAGGAGGATGGCCAAGAGGAGGGAGGATAGGGGCAGATCCATGATGGGAGCCTCTTCTGTTTAATTTGTTGGCCAGGTTTGGCTAGTAGGTGGAGATGAGCCTTTTGAGGTTTTTTGGCAGGGATATTATGGGCCTTTGTTTTCTTCTTGTTTTGATTATGAGGTTGTGTGGGTGCAAAAAAGAAGTCTCCAAACGAAGTTGGTACTATCATTTTGTTGTTTTTCTAATTGTAATTATAATTGTTGTTATTAGTATTACCGTTGTTATTCACTCATAAATGTACATTATTCCAGTGAAGAACAACGCCTAGAATGTATACATTAATGCCACATCATTATACTCAGACATGAAGCTAAGCATATGTATTATCGACATCTTCATGTAGTGCCCGTTCAAGATTAGTACACATAATACATTTCCATAAAAATCAACAAATTTGTAAACGGCTATAAATTGCATGTGGTGACTCATTATTTAAGATGGGCGATGGGTAACCGAGTATAAATAGCATATTTTCTTTTTATTGCTCACAAGTAAACAAATACTCTATTTTTTTTCATAGGCAAAACTTACACACCCTTACACAGTATGCCCAACGGTAGAAATCTACTTAGCCCGATATGGGCTGATGTTTCTTGTCACCATAGACTGTCTTCGTATAGCTCTGTATCTTAACAAACAAGAAAAAGTTATGAAAAAAAGGGATTTGGTAATAACCGATGGATTCAACTAAGACGTTGTTTCAAATGACGTTTTAACGTGCTTACCTTTTTTATGAATTACTTTAGTTTTTTTTAAAGGTGAAAAAACTAAGGCATCAATAGAAGCGACGCCTTAGTTGAAAAGATATCAATGAAAAGCATAAGTAAAAGAGACATTTTTCTTAAGGAATGCAATGCTTCTATTGACACTTTTTAGGTCAATGCGCAAAAAAAAACAAAGACCGCGCATGGCCAATGTCACGTTGGTGCCTACGTGGCATGTCAGATAATCAGATCGGAATTAAGTTTGCCTTTTTATCAATTGGCTATTATTTATGTTAATATATATTATTTGATAAAATCCTCATATAAGAACCTGGCGAACCTAGTTTGGTGCAACGATGGATTTTTTTTACAGCAATTGCATGTTATTCTTACATAATTGCTTGGTTTTAAGGTTAAAAACTAGAGTTTTTACTCCACTAGCTCCCTAAGCGGTTGCACATAGGTGACTAGGGTTTGAATTTTTGAAAGGTGATAGGAGGGCATGCTTGAATAATTTGCTTTTGGGCAGAAAGGCGATTTTGTAACTTGTGGTTAGTAGCAATTTTGTCAGAGTTAATGACAAATACTTTTAAGGATACGGATTAAGAGCTCATGTGTAAGTACCACTTTAAAGTATCACTTTGAAATTAAAGACATCCCTCAAAGGTGACATGGGACTTGGGAGGGATATTCTTAGTACGTTTAGTTAGCTGAGCATGTGAATACTGGGACCCGAAAATTTGTTATCTTAATTTTTTATATGGGGAATTTATTTTCAATTATCGATTGGAAATATTTCAAAAATAATTCCCGATTCTGTTATCTGACCAGCCACGTAGGTGTCAGCGTGGCGCTGGCCCTACACGACTTTTTTTAAACCCTGACCCGAAAGGCATCGGTTTCACTACCTTAGCATTTTTTCCTCCATCCTTACTCCTTCTTTATTTAAGTAGAGGCGTTGGTTAAAATGTAATGTAAAATGCAATTTTTTTTAGAACCTGATAACATAATATAAGCAAAATAAAGAATCTTAAATGATTAGTAAACTTGACACATAAATAAATTAAATTTTTTATTACAAGATTAAAATATAATATATAATATAAATCTTCATAAAAATACAAGTGTTCAGTTAACTCTCCTTCCCCGTCCTTATGCTCGAGATGGAATCTGCTCAGGCTTGACATCATGTATAGTATCTGAAGACAAAGTTGCCTGACATAGAACACGAAGTGCATGCTGTCGCCTAGTATATACTTTCGAAGATAGAGGACTCTCAACTTGATTGAGCGTGACATATGGAACTACTGGTGGTGACGTAAAAAAAGTCGTGTATGTCGATGATGTCACAGCATTGGGCGAAGCTGATAAAGGTTGAGAAGCCTCAAAAAGATCATCACCCTGCAGTTTCGAAATCTCTGTCATAACTGGCTGAAGCAATGGTAAACTCGCAAGAACATATACAAAGTTATCGTGTATCATTTGACATGCCGCTAGCAAGCTCTCGTAGGATCGGTCCACCAAAGCTCTATGAGACTGAGCGAGTGTCTGTCTCGCATAACTAAGCTAGAAGGAAAAAAGAACATATTTTATCTACAAGCACATAACGATGGTGAATTAAAACAAAAATGAAGTAAAAGATACTAACCAACGCCCGCTCAGTGTCACCCTTGAGTTGATATAACATATTCGCCTCATGCACGGGTGGCAAGATAAGTCTCTTAATGATCCTCAAGTACCACTTCATGTAAGCATTATCAGCATCTCGCTCCATCATGGCAGGCTCCCCCTAAACGAGAGTGGTCATTCGGTCATCCTATCTAGTAATATAAGCCGCATGATGCGACCTCCAATCAAAACTCGCCCGGCCCCGATGTGAAGATCGCTCAATGAACTCCACAACAGAAAGGGGGAAAACTTGTTCTAATCCAAATTGCAACATCATCCAATCCAGAACATGCTTCTCTACAATGTCAAAACATATAAGTGGCGTCCTAGATAGCTACACATATGCTCCATCCGTGCACACTCTATATAACTGCGCTAAAACCTCACCATGATATGGCTGCCATGTTACCTACACAACATATGAAGACAACACTTTACTTTTTATGAACTATGCATTGTTTAACGACCATTACCTGATCGGATCGTTGATAGTCTAATTCAGATCTATAGTGACGAAGGACACTATGAGGATTAACAGTTTCTGTCTTCTTAGCAGTCCACCTAAGAACATAAAAAAGAAAAAAATTATTTAAAATGTCAATAGAAGATCATCAAATGACTTAAATAAATAAAACATACCTAACTCCTAACGGAGAAAAACCATCTAGTGGAGTGCTCTGAATGTTTGGACATCTAATATGCAATCTCTCTCACGACTATAGCTGTTTGATATATAGACATCCAACATAAATTAAATGTTATACTTGTAGTAAATAGAATAGCCAAAGATTATTGATACTTTACCTGGATGAGGGTGACGCACCCAGAAATCCTTAATTTTTGACAACAATTAGATGATGACAGAGATGTTTGTATGCCTTAGGGTAATTGAAAGAACATGTTTGATGACACGCATCTACCACATATTTTCTACCAGCCAATGTTTTCACTTCATACACGTGGGAATTGATTTGCTCAACCCAACTGTTGCCAATAAGGTGTGTCTGTTGTTTAATCTTCAACTCAATCATAGGGGTGTATGGGGTTGCTACAGACAACCCGGCCGAATGTCGCTTGACAAAGAATTTGATGATCTGGTAGAATGTGGTTGACATTAAGGCTTGCACATGTAATGATTGAACCCCCTTCAATACGCTATTTAGACTTTCAGCTATATTTGTTGTGGATATTCAAAACCGTTGTGAGCAAAAGACCATAATTAAGGGGATAATCCACCTTCTTCACTGATTAGCCTTTTTGCTTCTGGACTTTTTGCACCGATCAGTTGCATCTTGTCATTAAACTCTTCTATAATAAACAACGTTGCAACTTCCCCTATTAATGTTGTCAATACATCATTTTTAAACTTCTTATGAAAGTTTGCCTTTATGTGTCGCATACAATATCGGTGACAAAAATTTGGAAGTTGAAACACCTCTGACATGGCTTTTGCAACCCTTTATGTCGATCATATACGATAGTGATACATATCCTATCAAGGACAACATGCTCCTTCAACATACGATTTCACTACCTTTTATTGGCCACTTGCATCTCTATTTCCTTGTAAGTGCTTGACTTACTAATAAATAATCCTATAATTTTACCACCTTTGTATTCACCTCTGTCGAAACTATTTCTCCCGCCATCTCTACTCACAAAACCTTTAAGAAACACTAACAAAATACTACTCAAATATGATATAATCTATTTGATACAATGCTAAAGCTAAATAAATCGAAAATGATGATGTATTTACTGACATGTATGCATTTATAACTTTGATTGAGAAATTAAAAGTATATTACCTATAGACATGGGTAGAGGCACAGTCGCATACTGGTTGAGTAGTTGTCCGGAGAAACCAGCGCCTGGTCGGAGAATACGTTGGGCAGGGTGATGAGGAGCTGGCCGGGGCAGGATGGCTGGAGAAGAGAGTGACGCCTGGACGAGGAGGTGGCTGGAGAAGAAAAGCAAGGAGGTGGGGGGAGGAGGAGTGATCGTTTAAATATAAAACCCTTGCAAGTGTGCAAGGCAATTGTACTACAACGAGTATAAAAAGGGTTGTCGAACCTCAGGGACGGATGAATGATTTACTAAATTCAAGTGAAAGAAAGTTGCAGTTTTAATTAATCTAGAGAAAGCAATAAAATTTAACTACTTTAAAATTGATTTTAACTAATATGGAGAAGTGCCAAGGCTTCGAATCCACCACACAATAAACCAGCTTATCGTCTCTCTCTTTTGAATAAATTCCTAATTGGCTAGCATATTCCTCTCGGACATATACTTGTCAATTCAAAATGTAGTGCTCTATCTCTCTTGAGCATAAACCAATGAAATCTTATTCCTTTATAACACCTTAGTCTACGTACGTTCCTCTCGGACACGCAAGTATTCTTCGGATTGAAATTAACAAGAATTCACTCTAGCTTCTCTCGAGCACATAGAATAAACCTCAATAAATTAACAGTGATTCTATAATAAGATTCATACAACAATCAAGGTAAAATTAAGATTAAGATGAAAGAAAACGATACAACCAATTTATTCGGGTTTCATCTACGCCTTGGATGCGAATTTAGCCAGCCATTGGACAAGGAGAATGCTGCTGATTTGTCGGAGTCATTTTACACTATTCATCAAAAATCACTATTCACTACTGTAGCAAACACTGTTCATCACAGATTTACTGTTCATCGTCTTCTCCAACGAGCCGCACACTGTAGCAAATAAATAGGTATTGTTCACGATGCACGTTCAGTCCAAAATCCGGCCTTTCTCCTCTCTTCCAACCGCCTTCTCTCCTTCCTCTGGTCAAAGCTCCCTTTCAGCCCAAGCTCCACCGGAATCCGACGGAAACAGTCCCTCAAAGGTACTGTTTTTCCGCCGGAAATTCTCTATCTAAAAGCTCTGGTTTTTCCACTGTTTTTCCGACCGGTTGTCCACTCTAAAACTCCGAAATTTCTCCCTATTTGGCTCTGTTTTTATAGACTTCAGCCGATTCCTAATCGAAGCAGTAATCTATTCTATTTTGGACTCCAATTCCGACACTTTCCAAATCCGGCCGACTACTCTATTTCTTTCCTGATTGAGCACACCGGTTTTTCTGTCGTCGCCGTCATGCCTTTCTTCCGCCGTCACCGTCGTCAACTCACAGCCGTCTGAATCCAGCCCCACCACCAAGACCCATCGCCGCCAACCTCCATCGCGATCCTCGCCAATGCTCGAGCAGAGCTCGCGCGCCTCTATTCTGGAACGAAGGCCCGAGCTTTGGCTCGGGCCGGGTTTCTTTTTTTTTTTTTTAACTGAACCGAACCGGACCAGAACGGAACCGGTTCAGTTCATATTTCTTTTCTTCTTTTTTCTTTCTTTATTAAACTAAAACCTATTGTATTGATCTCATCCATCCAATCTCATCTTAACGGTTCTTCTCTTTAATCATGTCTCTTTTGCGTGTTATATTTCCAATGATCATAACTTTTTGCTTACAACTCCGAATTGCGAACAGTCAGTGGCATTAGAAAGCTGACTTCATGAACTTTAACATGAAACTTAAATCAGTCCCATCAGAGATATGCAATCGAGGTAATTAATATTCAATCATTAGAGTCACATTTCACCACCATTCTGCATCTTACTCTTGTTTCCTACAAAAACCAAAAATTATATTAAAGTAGTAGTAATTCTAATCTAACACTAGCATAAACATAAGTTTATGAGATAATAAAATGCATATTTCATGTATAGATGAAGGAGCTGGCCAGAGTGAGCGATAGGGGGATGGAGATCTGGCCGAGGCGAGGAGATTGTCGGGGTGAGCACGGGGAGAGGAGGGGCTTGCAGAGGAGGATCGCTGCCGGAGAAGAAAATAAAGGAGAGTAGGGCTCGGTTCCGCCGAGCCCGAGGGGGGTATAAAAAGGAAATGAAAGGCATAGATTGAAATGACGCCTCTAGGCATGCAGGCCCCATCTGTGCTTACGGGTACAATGAGTGGAGATTGCAGACCTTCCGTAAAGTCAAACAACCTAAACGTACGTATTTACCTCCCTTCAGGCAATAAGGAATCAAAATTTCATAAATATCGGAAGTCACGCTGGATCTAGCAATAGCTCGTGAGCATACTATGATTCCACCAAACAAATAGTGGAGAAATAGGTCAATATCAAACCGGACAATGAATCAAACAACAACATAGGTATCAACTTTCTGAGAATAAGGTAACTCTTACCATACTGACTCACTCACGGAATATGAACAGAACATCAAGGTCATTGGACAACATATCACTCACTTACTGGAGTTGGGTATAATAACAAAGCTTCTCAAGACATATAACTCTCTCTTTGGAATAACAAGGAAACTCAAACAACTTGGATAGTGACAACTCATCATAGGAATATAAATAAAAACAATGCATACCTTCATATTTAGCCCTAGATAGGAATTCCTCATAAACATTAGAATTTACAATACAAAATATCAGAGACAAGAATACTAATGAATCTTAGATGATTTGAATTCCAAGTGGAACTTCAAACCGACATTAAACGCTTTAAAAATAGGTGGTTACGGTTCTCTGGATCAAAGGATTGTCCCTCCTAATTGGATTAACTCTAACCCAACCTTACTGTGATATTCATATAGTCCAATTACTGATGTTGACACGTTAATTATTCTCATACCATATTGCATAATGTTATTTTTCTCTCAGATTCAACTCATTGCCTTCTGCACAATAGTCCTCTTCCAACGGCTGCCGGACTCTGTACAGTAAGACTTAACCTCTGAAATTTTTAATGATAAAACCTTTACGAGTCTAGTTTCTAACCCCACTAATTTTATATTTTTTCAATTTTCTTTGAATTAGTTATGATTTAATTACTACCAACTGTCAGCACAAAAATAGTTCTAGCGAAGATTAAGATTCTTAATTAAACTTGATTATCTCACTTAATAACACATAATAGGTGATAATATATTATTAATAGACAACAATACTCTCCTCCCAAATCAATTACAGACCCTAGGATTGTCTGGAATTACCAAAGTACACCATTTTATCATATTACATAGCATATATCACAATCTTAGATGTTAACACATCACAAATAAGAAATTAATACAAGACACTCAATATGACACAAGAATCAACGTGGATTAAGGTCAACAATATAAGATTAGGAGTTCTGGATTCTGAAAAATGAATAAAGCAACCAACTTTGGGTATGAATCCCATCTAGACAGTTAGCATGAAAGCATACATGATCATATCACAATAAGAATGGAAAGTAGAGTCATAAGTCAACAATCTCACATGAGTCAAAGTAATACATCATCATACTGAAAAAGAACACTTATAAACATCATATGGATGAAGAAAAGAAAAGGAAAAAGCCATCATACTCTTATCTCGCGAAGATCCTTCTTCTATGTGTGTCATAAGCCTTCCTCGCTTGCAACCAAGCTCTCGCGAATATCCCACCAAAAAGAAGCCTTTAGGAAAAGGATCGAAGTGATCGATCGGTTCAATCTGGGCCGATCGATCATAAATACTGGCGATCGATCGCAATCACGGCAATTAAAAATTCAACTTCTTATATCTTTTTACTATGAAGTCCAAATCGCGCACAGTCAATAGCGTTGGAAAGCTCTCTTCACCCTTTTTAACACCATGAAGAAAAACATAACAAAATCAAGCATCAAGAAGGTCTAATTTCAATTTTAATAAACTTACTAATTTTTCGGGTGTTACAGTGCTGAATGACTAAACTTTTGAATTTAAGTGCCTCATAAGCTATTTTCATTTATAAAGAATTCCGCAAATAACAACATTTAATTAAAAGATTGATTCTTCAAATATTCGTTTATTTCGCTCGAACCAAACTACATAGAGATATAAGCATTGAATATATGCTTTAAAAGAAGACTAACATATTTATTTGAATGACAATAATAAAATCAACGATAATTCGTTAGAGAAGCTTCCAACGTAATGTGGATATTTAAGTAAAAGGTCTCACCAAATAATCTTGCTAAAATTGCATTAAAAAAAAGGTGATCACGACTTTTATTTACATAAAAGCAAAGAGAGCAACGAATAACTAATGATATGCCTCTTATTATATAGAGTTTGGAGAAATCTCTCCTTAAAACAAATCCTCCCATAACATAGACTCTTTCCACCAATAAGAAAGCTCCAAGATCCCTCTAGGAACGTGTAATCCAGTCTAGTTAGGATCTGACATCTTTCCCAAACAAATCCAAGCCAAAAACGCCAAGAAAATTACAAAACCGCAATAGGTGATCGATCGGCAACACAGCGATTGATCATCGCATGCTTTCCACAAACAATCGCAATATAGCCAATCGATCGTAACCGTTGCCAATCGATCAGTTGCTCCGAAATCAAAACAATAAAAAATCACAATAGATATGATCGATAACAATAGTTTACCAGTCAACAATAGCAGTATGAAAAAATCCCAAATTTCGGTACAATAGTCAATCCAATGCCCACTTGCGATAGAATCTGCAACTGAGGTGTCACCCCCAATCTTAAGCATATTTATGTGCCCAAATTTCAGATACAAAGAAAAATGCTCAATCCAGGCATCGGCCCACATCTTTGTATTTATCCTGTTTTAAATTTTAAAGTAATAACCTCTCATCATATTATGACAAAGAGAAATAATAGAATTCAAAGCAGGGGAAGACGGGGGATATAAGCGGTCCAAATAGAAGAAATTTACACTTCATGCCATTTACAAACTTCCTTGGATTGACTATTGTAATACTGCACTCCGCCATTGGATTGGATAGATAAACGTTTAGCCATGTTGTGTCAAGAGCAGGGCATAAAAAATGCATAAAACCCCAAGTAGTTCCGTCACTGGTTACGGTTCTGGGTTACTACTAATTCATGTCTGTCAAACTGGCAATTTTCTCTTCTTTACGATGCCCTAAAGAAAAACATTGACAATTTTCTTAGTATTATAAAAAAAATTCATCATTTTCCCTGGATGCTGTGGGTACAAATTCAGGATGCTGTGTAGAATGTGAAGTATACACACAGCCGGTATACTTGGTAGTAGTTTAAGAAAATGCAAGGATTTACTCACTAGCTGCTGGGTTCACAAATGTGGTAAGGACAAAATTGAAGGGGTTGAGGTAGGGGAGGCAGGAGGACGAGGGGAAGGAATTAGGGGTTAAACTCAATACAAAAAAGCGGTGTAAGCTTGATTAGGCAGAATGAAATTTAGGTATTCAATGGTTCATTCTGAAGGGGAGACAACATGACAAGAAAAGTTGCATGACGGAGAGGAGACAAAGAGGTTTAACCAATGATTTTCCTCGAGTAACTGACACTACAACTAAATGGGCCTACTTAAATACCCTAAAAGCCCATTGGCACTAAAATTTTTTACAAAGGCTCCCTACGACTAAGAAACTTGTTACTAATTCCATAATCTAGTCAAGTATCTAACAACCAGTCATAAACAGACCTAAAAAACAACCACCAATCATAGAAGACCTAAAATGTAACATCCGGAAAATTAGTAAGTATCTTAAAACCGAAATTTGACCCTCTTAACGATTGATTTAATCGTGTTGTGCCTTGTGCAAATCAAAGTTGGTGAGAAGAGCTTTCAACGCCACCTATTATGCGCGATTTGGAGTTCGGGATAAAAAGATATGAGAAATTGAATTTGTTTGAACGTGACAGCAATCGATCGCCATAAGAGCCGATCGATCGGCAAACTGAGCCGATCGACGCCTTACCAAACCGATCGATCGTAGTTACTGTAGTTTGTGAATTTTGTGTTTCGCGTAAAGTGATCAATCGGCAGAAATAGCGATCGATCGGCTGTAACGCGGTAGTGTAAAACAGTGCATACGACGATCGATCGCCGTATTGCTGATCGATCGCCGGTTGCGGTTTTGTGTTTTCAAGCTTATCTTTGGGTGGATTTGCTTGGGAAAGATACCAAATCCCAATTAGACTTATTTTGCACGTCTCTAGGAGGATTGTGAAGCCTTCCCATTGGTTGAAAGTGTCCATAATTTGGAAGATTAGTTTGAGAATCGATGCTCCCCCAACTCTATATAAACTCTAGAGAATTGGCTTGTGCTAAACCCTAGAACGTCCATAGAGTTTTCCCTTCTCCTCCCCACGTTCACCCATCTCCTTGGAGGCTTGTTCTTATGGGAGTTTGCGAGAGCTTGGAGCGGGAGCTTTGGAAGAAGCGAAAGAGACGAGAGGCGCGTATAAAGGCGAAATCTTTGAAGGATTAAGTAGGATGGTTTTTCCCTCTTCTCTCTTTTGATTATATCTGCTTTTGACAAGTGTTTTGATTTAATACCTCAGTTATTGCTTAGATTCTTGCGAGATGAATGAGTGATGTCTATGTTTCTATGCGTAGTGCATCGTAAATCATATGTGCATTCATGTTTCACTTCTAGATGGGAATTCGCATCTAAAGTCTAATGCTTTATTATTTTTTCAGAGACTAAAGGTTCTGTTATTGCTTGGTTGATGATGTTCCACGTTGAGTTTGTGTCTTTAAGGTGTGTCTTACTTTAATTGTCTTGTTTGGGGTGTATTAATGTCACAAACTATGTTATCTATATAGGAACACAAGAAAGGAGTGAATTTTAGTAATTCCAGATAATTCTAGGTTATGTAATTTGTCTAGGAGGGAAGTATATGTTCTGTTATTGATGTATTATTATTTATAATATGTTATTAAGTAAGATAATCAAGTTTAATTAAGAGTCTTAATCTCGGCTAGAACTGTTTCTGTGCTGATAGTCGGTAGTAAATAATTCATAACTAATTCAAATAAAATCGAAAAAATATAAAATCAGTGGGGTTAGAAACTAGACTCACGAGGGTATTATCAGTAAAAATTTAAGAGATTAACTCTTACTGTACAGAGCACAGTAGCCGTCGGAAGAGGACTGTTGTGCAGGAGACAGTGAGCAGAATCTAAGAGAAAATACTAAGTATACAAATAATATCATGTAATATGATATGATAACGATTAATATGTCAATAACAATAATTGGACTATATACTTATGAAATATCACAGTAAGAATTGGGTTAGATATAATTCAATAATGAGGGATGATCCTTTGAATAAGTGATTCATAACTATTTTAAAAGCGTTGATGTCGGTTTGATATTCTACTTGGAATTCAAATCATCTAAGATTCTTGATTTCTTCTCTCTGATATTTGGATTATAAACTCTAATGCGAATGATGAATTCCTATCTAGGGCTGAGCATGAAAGGTACGTATTGATTGTTTGTTACTCCTTGTGTAAGTTGTGTTGTTATTTTATACTACTCAAATGAGTGAGTTATGTGTTGACCAAAGACTTTGATGCTTCTATCCATACTCCTTGAGAGAGTCTATCATGGTAAGAGATACCTTATGATCTTAGAGTGTTGTGACTTCTATTCCTGTGAGATATTGCTCATATTGCTTACATGATTGTTTCTTCCACTGGAGACCTTGCGAGACTCTCCCCATGGTGGTTTCATAGTATGCTCAGTTATGCCATTGCTAGATCTTGCGAGGTCACTTATAATTATGAAATTACGATTCCATATTGCCCGAAGGGAGGCACTATACGTACGTTAGATTGAGGACATTACGGAAGGTCCTCAGTCTCCGCCCATCGTGTCCGTAAGCACTGGTGGGGCCAGTATCCTAGACGCATGGCAGGGTTCCACAAGAGAACTCCTAGGGTGGTTCTGGTATGTTTAGTCATTTGCGAGCGACTGGTTCAGCGAGCAAAAATTGTAACTCCTTTCACTTTAGATGTCTGGAGCATTTGATATGATTATTATTCTCTCCTTACTCATATATGTAGTAGGAGCCTTATTGATGTTTTCCTTACTTGCGAGTTGGAATTGTTGTCGATTAACCTTACAGGTGTATAGACCTCGGTTCAGTTTAGATGTTGTGAGATGTTCACCATCCCTTGTTATTCTTATTCTCTTCATACTGCTTGTTTTCATTCAGTGGGTTTTTACATCCTACTGAGTGTTTCTATGAAATACTCATGCATCCTCTGATGCAGGCGCAAATGAAAAGTGAGATCAGGAAGTGCAGTAGTGGAATGGCGGATTGAAGGCGCCGAGAAGAGTTTAAAAATTATTTAGTTATTTTCTTTGCTTTATTGATGCTTATGACATTATTGGCAATTGTGTGCCATAGACTTATAGGTTTATTTTATTGACTTTCTTAAATGGATTATTATTATTAGTAAGTAAATTCATTTCATAGTATTCATTGATGTCTATTATTGTATTACACTGATTGCGGGCATAATCGGTTACACGTCCTTTTGAGATGAATGTAATCGGTTGAAAAATCAACTGTTCGGTCTCGTGCCCGGGATCTCTACCTCGAAATGTATCTCATTGATTGGCTTCCGCACTCCGATCGAGGTATGGAATTTCGGGCGTGACATAAAATACGGCCAAGGCAGGTTACAACATTTACTGACGCCGCCCAAACAAGCTATCCAAGGAGTGCTCCTCTTCAAATCCCAGGTAGCAATCTGAAATTAAAATCAGCTTCATTCCCTGAAAAATTTCAACAACAAGAGACTCAAGATTAGTCATGACTAATTTGGAAATCGGAGCGAAGTATAAATGAATCAACTTAAACCCACAATTACCCTCGATTCAAACGAATATCATATACATACAAAAAGAAATGCTCGAGATCTTGTCTTAGTTTTTTCAATTACTTGGGGAAGAGTGCATCTATGTTTCTGACATGGGTCGTATACATTTATAAATTTCAGTTTTCATGACAAGCAATAATGCAAAAGGAAACCAAGATCCTAACCTCAAAACTGTCAAAAGTCGATGATAGATCCATGTTCATAACCAAAGAGTCTGCGAAGCTCACTCGCTTCAGGGCAAAAAGCTCTGAGGTTCGGACATTTCCAAGAACCAACCACCAGGCTTCGTCTTTCACCTGTGAGGGGAATGCCAATTAATTAGAGTTCCTTGGCTAAAGAGTTTTCTGGGAATCCTGTGGTTTCGGAAGGATAACACACCTTAGGAAACTGAGGTGTATAGGCTCGCAATGTGCCACGGAAATTTGTCCTTTGCAACCTCACGTTGAGAGTGCGTGAAGTGACACCTTTTTTCTCTCCTTTTTGAACCCGTAATTTCACATGAACACACGGAAAATGCTGCAAATCCTGTGGAAGCAGAACGTCACAGAAAAAGCGACATTAAATACATTCAAAATTACATCCATCATCTTAAAACAAAAATTAAATCACGCTACAAAAGAGGGTGAATTTCATTCTGCAAAGTAAGGCCCAGGAAGGCATGGCCAATTTTCTTTAGTTCAAATATTCCCAGAATAGAAAGTTTGAAACTTGGTTATTCAATTGGCACTTTTAGGGTGGACCAAATTTGTCGTAATCGATTTCGAGGAAGATTTTACTAATACCACATGAGTACCTAGCTTTTGAGGCTTCTGACATGAATCTTACAATTTTAAGCCTGCTTTAGCCAACTCTTTCATAAGAGAGCATATACTAGACGAATACCTAGCTTTATTTATTCCAGATATTGACACAAACAATCCAAAGTGCAGAGAAACCAAGAATATACATACAACAAAGCCTTATCAAGAACATAAAAGACAATTGCGAGGCCAACCTATATTGACGACGCATACAGGGATTTTTCTTGTTTCAAATGTTTCTATAAAGTACCCTGTGGGCAATGCAAGGTCCTGGCCTCAGGAAGCGTAAAGTCCTGCGTTTGAAGCCCCACTCTGTTGGTCACCCGCCCAGGATTATAACCCCAATTCAGCCAGGCGTATGATGGGTGCACATCATCCATGCCCAAGGGAATTGGTGGTGGCTGGCTGCCCTGACACCTTCTAGTTGGATTATGAGGACTCGGACACCCCTCAGAAAATGTAGTATCATTCCCTCATTGGTTGCATATTTTCATCCCGTTAAAGAAATACATCATGATAAAGAGTGATTCTAAAACGAAGTCCCACTGGAGTCCTTGCATCAAAACGAGTTTAACAAATTTCCACCAGGATTCATGCCCATTTTCAAGCAGTTATTCTCATGTGGGATTAGATATTATGCTGACTGAGATTCTGACATAGGCAACTGCATATACACTCTATTAATATGTTTTTAGGCGAACCAGGTGTACCTCTTAAAAAAAATCTGTATTGAGTGATTCTCTTTGGTGACACCATCTGTATCACATGAACTCCATGTAACTAAAGCCTTAACATTGCTGCAAATGGAACTAATCCTGATATTCTTCAAATAGCACTGTCTAATGATATAGCAATTTTAGATAGTTAAACCTTAAACTCCACTTTCATGATTTCTGCAATACTGGCAACACGCACGAGACTAATCCGAAAATAGGAAGCAAGAGGACAAAAGAAGAAATTGGAAGAGTGAAAAAATTAATAAAATCAAATTTATTAATCTTCAAAAGCATCCTTATAGTAGTTGAACACGCTAGTAAGTTCATCCACTAACTAAAGCAAAAAGGTAAGGGATTAGGTTGACCCTTGATGAAGACCTACTGCAAACTGGAACTCCTTGGTTTCCCCCTCCCCCCGCCCCAATTGTTCGTACACTAATCACTACCTCATCTTACATATCCTTTTTATTATCGTGTCTCCTCTTATAAGTCCCTGCTTCTTCAAAACAATCCAACGCTATCGTTGGCCTTTTCCAAATCTATGGTCATACAGAGATCTTGTCTCCTACCCCTATACCTCTCTACCAAATGTTTTAACAAAAATATAACATAAGTTATTGACCTCTCCGGCATGAAACCAAACTGGTTCTCTTGCCTTAGTTACTATCCGCAAATGTCTTTCTCTCATACCTTCAAAGTATGACCCATAAGTCTAATACCCTAAAATTTGTATAACTTTGGATGTCCCCTTTATTTTTATATAAGGGTTTCAAAGTACGTCTCCTCCACTCCTCTAGCATCCTCTTTGACTTCCGAATATTGTTAAACAAATTGGTCAACTAAGTTAAGCCAACACCCGAAGAGCCTTCCATACTTCAATTGGAATTCCATTAGGTGCCAGAGTCACAAATCGGACCTCTCTAGCTCATGCAATTGGCATGCCTTCTTTGCACTATTGTATTCCCTCTATTTGTCAAAATTCCAGAAATAATCTGACGTCTTTTAGCATTTATCACATAAGTCAATTTGGTTGTAGGAGGCAAGTTAGTCATGGGACATGGGGTTTGAAGTAAAACTAACCTCTTGTATCCAGTTATAATTCTCTTAGCAATAAATCATTATTTTTGCATTTAATAAATCCGTTGTGAGAAGGTACAACTTGTAAACTACAGAACTCAAGAGGTAACTTCGTTGAATCTTGGATGCGAAATTCTAAAATATTATGTGAAGCTACCTGATATAATTGTGACGTAGGCATGTCTTGAAGCAAAGTTTGTAACTGCAATCTTGAAAGGTTCATTAGCTGTTGTACATTTAAGACGCCCTTTTTGCTGAGAATGCTAAAAAGATCATCGTTCATGCTTGGCAACATCCAAAGAGGAGAATCCCGGCCGAACCATAAACCCTGAAAATCAATAAAAAAGTAAAATCTAGGCAAACAAAGAATAAAAAAAAGCCCAAAGCACTCTGGCGAGAAAATCTAAAAGTAAAATGCTTTTAATATCTGATTTATAGCAAATGGCATTTACAGCACTTGCTCTAGCATCAAGTAAAGTTGAGCGAATAAAAACTTTACAAGGCTGACCAAATAAGCAATTTGGATCACAAATCCAGGTATATGAAGAGGTAAACCCTGCCCTGAGCATGCAACTTGCCAGGTAGTGAGTAGGTCAAGAGAATATAAAAATAATAATATTGAATGCATTGAGAATCTACTTTTTTTTTGTAAGTCAAGTATTGCAACAGAATAATATTGCTGTGTTGTTGAGCTACACATGACACTCTTGGAGAAACATCCGTGTAGTAGAATTAACTAACCGTAGAACGACATGCAGTGTAGGAATTATACCAGTAAACTACATTTATTGCATTGTATACATCCCCACTCACTTGAGGGCACGGATTGCCATCTTGGTTTTAGTCTCGAACTTGCTCGGCCTTAATAAGGCATCTCCAAGAGATAGGGTGAGTGTTTTGACGATGAGGAAATGCTAACTTCACATTGTAAAATTGGTGTGTATGTATATTTAACAACAATAAGCAATAATACTACCATAAAACAATCGCCAAATGGCATGCGTGCATGCCTAGTTGCATGTATATATCCAACATCTAAAGGGATAGGGTTGATGGCGTGTGCAGGAGCGACTGGCTAACACAAAGATTAAAAATCTACGACAAATAAGTCACCAAAAAAATTGCAACTAATGTATATTAATGATCAGGACAACACTCCTGACACTTGATCAAAGATATTAATGATCAGGGTTTGAGTTTGGCATAGTTTAAAATTGAGGGAAATTTTGTTTCCTAAAGGAAAATCTTTGTCCTTTATTACTTTTATTGATCTCGTAAAAAATAAGTTTGCTAGCATAATCAAGCAAATATATCCCAATACTTCATATATAGCTGGTAATATTCATAAGGGTTAGTTGCACTCAACCCCTATTGATTATGAGATAAATCCACATAACCATACTATGCATAATGAAAACCTCCACATAACCCCTATCACCTTTGATTTGCTAATAGAATTTTCTTTTTATGACCAATTTTACCCTTCCTCCATATCCTGTCAGCTGGGGTCATCTTCTTCCTGTGCGGTTAAAAGTTACATAAACAGAGATGACTCATCGCAAGCTCTGTAGAGGATAGCGGAAAGCGCAAAAAAATAATAATGCTCCAGATATAAACATTAAACAAGCTTCTGGAAGGATTAGAGAGTATGCACGATTTACGGGACCCCACTGACCCACGTCTTACAACTTTCTTGCCCTTCATAATTTCCATTCTCTTCCTGATCCTCACAATTGGCTGTTTTTCCTAAGCTTCTTTTAGACAATGATCACTTGATATTGTCAAGGACGGTTTGTGCCAAAAGCCAACATGCCAAAAATTATAACTCCTGTGCTTGAAGTTTGAGATATCAATATTCTTAAACAAAAGACCAGACAAATCTCAGGCATCCGATAATAATTCCACGAGGATGATGAAGTAATCCAATAGCAACATGATGTACTGGTATTACCAAAAAAACAGGACATGAAGTATTGGTGATACAACGAAGTCTATAGTAAAATAGATGTTTTCACCAATGATTTTTCTTTTATGCGTTTGCTAAATTCGAGAGCTTGTAATCAGTTTGTCTACAACAAGAGTAAAGAACCCGCATAGGAAATATATGACCCTCAGTTGACTAGGATGAGTGAAGTGTAAAATTATCCAAAATGTAATGTTCCATTAGTTAACCTAACGTGATGGGGGTTATGTGGAGGTTCTTATTATACAAGGTGGTTATGTGTATTTTCGCCATAATTTTTTTTATTGGGAAATAAAAAACTTAAAATCACTCAAAAGAAGTGTAGAACAAAATTTACAATGAAATCATGAAAATCCTCCAATAAGTCTAAATAACAAAAGCCCAAAGCTGAATCAGCTTTTTCCCCATAATTGATAGGGGTAAGTGCAATTTACCCTATTCATAAAACATAGAAGACATTTTACCTGCATGATCATTTGGAGAAGATGCATACAAGTCATTGTACTAGTAAGCCATCCACTGTTGGCACATATGTCTATCATGGCCTGAATGATACGTATACTTTGATCCAGTACGGATTTCAAATCTGTAACATAGTCACTTATTGGTAGCTCTAACCGGGAAAAGTGAGCCTACAATGACAAAATATGCTTAACATATGAAAAAGAAGTAAGATGTTCATTGTTTTACGTAGGATATAAATATAGTTGCTAGGAACTATCTGACCTGTAAAAGTAAATTTGCCTTCACATGTGGATCGTCAAGTTGCTGCTTATCTACCAGATAAGGAACTTTTTCTGATAATGCCCCGTTATAGTTTTCCTGATTTTAAAAGAAAAAACTTAAGAAAAAAATAAATCACCCAATATCTATTAGAAGTGGCAACTTCTCCAGCTTGTACAAAGATAATAGAATCGATGTGCAAACATAGATGTTAGAGCTATAGCATGGCCAAACAACTGCAGAGAGATCACCTCAACACGTTAGTCAGCAGCATTTTAAGTTGCTGACTGATAATAGCTCACAGAATAATATTTTTGAAGTTGAAAAACCAGGATCAACAACATGTCAGCCAGCAACATTTTATGTTGCACCTTAAGTCAGTCAGAGATTATAACTTTATTAACTGCATTCTGAAGATGATATCTCACAGAATGAAAGCTTACAAGGGCAGCCATCTTGCATATAGGACCATTAGTGGAAGATATTATTTTTTAATATAATAACTCACCGAACAACCAATAAAACAAACTCTTCAGCTCTAACTCAAACTAGAATTCGGAGTAGAACATATTTTACCTCATTATGCCGCACGGGTAGCTCGTTATACTCGGAAGCACCAGCAAGAATATGCAGAAATACCTTCATTATACATACAATAATATTTGAGTATTAAAATAGGAGTAAGTACAACTAATAAGATTATCAAAGATATGGACTTACTTCAAGTGAAGTGTCAGGGCCTATATTTGAAGCAAACATCGATACAGTCATGTAGCTAAGGTAATACTGAGATGCTATAGACCCCATCATCATAGGCTCTACATTGTTTCCATCCATCTTGATGCATCCACTATCTTCCAAATCTTCAAATGTGTTTTGGACCAATCTTCTCACAAAAACACAAAATTGAATAAGACAAACAAGGTACAGTAAAATGACTTCATTTTTTCACTAAAGAACACATAGGATTACCTTGAAAGGTAAGAATTCAATGTCTTGGTATCTGCATCTTCCAATCCATAATAGGCAGGATTCATTTCCTGCGGAAACATGATATTTGAATCATATGTTCAGATTGAACCATCTTATAAGACAAGTATCATTGGAAGAGATATAATTAAGTCAATGCCTGCAAATGATTGCACTAAGTCTACATTATGAGTTCATCATCACTGAAAACACTTTCCAATGAGAGTTCAAGATCACTCAGTCTCCTACATAATTACGCGAGATATAGGAAAATCTGATGGGGACATCAATTAGACCCTTAATTGATGAAGCTATAAGGGCGGCAGCGCAAGGCCCACAATGTTGAACTCTTACGGTTTGAGTAATGGGCTTCTGCTCAAGGTTCATGTTTTTCATTAACTAGAATGACTAGAGCAGTTGTCTTTATTTAAAGTAATTTTGATAATGATGGTATCATATACTAGGAACTTGTGTTAGCTTTATTTGGACTAGCTGTATTTTTGTACGAGGAGCCCTTTTTGGGAATGGGTGGACTGTTGAACTCCTATCCTGTGTTTACTTTTTCTAAGTCTATACAAGGCCTAAGTTACGAAAGAAATGAGACTCTGATGGTTCAGAAAAGGGACTGATGGCTCAGAAAAAACACTCCAGAGACCTTGAAAGCTTCTTCCCTTGGTTGGTGCTCACTCGAGCCTCCCTTTGGCTCAGATTGCAAAGGACGAATTTCGATGCAACTTCCGGAAGCAGTCTCCATCTGGTGTGAAATCCAGAGAAGGCCCTCTAGGTGCAGACTTGCAGAGTTTCCTCGCATACCTCTCCATACCTCCCACATCCTTATCCAATTCCCTAATAATGCACCATCCTTCTCAAACCTTCTCCCATAAACCAAATTTCAGCCCTTTGTCACTAAACTTCTTCTAGTTAACTGGGATCTCTAGACTCCCAGCGATCCATTCACACTTTTTCTGCATCAGAATATAATATCTGGAAAAAATGCGCATTGAGATTCTTCCATAAAACACAGCTACAGAAATGAATCCCATGAAATCAATCAAAGTGGTATAACACAAGTGGATCTCATCAAGTCAGATTGTAGCATTTTTCTAACATTCGGAGACCAAATTTGCAACTCAATTAAGCACTAAAATTTGTAATTGTTTGATCAATTTATCAAGTACGTTTGAACTTTTCAGCAGTTTTCTGTTTAATTTCCCTTAATCAATTTCTGTGTATTAGTCATAGTGCTCTTAACATCTTATGAAATCTGAATCTAAATTATCTCTAATATAACTAATAGTTGCATCAACACAAACATATCACAAGCAGTATACTTATTCCTATAAACTTCTGCCACAACAGAAAGACGATCAAACACAAATATGCGCAGCGATCACGCCATGGCATAATTCCACTTTTTAAGCTTTTTAAACACCGGGAACCAGTTAAATATGTTAGCAGGGAAGTGTGCATTAAATAATGCTCTCCAGACAAATTTGCTTTGTGAAATTTCTAGTTGAACCAAGTCTATGTAAAGTGATATAAAGCTGCTTGTGTGACTTTGTCACAACCGCAAACGTCCCAATTTTGAAGATTTCCCTGGACATAAGGTGACAAAGAAGTTGAACAAGTAAATGGCGGTATTCAAAACTCTCGCCAAGCTTCTTGATGTTTTTGTTTCAGAAAACTCACCAATCTACGAAACAAGTAAGTCCACGTAAGATAATGAACAGCATCTTCTTTGTGGCAAATGGTGCCTGACACAATTTCCGCATTGAAGTGATTGTGCAACTGCTCTCTCAGATTGCTTTCGACGGGAAAAGGCTCATATAAGAACTGCCATGGTGAGCAATAGTCATTATAATTCTTTTGTTTCCATACAACTTTAATGGTTATAATATTCAAAAGAACTAAACCTCTTGAGTTTTTTTATTGAAATTTATGCGTCTAGAGTTACAATATATTTTTACCTTTTTATAGAAGCTCTTTTTGGGTTCATGGACAAGAATGACTGCTTTTCCATGCTGGTCATATTGTGGTCTACCAGCTCGACCCATCATTTGTAAGATATCTGTAATGGGGAAATCAACATATCTTTTTGCTTTTCCATCATAAAATTCTGTTCCCTGCAACGGAACATCTTTCCGTAAAGTTCAGCTAAGTACAAACTCGCTAAAAGAAACATGCCGAAGAAAAACAATCAACAAGTGAATGAACTAAAAGTTCGGTATAGGAATTTTTTTTTATAGCTAGAGGATTGCTCAGGAAGGACATCCGTTGTAAACACTTGCCACTATGTTTCTTTGCATGGATTTTGCACTATTATTGTGATTACGATAAGTGTCGAATATGGTACAGAAACCATGCCACCGATCCCAGCTAGCTGGGAAATGAGATAAGGCGTATAATGATGAAAATAAAGGAGGAATAAAAACTAAATATACACAAACTGAACAGGTGACTCTTATGTACTAACCTTAATTATGACTAGATGAGCTGGCAAATTTACGCCCCATGCCAGTGTGCTCGTACAGACCAATACCTGTGATTAACCCAGAAAAGGTTAATGTGAGAAGGCATACAACATGTTCAGGCATTCATGTCCCAGCATTACATATGCCATTAGCTAGCTGCTAATATGCAGGATGGTTAATTACCACCAACTGTAGCATGCCATAGTTCACAAGCATTTTCCAAAATACAAGCACCTGAATTTTGCAGTTCGCAAATAGTTCCTCCACCAAAGACCTATCTCGATCATTTAGTCCAGCATGATGCAACCCGATACCAAATTGCAAAGTATGCCTCAAGTTTTGATCTGTAACCTGAGAGATGACCATCTCCAAGTCCTCCTCTGGGATATTCAAAAATTGTCTTGGGCTTTCATCTGAAGCTGCAAACTGTTATATGGGTGTTTTACTCTCGATCAGTAAGTGCTTAACAACTACACTTAGCATGTCCTACTTTAGCTAGAGTTAGTTTGAAAAAACTCACCTGAATAAGGTCTAATGCAGTGAGCCTGGTTTGACGACGGGAAGAAACAAATACAAGAACTGGTTTTGCAGGAGAATGGGTACATATGGCTGCATAAGTGGGTTTGTTCATGCTATTCATTCTAGGGCAGTAGAATTTCCCAGGATATCCCTGTGAAAAAATAGGATAGCATTCCATGCCTTTTCAGAAGTCCGGTCATGAAAACCCGTTAAGCAATTTGACAGCATAAAACAGGCCCAATAAATAGAGTACAAAGATGCAGAGCTGTTTGCACAGCAAATATCCAATTAGTAACAGAATAATTAATATTAGTGCTTGATAATCCTTCCTGCCAGAGGGAGAATTTATCATTCGTCACATGTACCTGGATGTGCACTTCCAGAGGTACAGGTCTGACACTAGGTTTGAAATTGAATAGCCCAATGTCTCCAACACCCAACCAATCTGCTAGATCACTGAACAAATTTTACAAATGAGAAGTTGTACAGTCATCACGTACCAACAATCCACAGTTATCACAGAAATTCAAGGTTATCACCTAATTAAATACATAAACAAATAAGTATATTTATAACTATCTTTAATTGGGGAGTTACAGTTGTAGAAGCATTTTAAATACTCCCTACGTCCGGATTTATTATAAATCTAGTTCCATCTAGGTTAACAATAAATCGGGATGGAGGGAGTATCTTTATTTTGCTACTCTAACCAAAGTAAAGAGATCGTCTATGTATTCAAATTTATCCGTATTTGATGCAGCACAGATTCGTGGACAAGCTAACAACAGTGACTTTTATTCAAACAATTCTGAGAAGCAGTTACAGGAAGGGGCAGAAAAGAGATTACACAATCTTATTATCACAATCCAGTATATATAAGGGCTCAGAGCTTCTCTATGGTCAGTTGAAGAATTTTATAGATCTCTGTGAAGGTTCTGTTTCTCTGAGCTCCGGTCAGTCTATTCTCTCATGGATTTGGGAAGCTCCTGAGTGTTGTGGATTCAATACTCCCCTGTAATTCCACGGATTTTTAATAGACTTGTGCATTCAAGGCTCTGTATCCCTTTCTTTCCCTTCTATTCTACTGTTTGATTCAATCTGCTACTAGTAATTCAGTTTTACTAAGTACAGTTCTACAAAATTGAATGCAAAATTAGATTCCTACAATTGCTCTTTGAATCCTCCTTCTGCAGCCTACATCAATATTAGAAGAGGACTTGTAACCCTAGTGTATCCAAGTTCCACCTCTCCATAATTAAAAAAAAAAAGTTCTCGACTAATGCTAATTTCCTTCTTTAAAAGGTCATTATAACTGACACAAATTTTACAGTCTCTTATGGCTTTCATTTAGCATTACATTTCAATAAATAACAGTTTCAATCAATCTACATTGAAGAGTCATATGCAACAAGGATAGCAACATCTTCCTTCACAAATTTCCCATTTCTTTTCTCCTATTAGATGAATAACAATAAGAGAGCTGCATAATTAGAGGGGGCAAAAAACAATTCTATCAGGTACATGATATTAAATAACGTAATTCGCGGCAAACTTCTCTGACTAAAATGGTAACTTGCCATGCATTCGCTAATGCTGTTGAAAGGCCGATAAATCGTATTGGGCACTCTGTTTGTGACGATATATATCTCATTCTAGAAACAATCACCTGCAACATGAGATCCACAGATTAGTCATTAATGGAACACATCACAAGAGTGGACTTCGACCACACATAGAAACAACCAAGGAAGCACAGATACAAATACGGCGATACAATATGATACAATACGGATACAACGATGTGGCAATTTTCAGAAATACAGGATATGATATGGGAGGATACATGTATAAAAAAATATGAGGTAGATATTTTTAAGTTTATTTTAGGTGAGTTCTAGATGTAAAAAAAATAATAAGCAAAAATGCTTTCAAACAAATTGGAAGCTAAAAAAATCACCTTTCAAGCCTGAAAAAAATACTATCGGGCTAAAATACGTTCAGAAGCTGAAAATGCTGCAAGTGGTCGGTGACGGTAATAGGTAAAAATTTTCACTTTTTACCCCGAAAAATTTGAGGCGAACGAATCGGTCGTCGCACCTCTTCAACGAAAAAAATCAGCTCTCTCCCAAATCATGAGGCAAGGTTTGCCCACCCCCGAGTTCACCTCCCATAGCCGAGGACCCCCCTGGTCGCCGCCGCCTCGTTGAGCCCCCCACCTCAACGCTGCCGCCGCCCCATTGAGCCAAGGGAGCCCGTGCCCCCCCCCCCCCCCCCCTTCCCGGGCAACTGCTCGGGTCGTCCAAAGCCCCCCCACCCCAGTGTTTGATTAAAAAAGTAAACGTGTAATCGATTACGCGATAACTAGTGCTATCGTGTAATCCAACACACGATAACTAGGCTATCGTGCGTTGGATTACACGATAGCTCGGCTATCATGGAATCGATTACACGATCCAATGAGCTATCGTGTAATCGATTACACGATCCAATGAGCTATCGTGTAATCGATTACACGATACAGTGTAACACCCAAAAAATCAGTATGTTTACTAAAATTACTATTTTATGAAATTGGTCTAAAATAGGAAAGTTTTGCTACCTGTGTAGATTTTTGGTCTTGTCATATAATCTGATATGTTGAATTATTATTTTGATGCATGTGGAAGTGTAGAATAGATAGACCAGATTAGGCAGGACATCAGGGTGCGAGGACAAGCCCTGGCGCTGGGCTCAACCTGGCAATGCCAGGGGCTGGGTGCACCTGACGCCAAGAGTGGAGGCGAGGCACCAGGGTGCGAGTACAGAGTGTCTAGACTCATTTGAGTATCATGATTTATTGAGTTGGATCTTAGTAAACGTGAGAATCTATATTTGGTATGTGATTGCATGTGTAACATAAGCCAGAGAAACACTAGACGTCAGAGCAGGGCTATGTCACATGTGGATACTCTCGTGGATGAAGACGAGATGGTTTAGTTGTGTGGTATAGGTTCGGTTCGTGGCCTACGTGAGTCAGGGTAGACATCGAAGTCACTCAACCGCGAGAGATGCACTAGACATAGGAGCACCTGGGCGCGCCATAGCCACGTGGGCACATGGCCGAGGGCGTCATGCACGTGGGAGACGTCACTTGTGGTTAGTTTTGGGAAGTTAGAGAAAATCTTGGTGAAAGATAAGATTGGGACTCCTAATGGTAACTCAGGATGAGATTGCAGTAAATCAGGAAGTTACCTAATTCGGTTGAGATTTAATAATAGTGTAAATCTTTTATTTGAAGAAAATATTAGTGCAATCCTCATCAGCCAATCAGAGAGGAGCATGCCATTAGGTGGGACGTCCAAGTGCATGGAGCATTACGTGGTAGTTTCCTAGTTGGGGCAAGTTAAACTCAAATAGGGAATGAATCTTATATAAGATCTCAAATCCTAACTAATTGAGGATGCTAATGTGCTGGACGCCCTTGCCAAATTAAAGGAAAATTCTTATTAGATGGTTGTGATGGTGATTAGGAAGGGAATCAAAGGTGGGAGATATCCTAGTTAATGATAGGATTTTGTATTTAAGCCAAGAGGGAGGGCCGGCCCATGTGATGTGCGCCAAACCCTAGTGCGACCCCCTTTGGTTTTGTTATTCCTCTCCTTTCTCTTCGCCTTACCAGCACTATAATCTCATTCTTCCTTGCCCTAATTTGCGTCGGATCGAAGAGACGAAGGAGGCATCGCGAAGAGGAGATCTAGACGTGCGCGTATGATCAATCGAATCGTACGTGCAAGAGGTAGGATGATTTTTCCCTACATTCTCTTCTAATGAATTCTAAGTGAGTATGATCAGCGTATTGAATGATATTATGACTGATTTAATATCTTAGTATTGATGTTGATATCAAATTGAGATCGTTGCATGAAAGAGATTTAGACGAGTTCATTATATGCATGTATATTTGCAACCTTATGATCAATATGGGTTCGATCTTCACACTCTAGTGCTAGAAGGCATCCCCACTTTATTTGGCCATCTAAATACTTCGTGTGATGCTGTTGAAGAACATGTCATGTTCTGTCCAATTAAAGTTGTCATATTGTTTGATCAATTTACATCAAGTCTTAAGGCATATTTGTCCTACATCGGGTAACTAACCCTAATTGTAAGTCAAATGTGAAATCCTATCTCAAAGCATATGAATCTTTGTGTCAATGCTTTCTGATTCCTCAAAATAGCTTCATGATGATATGTACAAGTGTCCGTGATTACATGTCTTGTTTGGTTAGTATGTGTATTAAAGAGATAACACTTGTACAAACAATTTGGTATGGGAAATTACATCTTAAGATGGGAAAATTACCTAATTCCAGATCTATTAGGGTTCTATAATATACTTGGGGAGTGGGTAATTAAAGTCAGAAATGTGTTATTAATCAAAGTAGAGAGTAATTAGCACTGATTAATCAAATTGGATTAAGCTTAATGCTCTCGGCTAGAAGCCGACGAGCTGTAATAAAAAATTCATAACTAATTCTAGGAAAATCAGAAAAACATATCCATCATGTCATCCAACCTGGGAATGGGAAACCTGTATTCAATTGTAATCTTGTTAATAGCCTTGCTGTCCACACACATTCTCCAACTTCCATTCTTCTTAGGCACTAATAGAGTAGGAACTGCACAAGGACTAAGACTTTCTCGGACCAATCCTCTGGCCAACAGGTCCTCAACTTGCCTTTGAAGTTCTTGATGTTCTGCAGGACTCATTCTATAGTGTGTCAAATGAGGAAGATTGGACCCAAGAATAAGATCAATTTTGTGATGTATATTATGCACAAGAGGTAACTATAGAGGCAACTCATCGGTAGTTATTTCAGCATATTTATGAAGTAATGCCTGGATTGGTGGAGGATATGTATTAACTCCTGCTGTAGAAGCCACTTCCAGTCCTTTGTCAACTAATAGAACACTGATTGTTCCTCTGTAATTTCTCTTTGAATGTTAGTAACCAATAACACTTTACTTGTATCACTGTTAATAAACTGTCTAGGACATAATTCAGTCAACTGCTTCTTTTCTTTGGTTGTCTGCAGTTGTTTATCTTTGGTCTCCTGTTGATTGACTGATCTAGTAGTAGACCTTTGTGTTCCAGTTAGTTTATAAGTATTGGATTTTCCTTCATGGACCGTTAGGGCATCAAACTGCCAAAGCCTACCAAGTAGAACATGGCAAGCATCCATATCTATGACATCACATAATACCTTAGCTGAATAAACTTCACCTATAGTAAAAGGTACTGTACACTGTTCAGTCACTTTAAGGTCACCAATTTCTGCAATCCACCCCAAAGCATAAGGTTTAGGATGTTTTTGTGTAAGGTTAAGAGCATTTACCTCATAAATCCAATCCAAGAAATCATCAATTATCATTTGGCCATTAAAGGATGGTAATTCCAATTTTGGTTTGAACTGGTGAATAGGTTGATAATTCATACCTCTTTGTCCTCTTGGCATATCTCTCTTTGGATTACACTGAGAATTCAACCTCTTTTGGAACTGATCTGCTACTTCTTCCTCACTAGAGCTGTCAACTTCAATCACTCCTGAGACATTAACTGCTTTCTCCCATATGTGTACCTCTTCTAGATAAACTCGACCAAACCTTCCATTTCTTCTTTCAACAGGAGGTCCTTGTTGCTGATTTCTGTGATTAAATGTTGGATTTGGAACCTGATTTTCATCATCGAAGGCTAGGGTTTGTCTCTGTAATTGATTCTCCAAGTCTGACCTCAAATTGACTTTCTCCTTAAATCTTGGATCTGACTCCTGATTTTGCAGAATTGTCAAATTTGAAGCCAACTTTTGCATCTGTTGAACTAATTGTTGAAGCTGAGCATTAGTCTGTTGCTGAACTTCCTGTTGCTGCTGAATCACCCTCACCAAGGTCTACAAATTGAATGGATCGTCGGCCGCCATTGAAGACTGCTCAACCATGCTCTGATACCAAAATTGATACAACAATCTAATAGGGAAAACAGAATAAAGGAATTTGTATTGAATTGATGTAAAAGGATTACAATGCCTGAATCCACAGGCCTCTTCGAATCCACGAAGGCAATTACATCAGAAACAGGCTGAATCCTCAGCCTTAAGCTTGAATCCGCAAGCAGCCATCCTCTATACAGAGAACTGAAAGAGAAATCTAAAAATACAATCAACTGACTCTTCTAAAAGACTTGTGGGCCTATTTATAGGCTTCATTACAGAATAAAAGACTTAACTACCCCTAGTTACTAACAGTTATAACTAACTATTACAAACTAAAAGACTTAACTACCCTTAGTTACTAACAATTATAACTAACTGTCAGACAATTGACAGTTCTACCCCTCCTGTAGAATTAGTAATTCTACCATCTGTTTGTAATGTGATCTCATTAGTTACTAGCAGCCTGCATCACTAGGTTAATCAAGGAATAAAATCACTAAAAGTTATGATACAACAGATAAGATGATTGCCGTCACCATTTAGATCATTCATCTCATTAGGAAGTTTTTATTACGTGCAGATTTTGCTATTATTATTAACAAAGACTCTCAAAGTGGTCAAATTTAGGTGTCGACCACAAATATGTATAAACTATGAATATACATAAAAACAGCAAAAAAAAAATGTCAAGGTTATTCAGTTGAAAGCCAACATTAAGGAAATAATATACATGAACAAACAATAATGATAATGGTAGAAATAGTAATTGCAATGATAATATCATAATCATAATCATAATCAAGTAGCACATTTTCCCAACTATTTGGGGTCGGCAATGATAATATGGTAGTAAAAATAATAGCAATAGCAATAACAACTACAACAATAACAACAACAAAAATAAATTACTTTTAAGGAAAAAGGTCCTTCACAACCAAAAGGAGGGAGCATCTATCCATTCGAGTGTCGTGCCACCACCTGAAACAGATGCCTGATGCAAGGTGAGCTCAACGGGGTCGGTTGGAGGGTAATCAAAATGCCACCCCCTCTATGTCTTGAGGGTTTTGCAGCTGTAGCATGCTGCCCCCACCTACCTCTTTTCCCCTCTTCCTCCCTCAGTGATACAGTTGTTAGCGCCCTCAATACAAGGGGGTGTTTTGAGTGTTCCCCCAACATGCCACGCTGAGCTCATCTTGAATCTTGTGTTCATTTTCATTGCCAGTACCGGAGAAGGTGCCAGGATGGCACCCGAGTGGAGCTCTCTCCCCTTAGCTTGAAAGTACCGGGCCTCATGGTAATATCAACAATGAAGCTATAATGAATGCAACATCATTAATAGGAAGAGTAAGAAAAGAAGAAAAAGAAGAATAATTACGACAGTACCTCAAGAATGGGCCCACGTTCGGCTCCAAGCAAATGAATCTCATCCAAGATCATGAGTCCCACCTGAGAGAATACGCTTATGAATGCAAAACCGACGGACAAAAAGTGAATGATACATCCAAGACCCATGCTAGCCATCATCCAACTATTATCCCAGCTATCTGGGATCCATGACATGGATTTCACATTGTCATTTTGCTCTTATTACAATAAAATTGATGTAACATCATGGCAAAACTTTTCCCAAGGCCACACCTTTCATTTCCTTATGCAACTCTCCAGAGAGGGAATTATGAAATAACACCCAGGCTAGCCAATGCAATATGCTTCAGCAAAAGCAAATGGTACCAAATTTTGTAACAAAATATCCTAAGAAAGGATGACAACTACCTTCATGACATAACTTCGACTGTGCCAATTACGGCTGATACCATCCCACTTTTCTGGAGTCGATATTATGATATCTGCTGACAATAGAGCCATAAGATCTGGAGTGAAATCCCCCGTCATTTCGACCTGACAAGTTAAATCATTTTCAGTCTACAAAGGATACAGAATCACCATGCATCTGTAACAATATCTAAATTTGCAATATACCATCTTCTTTCCAAGTTGAAAAACCAGCCTTCTTTTCCAATCATTCATACGTTCTCGAACAAGAGCCTTCAAAGGAGCTATATAAATAATCTGCAAGGTTAACAGCACTTTTTACAACCCTATGTTTATATTTTAAACTGCTAGAGGATAGACACTTAACAAGAAAAATATCTATCAATAACATAATTTTCCCACTCATGTCTACCAGATTTATTCACTATGATGAAGAAGATTAAGTATGGATACTTGGAAGCCATGATATGACTTCTACACTCTCTTTGCATCTAGTCACTACAAAAATCAAGTATGACAACAAGTTTTCGTACAGCAAAATGAAAAAGTACCACATAAAAGGCGTCATAATAAGGCTGGTTACAAAAGAGGCACACACCATAATGGGTGAGATAATCACAGTTATACAAGTAGCATCTCTAGTGGTTACCACAATCTAAGTTATCAATTAACTCAAAGATGTGCTTTGTCCCATCTTGACTTCCTGCCCTTTCTCGGAATTTCCATGCTTATACTTACCATCAACGTTTTATGTGTTACAGCTGATTTAGTACATTTTTCTCATAATCAGTAAGGTTCAACACTGCTACTACAGGTCATAAATGTTCATCTAATTTTTGTAGCAAGTATGGTTGCTGCCATTACTGAACCTTTCCCTACCAGCTTAAGCTTTTACGTGAGTGGCTAATTATCAACCCACCCCCATGTTCTAGGTTCACATCTTGGATAGGTGATGTATAAAAGAGATCAACCTGGACCACACTAAGAGCCATCATGATCTAGTAGTAAATGTTGTCAGAGTTATGACTAAAAAGTGGGAGTATGATCTAAATAATGGAAAGGGGTAATCGGAATGTATGTGTTGATTTGATTTGGTTGCTGGTTTGGTTGATCTTTATTGTTGGTTCTTTGCCCACTTGTTGAAAATTTTCAAGACCAGCCACACAACGGAGTCCACATTATTGAACCAATTCTCTAAAAGGACCACTAAGCATAGCACATGAACACACAGACACAGAAGCACATACTATAAGGAACATTGCTTCTAGGGATCTGAATCTAGAAATAGGATGTTCGCTGACAACTTTATCTAACAGCCTAGGCTATTAGGGAAGAGAAGAACAGTCAATATTAACAAAAAATTGACACACTTGTAAAGCCATGAAAAATCAGGAGAGTAGTCACTCACAATCACGTGAGGCACACACTATAAGGAACATTGCTTCTAGGGATCTGAACCTAGAAATATGATGTTTGCTGACAACTTTATCTAAAAGCTTAGGCTATTATGAAAGAGAAGAACAGTCAATATTAATAAAAAAATTGACCCACTTATAGAACCATGAAAAATCAGGAGAGTAGTCACTCACAATCTGAAATACAGAAACCACAACCCCTGATGCAGATAAGGAAAAACTAAAATCAAAGACAAATAGAGGGGCATAGTTCCCAGAAGGAGGAAAATGGTGTACATTACTTTGTTATGTCCTACTTTAGAAGTCGGCTCTGCTCTTGGTCGTGAGTAGGATATGCTTATGTCGTTCTTCAGGGAGATAATTGCTACTTCTTATGAAAAAATAATTGGTAATTTGTCCTTTATTATGCTTAATGGGCTTTAGAATTAGTTAGCTAGGCCCATTAAGCCTTTCGATTTGATGTAATGGCTTAGCCTAATCTCACTTGATGAAAGAATGAATGTTTCTCCCAAACTCTTCCCTCTCCCACCTTCATCTGTTATCTTCCTCCTATCCCCCTAAATTTCCCCCTTTCAATCCAACTCTCACCCTGTGTATGACCCTATCTCTGCCACTACTACCAACATTTTCACCCTTGGATCCCACGATCTACAACACATTTATCAGATTATCTTCTTCCATAAACAGAGAAAAGGAACACCTTCATATCAGGCTGGCTATTAAAAAGACGAAACATTGCAAGTTCAGCCGATATAGTTTTTCCACTTCCAGTTGGTGCACCTAAGAGAACATTGTTGTCAGTGTGATACAGCACATGGAAAGCCTGCAAATTCAGGCAGCAGGTCAGTAGCAATAAAGGGAGCAATATAGAATACCAAGGATATAACAAAAAGATCAAAAGGACTCATCACGAAGCTGCATACCTGAGTTTGAATGGGGTTAAAGTGAGAAAAATTGTAAAGGTCTTCATAGGCTTTGTTTCCAAGAGCTGTAATAGGAAGCGGCTTCAAATCAAGAAGCTCCGTGTGCGACAATTGAGTCTGAATTAACAAAATCATATACCCTTATTTTAGAGGCCGAAACATTTGCAGAAGATTTCAGGATTATTGTCCTCACCTCAGGCAAAGTGATGTTGTGAAAAGATATCGTGTAAAAAGTTTCTGCATGTAACCAAGAATCAGAAATGGCATGTATATAGTACTGGGGTGGGTGGGGCTCAAATATTGGGATACTAAAACTGAGTTTCTGGTGTTCGCCTCTAGCCATCTTTTTTGTCAAGGTGAAAAGATCTGAATGGTAGATATGATCATTCTCTGTATCCTGGAAAAGAAATGAAACTGAGGAAGCTAAGTAATGCAACATAAAATAAAAATGCAAATTTATTCTGTAAAACAGCATTCTTGAAATTGTAATCTCTCCTTTATAAGCCAAATGGGACGCATGGGAAGAGGGATGTCAAAATACGTGTGTCGCTCTGAGCAAGATCAACTGTTTTATTAGTGCCAAAAAAAATAAAAAAAATGTTTAGTCCTATTCTAAATGTGGGACCCTTAACCAACATAGGAAAATCCAAACATTTGATTATGAAAGCAAGGAAGGTTGTGACAGCACAGATTAGATGGAGAAGGAGCTAAACAGCTTAAATGAGGCCAAACTCTTTGGCCCCTCCTCCCCTCCACCAAAATTAAACATGTTAAATTAACATTTTTTTGTCGGCCATGGTCCCACGATAAAATCAGGACGAGGCCTGCTAGTGGAAACTTCTTACAGAGCCCCCTATTTGATTGCTAGCTATATTCTTTCTCGTCTCTAACTTAATGGCAACAGGTAACACAACTTGCGTAGCAGCATTAACAGCCGCAAATATTCATTTACCCATAGACTGACATAGAACCAGAAGCTACTAATTTCTTCCAGGAGACCATTTCATTCTTTAATGTAGTAAATGTTATCAACAATCAGTAACATGTTTAAAGTAGCACTTAAAATTGTTGCCATTACTAACCTGCCGGTCATTGTTTCAGGTTTTTCATTCCCAAATTTTAATACATCCGATTATACCAAGAATAAACAGAATACAAATTTAGATATACATATCTTTTACAGTATGTATGTACCCTCTTATAACTCCCTTTCAAGACACTTCAAATGAACTCTCTAGGCACTCTATCATAGGTCTTTTTCATATCTATGAAGGTTTATGAAGGTATAGGTGTTGTTTCCTGACGCTTGACTGTCTACCAGCTTCAAATCATCTGAAATTTATGCTAAAAAAATTTAGGCCGTAAATATAGGGCTGTTTTCAGAAAAAACATCAAATCATTTGAGACATAAATATAATATTATTTATCTGGAAGAAACAAGAAATTAGCCTTAAAGATCTCAAATAACATAAGACTTATATTTCCACTAAAAGCTAGATTGAACCTATAATTCACAAATTTCATGATACCAAATTCTTAAATTGATTAAAACATTCATAGCTAATTACCCACAGCACTGGCGATCCACCTACTAAAAGATTGGACTTCAGAACATAACATAGATTGAATAGCAAAAAACTGAAATATGTTCAGTTACAACCTCAACCAGAATCCACCAACGCTGAGAAGCACCATGAAACCGATCTTTCCAAGTGAAGTCTGGCATTATGAGCAAATCTACCTAAAACCGGGGACAACATAATAAATATAAGAATTATTTGGTGACTACAGAGATTTACAGGATAAAATAGTCATTTAACAGACCAGGTTTACCTTAAGAACAGTTCTGGTTATAGGGCTAACAGTGGCGGACAAGGTAATCCATGGAAAATATCCTACATGTTGTTTAACCATCTGGTAACAGAAGAATTATATCAGACCCATCACCAACCAACAAAAGTATAATTAAGAGCTTTGCAAATTTATTCTAGGAAAGAATAGCTACCTTCCCTCCAGGATTGTAACGAATAAGGATACCAATATCTTTCTCTTCCATCTCCACAAGGCGATCTAAATCAGCGCCTCTTTCTTCAAGCTTTCGCACTATCTGTAAGATACAATATTGAGAAAGATAAATCCATTGTAGTACGAGAAGGGGAAAACATAAACTAAAAAAATAAAAGACGAACTTCAAGGGACAACTCTTTGTCAAACTGTCTGAGGGGATGCTGATGGGGCCAAATTTGGCGATCAACAGCCTTACAATACTCAAGCATAAAGGCAGTCATGTTACACCACCCTCTGCGGAGACACATCTCAAATAAAGCACGCATTATGCGAGCCAAACTAGCACTGATATATGCAGCATCAGAGATTAAAGAAAAGCTGTCTATCCGCCCCCTTGATATGTAAAGCTGCAAAAAAAAAATGAAATTTTATTAATTAAACAAAATTTCGCGCATTTTTTCCATGGTGAATTAAAAAGCTTAAATGTTTCAAAACCTGAATGAGGATTGAAATTTTTCCATGTTTATTGGAGGGACCACCCTTGACTTCTACTGGACAACAAGTGCGAGCCAAGGATTCTAGTTCATCCTGTTCCTCATCTCTTACAACAATATTCTCAAATTCAGAAGAATGGGCAACCATGTTTATTACCTGTAAGCAGAAAACAATAGAAAAAAACAATAAAACAATAGACTCGTGTTTAAAATCCACCAATAGAGCCTGAATACATTACCTCACTATCATTCATATGGGGCCTCAACATTTCATTGTACGTTTCAACACTAGTGTATTGAATGTAAAAATGGCTAGCAATGCGACCAAGCTCTGTACAGTAGAAATTTCCACTTTTCTCATCAAACCGCATCATTTTTGCTTTGTCAAGGGCGCGTGCAGCTTCACTTACGAAGGATCTCTGCTTGGAGATCAATGACGGATCACTGATGACCTGCAAAAAACATTTTAAATGATTTGAGTCAGGAATATATGACAAAAAAAAGACAGTTCTGCCAGCTAAACGAGTTAATGGAGTGTAAAATTTTCATGTAATTGAAGTCATCAACATATGCCTAATAAATGTCAGAACTATCATGTAAGACAAGGGGTCGCATGGGCTGAGAAAAAAGAGAGGTCATTGAATTCCAGCATAGACGCATATCCTAGAAGAATTGACACTCATCATACACAGATACACTCACTATAACTTAGTTGGAGCTGGTGCAACAACATCAAAGCTATGGAGTGTAAAATTTTCATGTAATTGAAGTCATCAACATATGCCTAATAAATGTCAGAACTATCATGTAAGACAAGGGGTCGCATGGGCTGAGAAAAAAGAGAGGTCATTGAATTCCAGCATAGACGCATATTCCTAGAAGAATTGACACTCATCATACACAGATGCACTCACTATAACTTAGTTGGAGCTGGTGCAACAACATCAAAGCTATGAGTAGCCTCCTAATAGTTACAATGGAAAGAAGGCTCAAATTTACTCGTCAAGAAAGAAATTAACAAGCCAATAAGTAATAGACCCTTTAGATTTTTGCATTCCTCTTTAAGTAGGGGAAAAAGAAAGAAAAACAAATTTTAGAGCTCAAATACAAAGCATGCTAAACTAAGTATTCCCTTGTCATCCTCACTTTCTGACAGTTTTAGTTCGAGTCAAGTATTTACCATACACAAAATTAAAAAATGATGGTTAATTGTGAATCAATTAATAGTCGAAGTCAATTTAAAAGAATTTTGTTAAAGGATTTATGCTTGATACAAATATACTTGATACTATTATCTTTTTTTCGGCAATTAATATTTGAAAAAAAACCATATCTATCAAAAGTGACCGGAAAGAGTATATTTGAGTGATCAGAGCAGGATTTTCAACTCACTTCATCCCATCCAATCCCATATGCCAGGGGATTCGCTTTCATTCTTATGAAGAGATAGGTATATCCAAGCCATGCACAAGCTTCTTTTACATTTGTTACGGTACCAAGGGCCACCTCTGCATTTAAATTATCCTTCAAAGAGCTAACAAACTGCACGAAGAAGAAAAAGACAAGGGATTAAGAAAAAAGAAACAACAACTAAGACAACCTTCATGGAAAATCAGGCACTAAGATAGCTCTTAGCTATTAGAACATAAGATGGGTTTTACTTGGAACAACCTTGGTTTTAAGTCATGGTTTGCAATCTTGCGAGATTTCACTAAGATCTTGCTCTCAGTCCCTAAAACATAAAAAAGAGATGGTACACAGATGAAATCTGCACCATCTCACCAAGATGGCATCAAGGTCATCAACATCGTGGCAAGATATTGCCAAGATGACCCCCTGCCCCCCTCTTAAAACAAAAGATCAGTATTCATTTTTTTCAGATCTTTCTCCATTCGGACAGATGGCAGCTTAGCACATGCCCATCTGGCGATCAACAACAGCATTCCAGCAAGGTCTGGAAGGTGGCAGTGGCAGATCAGTGAAGTCCCTTGGAGAGAAGTTTTTTAATTTTTCCTTCATCTTCGCCTCATTTTTTATTCTTCTTTGTAAGATCCGCCAATTATACCTTTTTTAAGACAATGTGGCCAGCAGCTCCGATCTGCTGCCAACAATTTTCCTGCTTCTGCGCCAATTCAGATCAAGCTGCCAATGGTCTTTTTTTAAACAAATTCTGAACTGCAGGCAACAGATAAGCTGCTGGCCTTGATTAAAGTAATCATGCTGCAGTTCAATTTGTTTTTTGTTCAGATGCTGCCAGCGGTTTAACGGCTAGTACTAAAGGATCAATTCCATCTGCTGACAACTGAACTAAGAGCCAGTTGATTAGCTATCGGCAACTTAACCGCCGGCTATAAGTGTCAGCACCAAGCTGTTATATGACACTAACATTAGCGTCTCTAGATGTCAAAAGATACTTAGATATTAAAATGTGCAATTAATGTGAAAGATAACCTGAAGCCATCAAGACAAGGACCCAAGAAACTTGTTCCATGGAAAAGAGAATTTGCCCAAACGCCTTAAAAAAAATAGACAGAAAAGGACCCGTATATATTTGGGTCTGACATGGTTGAATCGATTCTAACAACCCATGGCATAAATTAGAATAAACTCAAGCAAGAATACTATGTTAAGCCATGGACAGAAAGATGTTGGATCAGTGCACTTTGCCACCTATTGTACTTTGACCCAGTAGAACAGAATCAAAATGATCCAACTGAGACATCACTCATCATAAATATCCTGTCCACCATGACATTAACTATGATATACTAGATTGGGTTTGATCATAATAAACGCATAATGCACATACCTGACTTTCAATGGGTAGCTGGCTAGTTAGCAGTCGTAGATAGTATGCTAGCTTGTCATGAGATGTGATAATAATTCCTTCACCACTTTTATCAAATTGTGGTCTTCCAGCACGCCCAAAGATCTAAGAAGTGTGATGAGCAAAAGCAACAATAAACTAGTCGCCAATTTACAGAAAGAAAAACAATGCCATTACATAAAAAACAGTTGCCATCTTTTACTTGCATAACATCAAGCATGCCAAGGTCCCGCCATCCACCAGCCTTTGGATCATAGAGCTGAGTCCCCTGCAGGAATCACATAACAAAAAAAAACATAAAGTTTGCAACTGTCAGAAACAAATTCAACTAAAAACTCAAATGCTTATTAAAGGAACAAATTATGCTCCCCCAACTGCAGGCTCATTTAGCACTGAAGTGGAAGACAAACACAAGATGCACATAATGAAGACTTTTGCCTCCGTGAAGATATGAACCAACGACCTCCCGTTCTCATACCATGTTAGCACCACTTCTCCTAAAGATAGTGTTAGGGAATGGACTGACTTCATTGATGCTAACTGCATATGTATATCCGGAAGTTATCACTGAATTCTAAAATTTATTGAACGATGCCTCTACACTTAAAACCTCCATTCTTCAGACTTCAAGCTTCTTTGTGATATTAACAGATTAAAGTGTCCCCTATCACATCCAAATTAACTGTCAAATATTGGGTAAAAAAATTAAGATGAAGATCATAGTCCAGCTTTATGGTATATTGTTAGTGATATGCCCCAGAAAAACATCAAAATAAGGTTAAGTGACAGCTATTCCAGCAGTTAAGTTAGCTGAAGCTTCTCTTTACAGATGCCATATGTGACATGACGTGTGATGTGAAAGAGATTGCCTAAATGATATTCATAGGTCGTAGTTATGGTTACAACCATTATATATACGTTTTAAGGGTTGTGTTAGACAACTTTAGATAGTAGATGTCCAGTAATATCCAATCTAGCAGCCTGATTTCAGATATGCTGCATTGAAGATGGACACAGAGATGAGGTGTCTATTCAGAATATCAGCTAGATTACTTTCTTCATTAGCTAAAAATCTCTCTGATCCAAATATTTATTTGACTAGGCCTCTTACAAGTAGTCTCCTCTGATCCATATTATGTATGTACTCTGTCATGCTTAGTAAGAACACTCTTCTGCAATCAGTCTAAATATTGTGCTACCTCTTTCTTCCCTGCATTACAAATATTTGTGCTGTTTTTTCAGTTTTCTTCCTTGACTAAGAGTCCTCCCATCCAAATGACAAGGACATCTAATGATATTTTTACACTGCAAAGGTATAAAGTAAATTAGCGCGTCTACTTACAAGTTCCCTCCACATCTTTGTTGCATGTTATTCTTTTAACTGATAACTGATATATATGATATTCCATCTATACAATCCCAAATCAGTGCATTAGTCTCATCAAAATGACATTAATAAGTTACAAAAATAGACTGGCTACAGCATTTATCAAACACTCGCAATTCCAATTTACTTAATATATCCAACTTCATTGACCGAACAATTTTCAATCAGAGCTTTCACATCTGAGGACCAACAAGGTTAGCAATCACAACAAACAACTAACCTTTATGACAACTGTGTGTGCCGGTAAATTCACTCCCCATGCCAAAGTGGCAGTACACACAAGGACCTAAAGAAGAAGAAAAAAGCTTTCTTTAATATGCAGTAGAGTTTCAAGCTCAAAATGGGATGTAGTGAAATAATACTCCCTCCGTCCAAAATTACCTGTCCTCATTAGAAAACAACATTGAACTGATTTTAGTTCATTTTGGTTCTCTAATGGAGGACAGGAAATTGTGGATGAAGTATTAAAAAGGCAATATAGATCAATAGCGAGACATACTTTCAGGAGCCCTTCAGAGAAAAGACGCTCAGTCAGGCCTCTATCAGCACGTAACATCCCAGCATGGTGGATGCCCAAACCAGACTCGAACAATTCAACAACTTCTTTGTTCCTCGACTTGTGCACTTCTTTCTGCAAAATTATTGATGTGTCAAATCCACAACCCTAAGAGAAGAGATTACATAAGAAAACAGATTTCAACATGCTACTTACCTTTATCAGCGCATACTGTGGATGGGTATCATTGCTAAAAAGCTCAAAGTCCTCCATTCTCTGAGCTGTTTCCATCTGTTTAAGTCAACCAAGATCATACTCATTATCAAAGCCTAAAAAGCAGAATATGGGATCATGAAATTCCATCTTACAAGAACTGAGACCTATGTTCCGCCAAGGGTCCAAAACAAAACAAGAGGAAAAGATCAACGATCAAAATCTCAAATATCTTGCACAAAATTGAGATCTTGACAATTTCTAGCTGGAAGAAAATTTCCAATGTCTATTTTACCATTCTTGAGAGCTCTTAAAGTAAATCTAGGAGTGATCTTCAAATTTGGAGATCTCTCTGTAATTACATAATTCCCTTCAAACATACTGAAGAATTTATGTTTGTAAATATTTCCTCTGGACTTTTTTTAATAGATGCAATTGATTTTCAAAATGACCAGAGTATGTATCTATAGTAACGTGTATTTGTATACCTCTTTGTGTCAGCTAATTACATGTGTTGTCAACTACTGATAACAAAACAAGTTTCACAGCGAAGTAGCAGTATGTTTGACAGCCAAAATTAGTGCAAACATTATAACTATGAGTTCAAAAAGACACATCGCCAAATTAAATAGCCAAAGGCACGGTCATACAATAATGATCCAAAGTACAACATGGAACAACTTATCATTTTTTTATGCAATAAGCTCCTTAAAGAGGCAAATATACATAGTTTATACAACCATCAAATTCATGGCTCGATATTGCATAATTCCCTTCAACATATACATTGCCACACATATGCAATCATCTTATCTAGGTTTAATACAGTATGAGTGTGTGTTTGTATGTTAACATCTTCCAAGTTCTTGACCATGATTCCCATCGCCAAAATATTCTTTCCCTCAGCCAACCAAGATTCAAGATGGCAAACCTAGGAATTCATACATGTTTACAAGATTTAAAAATGCGACCAAGCAAATAAGTTGTGATATCTTCCTAAGTGGCTAGTATGTCATCCACACACTTCCACAGTAGGCCCATGGCTCATGGTGTTTCCACCAATTCTAATTTTACCCAGATCCACTAGAACATGTTCAATTAGGACATCGAACATGCCCTACGTGCAATGAAAGAACAAGGGTGTTTACTACTAACTGACATTGTCGTGCACTTTGAGCGCCAACCAGCATACCCAAATTTCTTCTTTTTTTTACTGGGGAGATTTTTTTATTTATTGTTAGGAGCTTGACACATTATGATGCGATAATTTTTTTTATATTGGGACGCCCTATAACATTGAGAAGTCTGCCCTCCCTCCTTCCCAAATGACTAGAGAATGGTCCATGTAAGATCCATAGGGACTAGTAAAAGCTTTATAGTCGCCTATCAACCAGAGAATGGTCCATATAATGATTATAAATTTGGTGATATGAATTGCAAGTCATTTGGAAGTTATTTAATGACGTAAAAATGTCCAGAAAAACTAATAGTAACTAATAATGAGTATTGTTTGTGACTAACTGAGACACTTCAGCAAACATAACTTTCTGGCTAGTAGAAATTGCAAACAAATGCAGACAAATCTCACATAATTAAAATCCAGATGATTTTCAAACCATATATAGATACAAGGCATGTGCAAGGAAAGGTGCAAGATGTGAAACAATACCAGCATTCTTGCTGTTTTCCCAGTGTCCTTTCGCGAATGAACAAATACCATTGCTTGGTGGCCTTGCTTTAGTGACTCCACAATCTGCATTAAACAGTAATGGTCATAGTAACAAGACAAATAATGAAACAAACAACCTACTCAGTAGTCAGTAAATTCCTTTCGTATGAATAAAGAGAACCAGGAGCTGATGGTGCGTGTTGCTGATCTTGTCTTGGTAGCTGATATTTATGATATTTTTTCATACTGATAGTTATGACTAGAGAAGGCCAAAAAGCACAATTAAGTTTATGACTTAAATTAGGAAATAAGTTTTAAAAGAAATTAAGTTAAGATAGTAACTTTCAAGGAAACAGCAGAAGAATATCCAATTGGATTTAGAATTTAACATTAGGATTTTTTTATTCGTAAAGATAGATGAGGGTTAACAGAGGCAAAACAGGTATAATTATACTTTATGACTGGCAGATCCCAATGAAATGAAAAATTGCTGAACAGCAACAATAAATTTGGGCAAGTTGCATGGTTTGAAGCCTAACAAACTAATAAAAACATGAACGGCTTATCTGATTTTTATGGGTCCAGCACATGTATTCTCCAACATTTGGCCACATGGTAGACCATATCCACATCCAACTCATTCATAAAAAATTCCTTTCCTGACATCCTTCCAAGTCATCCTCGACTTTTTATACCTAACAAGATACGGCCTTCTCTTTTTGTCTATAGGCCTACAAGCCACCAATCAATAGTACAAAATCCATGTGTCGCAGAAATAGGTAATCTATTACTTGTAAGGTAAAAAAAAACTCTATGAAGGATAATGAAGACTAAATTCAGAAGAAAGAAAGAGGAGGAAGATAAAAATCATAGGCTATATTAAAACAGCTTCATCCTACCGTGCCTATGAAGCCATGAGCTTTGAGGCCCTCACTTCTCCACATGGCAAGCCACCATGATAGAAGTACATTCACATGAAACTTAAGCATATTGTCAAGCTGCCTAATTAATGACAAGAACGATAATACACCTTATTGTAACAAATCTCATTTAAGAGGTCATTGCGTTTGGAGAAGTTCGGCTCACTTATTCCAATATACTGTTGAGCAAGAGGTACAGGACGATAACTAGAATCAAAGAAGAACAACCCAGCTTCTGGGTTAACCCTTAGAAAATGTGCTACCTGCATTTTTCACGTCACAGTATTAGCAGTACCATAAATTTCAGCAAAAAAACTAATTCAGTGGAACTTCATTTAAAACATCTGGACAGCCCTAACCTCCAAATAATTGGGCAGGGTGGCTGATAGGCCTACAATGCGTATCATAGACTGTGCTGATTCAACCTGCATGGAAGAGTGCAAGATATGCAAATTCTTGAGAGAGAGAGAGAGAGCGAGAGAGCGAGAGAGAGAGAACTAGCAGATTAAATTACTCCAAATATTATGTATGTGGATATGGCAGTGACAAACATGCAGTTGACATTTCAGGACTAAGTTTAGACTTCCTCTATTAGGTATAAGACTAGATTACATCTAACAGGTAAGTGACATTGCTACCTGAATAACTTCATGTGGCTATACAACATTGTACATGGAAGGGGGAAACTAAGCAATATTCAGATGGAACATAAATTGACTACCACTATATCAGGTCAGAGTGATAGAAGTTTATTCTTAAGCACTAGTTCTAGACTATGCATTTCATTCATTGAGCCACTACCTTTTTATGTTTGCTATGAATGTTACGGCATGGAAACATTTATGCACATACATACCTCATACATGCATGCATACATTCAAATAAACATAATCGTCTAGTGTATACATATATCATTATCGTAATCAGAAAGAGCCTTTTCCCAACAATCTGAGGTCGGCAACATGGATTTTATACCTCCACTGTAACCTGTTTTGTGCTATTTCTTTTGTAAAAGATAGCGTAATCACATCCTTCCTTGATAAATCCATCCATGTCCTCTTAGGTCTCCCTCTCTCACTTTTGGCCACTTCCACTTGCATTCTCTCCAACCTTCTTACGGGGCCATACCAACATCGCGTACACTCCCTAAGCTTCTCCCCTACAATTTGTTCATCTCTATGGCAAAGTCTTTTCTCACTAGTTCCTTCCATATCATTTTGGGTCTTCCTCCCTTCCTTAAAGAGGCCCACATAAGCCATTAATTGCATCTCTTTATATGAGTTGCTTGTGGCTTCCTTTAACATCTTCAAAGCATCTTAACCAGTTTTTTCTCAGTCCCTAAGCTCCTCACAAGATGGTAATTTCTAAAACAATTCTTGAAAATTTCCCACTCATCCACCTTAACATTCTCAACATAAGAACGCATGTACGAATTCATCTTACCCCTATAATATCTCCTTAAAATTTTGCTGCTGTTTATTTTCTTGAAGGCACATCACCTTTTTTTTCTTTTGTTTTAGTAACATCAATTCCCACAAAAGAATGAATAAATGGTACAGAAAAATACCAAAATGGAGAAAGGTAGAACAGTAACTAATATATGTAAGTCATCCATTTCAAAGTATGAAGCAAAATCAATAACCAAAAAAAGAACTAAGTAAATAACTAACCTGACGTAAGGTGCGCGCAACTAATGCCTCAATTACAGGGCCTCTATCATCATTCAACAGATGGACCTCATCAATAATCACCAGTTTTACAAGCATTGACAATGACATGTCACTGCTCTTCCGAGTAATCACATCCCATTTCTCAGGTGTTGTCACAATCATCTGAGCATCAATAAAACATATACTAATTAATAACTTCCAAATGCATAGGAATGTACGAATTTATATATATATATATATAGGGAAAAGTTTAAATGAGATCGCTCTCATTCGGCTTATATGAGGCCAATTCATTTGTAGCTGTTGGATCTAGATCTGATGGCTACAAGGAATTCACCCACTGATTTGATACCCACCCTCGGATCGGAATCCAACGACCCAAAAGATTGGCCTCAATCCTTATATGAGAATGATCTCATGTAAACCATCCTCATATATATATATATATATATATATATATATATATAAACATGGGGTTGAATGTCCTTTTAACCAGGTAATTTACTTGGAAACATTTTTTAACGTGGACCAAAATGTCAGGTGACGTACGACCAAGGGAAATGTGTGGCAGATCACCCACTTCGTTGTATGGAACCTGCTCATCTAAGCTTATAATTTCCACACTCCGTTTAATGGATGAATTTTCATGAGCATAGACTACAATGTCAACATGTTGGAATAGGCCAAATTTGCGCACATCACCTTGGCCCCACCCAAGGGGGCACAATTTTATTTGTTGATGCTTACATAAAGGTATATGTTTAAAGTTTGTCTATCCATACGCAAGCATGCAGAGAGAGTGAGAGAGGTAAATCGCATAAGATGCCGATACAGATCATGCTTATGTTAGGAAAGATGAATTAAGGTTTGAGAAGGAGAAGACAATGTAACCAAATGATCCTGAGAATTCAATCAGGACAACATTTTTTTTTGGTAATTAAAAATTTTATTAACCAAAAGAAGGGGAACACGAATATACAAGGACTTTAAACCCAAAAACCCTCTAGCAGGAAGAAGACAAGAGAAAATCATCTAAAAGATAAAAGGAAATTCAGTAAACATGCTGAAAGCTATATAGAAAATAAGAAAAGCTAATACTAAAATAAATTAGTAAATCCCAAAAGTCGTCTAGGTAGGAGCAATGGCTGGATATGGAGCTTTAAGACCAACAGGACAACATTACAGATCAATCATAATCATCATAATCAAGTAGCGCCTTTTCCCAACAACATTACAAATCAATACTCCTGGAAAAAAAAACCAACTTACTAAATCACCCTCATCTAATAGAAGACCAGCTAAGAACAAGTTATTTAATTAAAAAAGGTTGCTGTCATGGGCTTATGATCTAATTCTATGCTAAAAAGAGCAGTTCCAGGAAGATGTAGGCAGAAGTCACAGGCATTCCTAACACGTTGCCAAATTGAACAGAGGGATTTAGTTTGTTTCCCAGCAACTCGATTTCATTTATTTATTTATTAACCAACCGGCTGTTGATTGTGATGGCCAGCACAGGCTTCACAAAGTGAAGCTCCTGAAATCAAACCCCACTCTGTTGGCCAACACCCCGGGATTATATCCCAATTTACCAGGTACGTATAATGGGTGGGCTTTATACATACCCGAGGGGATTGTCGGCAGGATTCAGTAATCTAATATGCCTGTCGCCCTTGCCCCTTCTAGTCGGGTACTAAGGCCTCGGACACTCTTCTGTTATTCAAAAAAAAGAGCGTATATATGTGGACAAAGAATATGTAGCAATTTGCTTGCCAGCTGTCAATAAAATGAATGAGAAAAGCCAAAACAACCTGCGTCTCTTCAAGCTCATTCTTGGAAAGTTGCATGTCTCCAGTAAGTTCTCGCACACTTATATTCAAAGGAGCTAAACGATGGCCAAATGTGGAAGTTACCTCAGCAGCTAATGCCTATGAAATAGCACTTAATAAGAAAGCAATATAAGACCAAAAAAATTAATCACATGGGATACCAAAAACTTTAGATGAGAAGCAAAACCTTCATGGGAGCTACATATACGATTTTAAACTCATTTTTGTGCAAAATACCATCTCTAAAATGTTGTTTTATCTGCAATATAATGAAAAATTCGTCAAATCATGTAGCAAGTGGAACACATATAATCAGCAAATTCTCACTTCAACACACAAGGTCTCAGACATTGCACTGAATTCCAACTAAGTTGAAATTTCATTCCAAAATTACTAAATAAAACCGTTTAAGTTATGGGTAAATTCTCACTTTAGACGGGGTCTCATATATTGCATTACATTGCAATCATGTCAAAAATTCAATCCGAAAATTATTGTTAGTCCTTTTGGCCTATTGCTTAGGGACAGCAAACCTCATGCAGAACTGCAACCATAGCAATATTTGTCTTTCCAGCTCCAGTTGGCGCACAAACCTGCATGTAGAGCATAAGGGACCACAATTTAGTTCCCAACTTCCCACCATGGTGATGCATATGATTCGGTGTTCACTTAAAGTAATTCAAAGAAAACAATCAAAAGCACATAAATAAATATACAAAGACCAAATTGACTAAAACTCAAGAAGGGTCAAATGTGTCAAACACAACTGCAAAAACGTAAAAATCAATGCACTACCAGTATATTTTCATTGGTATTATATGTAGTTTGGTATATGCGACTCTGAATCCGATTGAGTGATTTGTAGCCATGAAAGGCAGCCTGAGCAAATTCATCTAATTCTCTTATCTCAATCTGAAAACAAGATGACATGGTCAGAAATAACATAATCACTCAACTGTGAACAACAAAATTTAGACACAATAAAGATAACCAAAATTCAAACGTGTACAAGTAATACAAAGTAACATAAAGTAATCACTATACCAATCTCTCCCCAGGTTTCATTTGCGCAGTTGGTGTGGGGGGGATTCTAACTTCTTCATACCCTTTGAAATGCTTCCTTGTAGTTCCCTGGGGAAGAGCTGTGACGGACAAAGCAACTGGTCCTTGCCCAGTCCCAATCAGATCATCAAAGGGGCTTTTTTTCTCACTTGCTTGGAGAAGAGAGGAAAAACTCCCGGCTAAAAGATCAAGCTCAACCCCATGTTCAGTTCCCCGTTTGTTTCGTTTTTCCTCTTTCCGGCGTAATCTATCAAGCTGACGCTCAGATTCTGTTTGAATGGTTACCTGTGATAGAGCAGAACTTAAGCATCCACAAAGTTGGTTGCTGAGGGGAAATAGCCTGCTAAATTTTTCAGTAAGTTGTGATAATACCTGTGTGCCATAGCTAGGCATTCGTGTTTGAGAATTAGATACCGTTTTCTCAGATTTAAGAACAAGTAATCCGTGACGAATGGCCTCAATAAGTTCCTTACGATTCTGAATAAAAAAGTATGTCAGACTCTAAAATGTTGCAGATCTCAGTGTGCAGAAGATATTCACAATCAAATGATTGCACTGAAAAACACACAGTTTGTCTAGTAGCTTGACATGCACACTATGATCTAATCATCCTCATAAACAACTCCACGACATAGGTTTATGATGCAATGCTTCACGGAACATATAACGAGTAACTACATAAACAAAATTTACCCAGCATAACTGATATGCAAACTAAAAGCATGCACCTCATAAAGCAAAATGCTTCATCCAAATATTGTACCAAGGAGCTCTTGCAAATGCAATGAAACATTTCTCCAGATGCTTAAATGTCTATCTCACATGAACTTTTATAAATTTTGATGTTTTGGGGCGCGGCGCATTTCTTCCTGGCATATTCAGCATTACCTTTTGGTTTAAAAAAGCTAACTTAAGTTTTTTGGCATCCAAGTTTTTACATCCAATGAGGAGTCTGGAGTCCTAATAAAAGTCATTCCACAGGAAACAGTAGTGTTAGTTGCCCTTACGGCCGAAAGAGGTATTTCCACAGAATACACTTCCATCAGGAGTTAAAGAGCTTTACTAATTTAAGGGGGTTTTGGAACAAAGAAGCATCTCTAGTTTTTCCTCTTCTTCATTTTTTCCCTGCTAGGGACCATTGCCCTTTACTGCTTAATTCAACAAACAAGAAAACATAGTTATGTACCTTCTCGACATCCTAACGAAGTGCAACACTAACCATAATCATAATCATCAAGCGCCCCAGCAAATGGGGTCAGTAACTAGCAACACTATTTTATTTCTTTTTTTGCATATTACTTTGCGTCGCAAAATTCAACCTAAAAGTTACCATCACACATACTTCTTTCAACATAAATCATTAACATTATCCAATTTCGCCAACATTGGGGACATTGTGACTTTTCTTTTTCCTAGAGAAAACATATTATTTTTTACGATGTCTCAGGTGACCTATAAAATGGAAATATATATATATATATATATATATATATGGGAAAAGTTTAAATGAGATCGCTCTCATATTGCTTATATGAGGCCACTTTGAATTGTAGCTGTTGGATCTTGATCTGACGGCTATAAATATCCATAATGATCTCACCCACTCCTTGATGTGACACACTCACCTACCCATTGATTTAATATCCACCCTCCGATCAGAATCTAATGGCAATAAAGATTGACCTCATGCTCCTTATATGAGAACGATCTCATGTAAACTTATCTCTCTATATATATATGTATACATATCATAATCATAATCATAATCAATATACATATACATATATATATACATATACATATATATATATATATATAGGGAAAAGTTTAAATGAGATCGCTCTCATATAGCTTATATGAGGCCACTTTAAATCATAGCCCTTGGATCTTAATCTAACGGCTATAAATAGTCATAATGATCTCACCCACTCCCTGATGTGACACACTCACCTACCCACTGATTTAATATCCATCCTCCGATCGGAATCCAACGGCTATAAGGATTGGCCTCATGCTCCTTATATGAGAACGATCTCATGTAAACCCTTCTCATATATATATATATATATATATACATATACATATATATATATATGAGAAAGCAATGAACAGCACTTGACCCAAAGGAATCATATGAGAGTATCGGGCCAACAGCCAGCAGGTGAAAAGCAGCGAAATGCAAACAGCCACAAATTACAAGCTATCCACAAGCATAAAAGCCAGACAATTCAGTTGTCACAACCAGGATAACTAGGCTTCTAGGGCAGAACAAATTTGCATCAAATCACATATAAAAAATGTTCCTTACCGACAAGAGATCTTGGACTGTTTCAAATGAACCATCCCCAACAAGGTCCAACAGGTCACCAGCTATCTGCATAAAAGATAACAATAATAATAATAATAATAATCTTCACCACAAAAAAACATTAGGCTACATATTTTAAAAGTCCTCGCCATAACAATATAACTCCTCACATACCACTAAATGTAGAAAAGGAGATCTAAAGTCACATCTTTTTGTATCACAAAGTCAAATCTAATTACACAGACATAGTCAATAGAATAGTGATCAGTTTACTGATGATGGTGGACTTAGACTCCTCAGATCCTGCTTGAGTCAGGGTAACCCTATCAATGTACTTTAAGGTAACAGATGAGCAATCAATAATCTATCACCTCACATATCATTCAATCCCCAATTTATCAAAGAGTCAGGCTAGCCTGCGCACAGCGTCGGGTCAGTGGGGCCCACATGGGTACGACCATGATACAACAACAATAGCCAATCCAGCCTGCGTTGTACCGGTTGGATCTCCCCCTGTTGAGGGAAAGGTCCTGGAGTGGAATCCTCGTGGTGTGCCATAAAGTGCGCATAAGTTTCTTACACATAGAAAGAATGATAACAATAAACTAGAAGTCAAATTGTTATGAAATCAACATTTACTATAGTTGTAAGCATATAAGTTTGGTGAAACAATGACAACAATAATATATAGCCAAGAACTAGCTATAGAATGAGCATATATTACAGTTGTGAACATACTGTAACATATACATATTGTCAATTGCTGATCTGTTAATGTATCTAATAAAGAAAGTAACCATAATACATCATCATCATACGCCTTATCCCAGCTATCTGGGGTTGGCAGCATGGAATATATACCGCATTTGACTCTTATCGGAATCAAAATGGTACAAAATCCATAGAAAGAAACATAGTGGCAAGTTTTTACGCTGGATGCCCTTCCTGACGCAACCCTCTGAAGAGGGGATGATGATAAAAAGATTCAATGTCATCATATCCATCATACACCTTTCCAAATATGTCGATTGGCTTCATGACATGATGGAACATACATATGCATATTGTTAATATCAGCATTAATGTCTCATTGCAGAAAAATACATTCCTATGGGTTTCAGTAAATTTTCTTGTAACTTAAAATAGATTCAGTTCATTTATTCTAAACCAAATCTGTCTGCACGCCACTCATCTATACAGTACATATGACACTAAAGTAACTGATTGTACCTCATCTCCTGTTTTATCTGATTCAATAACCCGACAAAGAGCCATTGCTAATTCATCACCAGAAAGAAGTGAACCACCTTGCTTGACTATTGAATCACACACATCTTTCAACCATTTTAAATTCATCTTTGTCCTCTCAGGGTTTATATGATTTGTAGAGTTGTAAGCACTCTTATCCTTATAATCATATTGCAAGATAGAAGGCATATAGCATTCATCGGATAAAGATAACAATCCATTTTCTAATGGGATGTCCACAAGAAACCGTGAAGGAGCTTGAAAATCTAGTTGAGAACCAAATTCATTCAAATCTTCATGAGACTCATTGACTTGTACTTCAGGAAAAAGTGAGCCTCCTTGACTTGACTGCAAGGCATAAAGCCTCTGAGCAAGTGAGGCAGCTTTTTTAAGACTAGCATCTGAAGCAGAGTGACCAATAAGTCGCTGCAGCTCTTCCCTGCATATATATCCACAGTAATTCATCAAATTAAGAGCAACTACCATATCTGTTCCATGTCTACAGATACGATTTCTTGCAAAGCAGTCATCCCGCACTATTAATTGCAGTCACAGAAGAAATCAACCAAACACTATCATCAAGTATCTATTTACATTCAATCAGCCGCTATGGCCTGGGGCAGAGGAGCAGAAACTGCAACCTGCTGCATGATACCCATCGTGAATTGTCAGACCTTCCTCAATCTATCCATATAAACAACAGCCATTGCATCACAGCCATTTTCTATAAATTATATGCAAAATAACCTCTTTCTTATACATATACACATCTTATGGCTGATTTTCAAATGCTTGATATAAGTTTATCTAAAAACCAATCCAAATTATATTAAAAAATCCAGTTCACGATTACCTGTTACAGATCTCATGAACTCCACGCATATAGACCTACCAAAATAACCTTCTGTAGCTTCTCGTTTTTTATGTTTTTGTGTTGGACTTTCCACATCCCCTTTTCTGTCCCTACGTTTTTATGTTTTTCAATCTCATTAATCAAAGTAGCATGCTTCCCCTTACAAGCTGGAAACCTTATTAGCACCCAAAGACTGGTACATTGATCTGAGATGCGTACTAACTAAAAGATGAGTCTTATCACCGAGTCTAAAAAGCTTGAATTTTCAGTGAAGGGCCAGCAAATAGCATCAACCAAGCCAAAACCTAAACCAACATTCCCTGCACAAGCAACTGTGATTAACCCAATCTAGATGAAACATGCAAAAATGAGGGTGTAAATCAACCTTGGGACCTCCACGCTTCGTACCATGTTAGCACCAAGTCCCCCAAAAGCCCAAACTATTAGGGATGGACCAACCATGAATATCAGCCAAACCGAACTAAGATAAAAGAAAGTTGTAAAAACAGAAAAAAAGGAACATGCTCTAGACTTCCATTTTTTCAACACAAAAGAAAGAATATAAGGGCATCAAGATAAGATCGAAATAGGTTCAGGTAAAAAATTAATGTTAATAATAAAAAGACATTCTTGCTATTCTTACATTCTTACTTACTTCGATTCAGCTATCCCTTTATAACCAATTGTATCGGTTCTTAGACCACTGAAATGATTGTATACTGTTATTGCAACTTCCTCTAATTCCTCGGCAACATATTCGCCATCCATCAACTCCACAATTGCACCAAGAAATTGTCTGTATGCCAGGCGTATGTCAACAGAGGCTGTAGAAAAATATACGAATCAGTACGATGAAAATAGATGCTCAGAATTTCAAGGATTAATGTTCACGTCAAAGGTAAATGATACATGAACCCCGTTCCTTTCATTCTTGAGTTTAACAAAAGAGGCTCCTATTCCCCATCTCAAGCCAGAACACTATACAAACCCCCACTTCTTATATCAAAGGATCACTTGACTCTAAATTGAACAAAATTCTTTAGTATCAGTGAAAACTCTTCTAATTTCTAAAACCCCATGTAAGCTGGTTTAATTGTCACTGACTCAGTGTGTGATCATTAGATCATAAAAAGACCAAATGCTGTTACAAAATTGCATGTGACTTACCCAGAAAGACATAATAAACATAGATGACAGTAGTGGTGATGTAAATTCTACTTTGGAATTTCATGGTAGTGCATATATTAGAGTAAAGTATCTATACCTTCATCCCATTGATACACTAACTTCCTTGCAAGCTCTGATTCCCTGTAAGAGTTTTCAGACCTAGCCAACAGAACCAAAGTCAAAAAGAAAAGCATATTGATCAAACTTCAGTCAAACCAAGAAGACTATACTTAAAAGCAGGCAACACCTTGTAAACACATCAGCATACACTCGCACTCGAGCATGCACACACATAGAGAGAAGTTATGATTGCATTGCCAAAAACAGCTTGTAAGAAGAAACAAAACCCAAAAAAGAGCACTGTGAAAGCGTTCGGATTATTCACGGCTCAACCATCATGGCACATGCTTAATACAAGACATGGCTTTCTACACTGCCAACCAAGTTAGTCATACCACCGAAGTCAGCCCACTAACCAACAGCCAACCAAAGCTTATTCTTCTAAATACCACGCCCGAATTAGCACTGCTAAGGCTTAATTAGTACTCCCTCCGTTCTGTTTAAGATGCTACATATGCAGGAAAAGGACAGTCCTTTTTTAGATGCTCCATTTGCTCAATTTTAAGTGGATTTTGGACCTCTTCTAACCTGCATTAGTTAGGGCTTCCACCATTCGATAAAATCAACATTTTTCCAGATGGAGCATCTAAAACAGGACACAGAGAGTACAATACTAATACTCCAAACACATATGGAGTACTAACAAGTATAAGGTGGCAGCAATTAAATGTCATAAACACATATCTCTCCCAAGTCCCGAGTCCCAATTCCCAGATGACGCGCGTAACGCGAAGTCAAAAGACAAGAAACAAAGAGAATGCACAAGGGTTTGCAAAACGTCAATATGCTCAAATTTTCCAACTACAATGAATCAATGCCCACTGACCACATAAACTCCATACAAGTAGTAAAAATTTTAGAATGCAAAACAAAAGCAGGGGCCGCGAGAGGGAAGGGAGAACCTGAGCGGTTTGAGGGACTGTAGGATGGACTTGCGGCGGAGGTAAGCCTCGTCGGCATCGAAGGGCTCTCTCAGAGAGTTGGTCAAGCGCGGCAGTTGCACCAGCATCTTTCTTCACTTCTTCTCCCTCCCCAATCCTCTGTACCAATCTATCGAATTCTTGTTCCTGTGTGTGATTTTGAGAAGCGGGTGAGGAGAGGAGATGGAGAGATGGCTATGGCGTCGAGCTGGGAAGCACGAGGACGTCGGAGAGGGAAGCTCCGACTTTTCGGGTCTTTTGGGACTGGCTGCGTGGGGCGCAAGTCGGTGGACACCAGATGGGGTGCGTTTGGAAACTGATCAGGCTGATAATATTGAGGGTGATTTGTAGGTGATTGTTTTTTTTCTAGAAAACCCGTTTGGGAACCTAAAATTAATCAAATTTTCGGTCTTTCACCGTCAGCCTAACTCTTGATCGGTGACTTGCGTTTGAGAACCTAAAAAAAATTAGGTGTAACTTGTGTTTGGTAAAGTCTGTGAAAAATTTATATTTTGGACGGCATGTGGCAGCCGTGGGTGGCGGCGTTGGTGGTGGGTGGTGCTGGCGATGGCGACGATGGTGGTGGTGGGTGGTTGGCGACAGCGACAGCGACGACGATAGTGGGCGGTGGTCAGTGGCGGTGGCGGGTGGTGGTCGGCAGCAGTTGGGTGGTGGGTGGGGGCGATGGCCGACGATAGGCGGTGGGCGATGCCGGCAGCAGTGGGCGGTGGCCGGCGATGGTGGTGGTCGGTGGCGGTTGGGCGGTGAGCGGTGGGCGGTGGTGGGCGATGGTGGTGGGCGGTGGGCGGTGGTAGTGGTGGTGGGTGGTGCTGGCTGTGGGCGGTGGCGGTGGCGATGGTGGAGGTGACGAAGAAAAAATTTTCAACTTTCATGGGTGATTTGTTGATTTTTTTCAATTTTCACCGTCAGGAGTGAAAATTGAGGAAATTAGTAACCAAACACATTATCAGCTGATAGGTAAAAATAGGTGATTTTTTTTACCTATCACCATCAGCAGCTCCTATCAGTAAAATCAATAAACAAACACCAATGAGAAGAATCAGCCCCTTTCAACCTGATTTTTTTCAGATAATCAGTAAACAAACGCACCCCATAACTGCTCCGCCGGGTGGTGTTGGGTTGAAGAGGCTGTTCGACCCGGTTTTGGTTTTTTTTTACTCGGACCGGTATGTATAGCAAGAGGAATACTCCTCTATTTGGCTGTATTTTAAAAAATTACCGATGCATAATTAAATGGCTGGATTTGATCGTCATGAACATGCATGATGTGCAAGGGTAAGTGAAGGCTTGAAATATTATGGGCCCTATAAGTCAATAAATTTAATTCGTTTTCCAATGTTGGCAGGTTTTTTTGGGCGGATAGAGTATAGACAAACCTAATTGCTAATTGGAACTTCACATTCTACTAAGAAAAAAAAACATTAAATCATCAACTTTACCCATTTCTTTTTGTTTTTTATGGGACTAATATGTCGCCTCTGCCTGTTTCTATCCTTCTTCCATCTAAAAAATTCTGAAAGCATTTGAAAATTGAGTAAAATTTATTAGACTCTAGATGTAGTTGTAAGTACCCTTACGTGTGCACGTTCATGAAGATCCATTGGTCTGTAGGGCAATTCTAGTCACCTAATAGTGAATCCATAATTTTTTAAGTGCTGTCAAGTTTTTTGGACAGAGGGAATATATTCTTTCCCATGGGTCAGTTTGAAGCAAGCCAGATATGCAACATAAGTACATAACTACTACTCCTTCGATTATATTAAGGGGAAATTATATAATAAATCACTAAAAAAAATTTCATTTTGATGCACTGTAGCAATTAATTCCCAAACTGGTGCTCTGACAAGCCACGCAGGCACCAGCGGTTTTTTTTTAAACCGACCCGAAAGGCGTCGGTTCAACCGATGCCTTTCTCGTTCGACTAAAAGGCGTGGCGATCACTTTTTTTACTACTTACCGACGCCTTTTCTCTTTAACTAGAAAGGTGTCGGTTGACCTTTCAATTTCAGCACAAACTTTCAATGACTTCGTATTTTTTTTTATAATGAAGGTGTCGGTTCTTTCAACTCATATCATATTAACCTCTTCCTGTACTATGAAATCCAAATTTTTTTGAACACATGATAAAACCATATACATATAAATTACATATATCATAACATTACACTTATACAAACCATTTAGACTATATTAGAAAGACTAGCACAATATTAAATTATTACAAAATTATACAAAGAATTATAAATTACTCATAAAATTACAAGTGTTCAATCAACTCTCCTCAACCTATTCCTACCCTGTCCTCGTGCTCGAGCTAGAATATCCTAAGTCTCAACGTCAGGTATAGCATGTGAAGACGAAGGTGCCTGACGTAGAGCACGAAGTGCATGATGCCGCCGATTTCAAAGAAAGAAGTCTCTCAACTTGCTCCAGCAGAACAACTGGTGATGGGGTAAAACTCGTCGTGTCGGCTGATGATGTCACAATGTCGGAATAACCTCCAGTCCTAGAAGCTAATAAAGGTCCTAGAACAACCTCCAATCCAGGAATCTCTATCATAACTGGCTGAAGCAATGGCAAACTCGCAAGAACATGTCTAGAGATATCGTGTAGCATCTAACATGCCACTAGCAAGCTCTCATAAGATCGGTCCACCAAAGCTCCCTCCGTCTGAGCGAATGTCTGTCTCACACAAGTAAGCTAAAAAGAAAAAAATATATATGTTATCTACTCACCAATGCACATAACAATAGTGAACTAAATCAAGTAGGAAGTAAAAGATACTCACCAATGCCCGCTCATTGTCGCCCCTCGGTTGATATAACATCTCCGCCTCATGCATAGGTGGCATGATAAGTCTCCTAGTGATCCTCAAGTACCATCTCATATATGCATTATCCGCATCTCGCTCTGTCATAGCAGGCTCCCCCTGAACTGGAGTGGTCATCCGGTCGTCCCATCTAGTTATGTAAGCCGCATGATGCGACTTCCAATCAAAATTACCTCGGCCTCAACGCGATAATTGTTCAATAAACTCCACCACAAGAGGGGGAAAAAGTTGCTCTAATCCGAATTGCAACATGACTCGATCTGGAACATGCATCTCAACGATGTCAACACATATAAGTGGCATCCTAGATAGCCACACGTGTGCTCCATCCATACATACTCCAGGTAATTGCGCTAACACATCATCATGATATGGTTGCCATGTTACCTACACAACATATGAAGATGGTATTTTACTTTTTTGTGAAATGTACATTTGTCATATTCATAACATGTGCAATATAAACGACCAATACCTGGTCGGATCGTTGATAGTCTAATTCCGATCTATACATCACGAGGACACTGTGAGGATTCACAGTTTTTGTCGTCTTTGCAGTCCACCTAACATAAGGAAGATGAGAAATAAATTATCTAAAATGTCAATACCTATTCATCAAATAACTTAAATAAATAACACATACCAAACTCCTAATGGTGATAAACCATCTAGTGGAGTGCTCATAATGTTTGGACGACCGACATGCAATCTCTCCCATGACCATAGCTGTTTGACACATACACACCCAACATTAATCAAATATTATACTTATGATAAATATAGTAGCGAAAGATTATTGATGGTTTACCTAGATGAGGGTGACGCACCCGGCAATCCCTAATGTGCTGGGCTGGCAAGCTTTTCCCAACTCTCTGTACAAGTAGGCAAGGGTGGCACTGCCCCATGCATACTGTCCCGCGGTGTACAAATCCTCTAACAAAATGAGATACATGGGGTGCACATGGTTGCTGTTGCTATCGGCAAATATAGTGCTACCAAGCATATACAGTAAATATGCTTATGCATGTTGCTTGACGTCAATCTCTGTGGCATCCTCCGGCAGGCGACTGAACTGCTCTCTCAACCACAAAAGACTTACCCTAGTTCGTCATTTCAATGCTTCACGTGGAGGTACCCGCCCAAGAAGGTGCTCATATACCTCATTCCAGTCAATGCCCATAGTCGAGCAACTCACCGCAATGCCATCAACACGCAATCCGAGTAATACAACAACATTATGTAATGTTATAGTCATCTCCCCCAAATGCAAGTGAAATGTCCGCGTCTCCCTCCGCCATCTCTCAACTAGGGCAGTGATGAGAGCCCTATCAATCCTGATATATTGTAACCGTGTAAAGTGCCCAAATCTTGCCATCTCTATGTACGGCAAAATGTGCGCATCAACTAGCCAATGGTGCACATTTTGCCAGTGCTCGGTGCATTCAATATACCCGGGATCCTATACACATGAAAAATACTTTACAATGAGAAGATAATGATATATGCAATACTCATAAGTAAGGAGATAATGATTATGCACATACCTCTCCATTCCATATGCCATCAGATCTGTGCGAACTCTGCTATGTGAGGACGGAGGGATCAATCAGTTATGGGTCCATAATATCTACACAGAAACCAACAATTAATAATAACTTCAAAGAATGTATAAACATGTGTATTTACATATAAAGTTCATTGTATATAAGTACCATTTAGCAGCAGGTGTGTTTTGGCAATGCCGCCTGTTATGACCAACTTGGTTGCAATTCCCATAATGGTAGTGAGATCGACCATCTACATTCATGCCCGCACTATCCATCGCATTATGTATTCTCCTACTGTGTGGACGACCAGGTTTTCGTGTCACTCTTGGGGGCTTAACCACATACATAGGTGATTTTTCCTCCCAAGATCGTCGATCTGGAGGTGGAAAGAATTCGACTGCATACACCTTTCTATATGCATCAGATGTATATCAATATCCAACTAAATCGCCGATGGGTCCTCTTCGCCTCGATTGGACAACAATTAGACAACAATATGGATGTTTGTACACCTGAGGGTAATTGCAAGAACATGTATGCTCGCTTGCATCCACCACATATTTTCTACCACGCATTGTTTTTACTTCATACACGTGAGAATTGATTTGGTCAGCCCACATGCTGCCAATCAAGCGCGTTTGTTGTTTAATCTTCCACTCAATAGTAGGGGTGTATGGGGTTGCCATGGCTAACTCGGCCGAATGTCGCTTCACAAAGAATTTGACGATCCGGTAGAATGTGGCTGACACTAAGGCTTGCACGGGTAATGATCGACCCCCCTTCAACACGCTATTTAGACTTTCAGCCATATTTGTTGTGGTCATTCTAAATCTTGTAAAACCATCATGAGCAAGTGATCGTTTAAATATAAACCCTTGCAAATGCACAAGGCAATTGTACTACGGCGAGAATTAAAGGGTTGTCGAACCTCAGGGACGGATTAATCTTTTACCAAATTCAAGAGAAGAAAAAGATGTAGTTTAATTAATTCTAAAGAAAGCAATGGACTTTATCTAATCTAACTGAGATTTAATCAATATGGAAAAATATCAAGGCAGAGAATCCACCACTAGACATGCAATTACTACTCTCAATTATTATTAAGCATAAGTGATCGTTTAAAATTAAACCCTTGCAAGTGCACAAGGCAATTGTACTACGGCGAGTATTAAAGGGTTGTCGAACCTCAGGGACGGATTAATCTTTTACCAAATTCAAGAGGAGAAAAAGATGTAGCTTAATTAATTCTAAAGAAAGCAATGGACTTTATCTAATCTAACTGAGATTTAATCAATATGGAGAAGTATCAAGGCAGAGAATCCACCACTAGACATGCAATTACTACTCTCAATTATTATTACGCCTAAATTGACATGATATGGTAATTTGTGTTCATAGTCAGACACACAAATCACAATGAATTCACTCACATTCTTGGTCGGACACGAGAGTTCATCCACTAAAAATTAATGTAGATAATTTTATCCTTGGTCGGGCATAGAATTATCATTTGGGCTAATGATCCTATCCTTGGTCGGGCATAGAATTAACACCATCCTACTTTTAGCTAAGCGCAGGAATTAAAAAGATCTAATTTCATGCAAATCAATCAAGTCTATGGTCAAGCACTCAAAAGAACTCATGAAATCGCATTAAGCATGAATCATAATCAACTTTATAGAATTAAACTCTCAAGAGTAGCAATACACATCAAGGACTTCATCAAGCCTTGACAAGGAATTTAGTTACACATAGAAAGGGAGAAAGGAAAAGCCTGTTTAAGTAGATCCATCGTCATGAATCCTTCTTCTTCTTCTTTGCTCAAGACTCCTTCTCTTCCTCCTCTCTAGTCTCCAATAAAGCTCTGGTTCTCCAAGGTTGAGTATGTGATGCCTAATACGTTCTCCCATAAGGCCTATTTATAATAGTGAAGAGAAACCACGAAGTCCCCTTCCAAATCCAAGTTAAAATAGGTCTTATTTCGATTTTCCGTATACGGCGATCGATCGCTCCGATTGACGATCGTTCGCTATCCGATCGATCGCTATTCCTTCGTTATTTTCCTCCGATCGATCGCTTGCCGATCGACACCGTATGATACCGATCGATCGTAGTTACTGTCTTCGACGATTGAAAAATTCCAGTAGATACGATCGATCATTTTTATGCCGATCGATCGTGCCCTTCAATATAGTGCTTTTGCAGCTCTAGCGATCGATCGCAGTGATTCCCGATCGATCGTAGTTACTGTTTATAAACTTCAAATGGCTATAACTTTCTGTCCCGAACTCCGAATTGCGCGTGGTTGGTGGCGTTGGAAAGCTGACTTCTTGAATTTAACATGAAGCTTGAATCAGTCCAATCTGACATTTGTAGACGAAGTTATGATAATTTAACCATTCGAGTTACTTTTCTCTTCATTTCTATGTATTACTCTTGTTTCCTACAAAAACCAAAAACTATATTAAAGTAGTAGTTATTCTAATCAAACACTAGCATAATCATAAGCTTAGGAGATAATAAAATGCATATTTCATGTATAGATCAATAAGTTAACATGATATGGTAATTCATGTTCTTGATCGGACACACGAATTAATAATGAATTCACTAACGTTCTTGATCGGACACGAAAGTTCATCCACTATTTTGTAATCAATCCTATCCTTGATCGGGCATAGAATCAATCACAACTCTATTATAATGCAATTAATCTTATCCTTGATCGGGCATAAAATCAATCACAATATCTAATTTCATTCATAATCAATCAAGTCTATGATCAAGCACTCAAAAGAATACTAATGAAATTGCATTAAGCATAAATCAAAATCAACTTTATAAAATTAAACTATCAAGAGTAGCAATACACATCTAGGGCTTCATCAAGCCTTGACAAGGAATTTAGTTACACATAGAAAGAGAGAAAAGAAAAGCCTGTTTATGTAGATCCATCGTCATGAATCCTTCTTCTTCTTTGCTCCAAAAGATCTCTTTTCTTGCTCCTCTCTAGCCTCTAAAGGGACTCAAAACTCTATTCTCTAATGCCCAATACGTTCTCCCTTAAGGCATATATATAGGGGTGAAGGAAAACCCTCAAATCCCCTTCCAAATCCAAGTCAAAAGAGGCCTTATTTCAATTCTGCGTATACGGCGATCGATCACTTTTCTGGCCGATCGATCGCTTTGCGATCTATCACTTTTGTGCCGATCGATCGCTTTGCATCAATACGCAAATTCTAGTAGATACGATCGATCGCGTACACGTCCGATCGATCGGTTTACTATTCATTTTGTAGCACGATTTTCCAATAGTCATAACTTTCAGCTCCAATAGTTGGAAAGCTGACTTCTTGAACTTTAACATGAGACTTGAATCAGTCCAATCCGATATTTGTACACGAAGTTATGATGATTTAACCATTCGAGTTACTTTTCTCTTCATTTCTGTGCATTACTCTTGTTTCCTACAAAAACCAAAAACTATATTAAAGTAGTAGTTATTCTAATCAAACACTAGCATAATCATAAGCTTATGAGATAATAAAATGCATATTTCATGTATAGATCAGCAAGCAACCACAATTAAGGTAATAATCCACCTTCCTCACTGAGTAGCCATTTTGCTTCTGAACTTTCTGCACCTATAAGTTTATCTTCTCATCAAACTCGTCTACAGTAAGCACAGTTGTAGCTTCCCCTATCAAACTCGTCAATACATCATTCTTAAACTTCTTATGATAGTTTGCCTTGATGTGTCGCATACAATATCGGTGACAAAAATGCGGAAGTGGAAACACCTTTGACACAGCTTTTTATAACCCTTTATGTAGATAAGATATGATAGTGATAGATATCCTATCAAGGACAACATGCTCCTTCAACATACGTAAGAACCATCTCCAGTTAGGGTAATCCTCACCCGAAATAATACCAAATGCAAGAGGAAACAAACCCTTGTGCCCGTCGTTAACAGTCGCCGCCAAAAGGGCTCCTCCATACTTGCCAAATAGGGAAGTAGCATCAACACTTATTACCGAGAGACAATGTTTAAAACCCTCAATACATGGCCCAAAGGCCCAAAATGCCTTTTTCAAATGTCAACACCCCGCATCTTCCATTGAGGTCGTCACCAACCTACAAACGGTTCCGAGATTGGCATTAACTATTGCCTTCAAGTACATTGGCGACAATCGATAGGACTCAATCCAATCATCATGCACTGCTTTGATAGCCATATTCCTTGCCATTTATGCTTTTTTGTATGAAATATCCACGTGAAAAGTCTCCTTAATCCTCTCTTGAATAACCACTGGTGGGATATCTACTTCTGCTCTAATAGAGGGTAATATATGCCGACAAACAAACGCCGCAGTACATTGTCTATGACCAGTGTCTAGCTGAGCATTTCTACAAGTGTGTTCACCACCAAGTGTCTTTATTGTAAAATCATTAATCCCCTTCCTCAATGATGCATGTACTCTCCATGGGCAATAAGGGTATTTACATCTTGTTATGTACTGTGTCGGATTTGTATGCAACACTTTATATCTAACATCATGCGTTATTGAAAACTTCCTCAATGCATGTTGATCTATACATAAATTATGCATTTTATTATCTCCTAAACTTATGATTATGCTAGTGTTTGATTAGAATTACTACTACTTTAATATAGTTTTTCGTTTTTGTAGGAAACAAGAGTAATACACAGAAATGAGGTGAAAAGTAACTTAAATGGTTAAATCATCATAACTTCGTGTGCACATCTCTGATAGAACTAATTCAAGCTTCATGTTCAAGAAATCAGCTTTCCAACGCCACCAACCGCGTGTAATTCGGAGTTCGGAGCGAAAAGTTATAGCCATTTGAAATTCATGAACAGTAACCACAATCGATCGGCTATCAATACGATCGATCGCCTCAGTCGTAAAAACAGTGTATTGAAGGAAACGATCGATTGTATCTACTAGAATTTTTAATTCGCGCAAGACAGTAAATACGATCGATCGGTATCATATGGCATCGATCGGCAAAGCGATCGATCGGAGGAAAATAATGAAGGAATTACGATCGATCTGCAGGCGAATGATCGGCAATACGGAGCGATCGATCGCCGTGTGCGGAAAACCGAAATAAGACCTATTTCGACTCGGATTTGGAAGGGGACTTCGTGGTTTCTCTTCAAACATATAAATAGGCCTTATGGGAGAACGTTTTGGGCTAACCCTCGGAGAATCTAGAGACCACCTTTGAGCTAAATTAGAGGCTAGAGCAAAGGAGAGAAGAAGATGAAGAACATGATGGTGATTTCTCTTCCTATGCGAGGCTAAACACTTTTTCAAGGCGTAGATGAAGCCCAGTAATCTGGTTGTGTAGTTTATTTTTTCTCATCTTATGTTTTTACTCTAATTGGTGTATGGATTTTATTGCATAATCATTGTTAATTCATTAAAGGTTTGTTCTTTGTACTCGAGAGAGACAAAAGTGAATTCTTGTGAGTTTCAATCCGAAGAATACTTGCGTATCCGAGAGGAACGTAAGTAGACTGAGGTGTTATATATCAATATAGTTTCATTGGTTTATACTCGAGAGAGAGATCACAATTCCATGTTTTAATTGTTTTATGTGTTACATCCGAGAGGAGAGCACTATATTTTGAGTTGACAAGTGTATATCCGAAAGGAATATGCTAGCCAATTGAAAATCTTTATTCAAGAGAGAGAGAGAAACGATACACTAGTTTATTGTGGTGGATTCGAAGCCTTGGTCTTCTCTATATTGATTAATTCTTACTTAGTTTAGTTAAAAATTCATTGATTTCTTAGTCTAGAATCACACTACTGCTTTCTTTTGAATTTGGTAAAATATTAATCCATCCCTGAGGTTCGACAACCCTTTAATACTCGCTGTAGTACAATTGCCTTGTGCACTTGCAAGGGTTTTATATTTAAACAATCACGTGTACAAATTCCTCTTTGTTAGGGAATATTTACCCCACATATATTGCTTCCTCATGATATGTCTCCTCATGTAAACCCCGATTAATTGCCCCAACTATTTCATCATCTGTTAGTCGCGCCTACGGAGGCTCCTCCTCATATGGCAACTCCTCCTCAAAATCATCCAAGTTATCCGTAGCAATTGCGATGTCCACAAATTCATCTACCTCATTATAAACCATCTCTTGCACACTATCATCTCCTCGTACATCTTCAACATCAATAACCGGTGAATTAGGCACCTACTCATCATTTTTCCCATCCTCTTCCTCATTCTCCCCTTCGTCTTCCTTAGCATTCATATGTCCCTCTTGCCAACCACTTGAACTATGTAAATATAGGGGTTCTGAAATGATGTTTGTGTGCCAAACCATTCACCACCTCGTGCCATGCCAATATTCATCGCTTCATGAGCATGAGATGTGTGCCTACATTGTACAAAATAAAACTAACATCATGAATAAACAATTCATGATACCGTAAGTTGAATGGTTAAAATACATATTTTAAATAAACTTACCTCAAACTAGGCGAAGTTGGGGTTCATTGCACGCTAGTGATATAGACAAATCATCTTCTTCATTAACTGTCACGCCCCGAAATCCCATACCTCGATCGGAGTGCGGAAGCCAATCAATGATATACATTTGGAGGTAGAGAATCTCGGGCGCGAGACCGAACAGTCGATTTCACCACCAATTACGATCATCTCAAAAGGATGTGTAATCGGTCATGCCCATAATCAGTGCAATACAAATACAAACATTAATGAATACTATGGAATGGAAATTTACTTAATAATGATAATCCATTTAAGAAAGTCAAAATAAAATAAACCTATAAATCTATGGCACACAATTGCCATTAACAGTCATAAGCATCAAATAAGCAAAGCAAATAATATAAACTCTAAATCTTCACGGCTCCTGCGACCGCTTCACTACTGCAACTTCCTGATCTCAATTTCCATTTGCGCCTGCATCAGAGGATGCATGAGTATTTCATAGAAACACTCAGTAGGATGTAAAAACCCACTGAATTAGGACAAACAATATGAATAGGATAAGAATAACAAAGGTTTATGAATATGTCGCAACATCTGGACTGAACCAAGGATTTATGCACCTGAAAGGTTAGTCAATAATAATTCCAACCCGCAAGTAGGGAAAACAACAATAAGGCTCCTACTACACATATGAGTAAGGAGGGAATGATAATCATATTAAAAAGCTCCAGACATTAAAAGTGAAAGGAGTACAATTTCTGCTCGCTGAACCGATCACCCGCAAGTGACTATACCAGAACCACCCTAGGGGTCCTCTTTTTGGATGCCATGCGTCTAGGATGCTGGCCCCACCAGTGCTTACGGACACGATGGGCGGAGACTGAAGACCTTCCGTAATGTCAACAATCTAACGTACGTATGTTGCCTCTTTTTGGGCAGTATGGAACCGCAGTACCACAAATATTAGTGACCCCGCAAGATCAAGCAATGGCATAATCTGAGCATACTATGAATCCACTTCCGGAGAGAGTCCCACAAGACCTCTAGTGGAGGAATCAATCAAATAATCATGATGAATAATATTTCAAAGAAATAGAGGCCGCAACACTCTAACCCCATAAGGTATCATCACCGGGATAGACTCTCATACGGAGTATAAGTAGAAATGTCACACAAAGAGAATAACACAATCCATACATACGTTCATGATCAGCCCTAGATGGAAGTTCATATAGGTCTTATTGAAATATATAAATCAGAGACAAGGTATTAATGAATTCCAGATGATTTGGATTCTAAATGGAACCTCAAACCGACACAAACGCTTTATCTTCAAATACACGATTACGGTTTTCTTAACATAGGTATTACCCCATTTATCATATTAACCATAACCCAACCTTACTGTGATAATCATAAGGATATAGTCTAGTATTAGTTACTAGCACGTCATACCGTCTTCACATCTTATTAAGTGGTTTTACTTAAGTACTTAGTATTTTCACTTAGATTCTGTTCACTGTCTTATGCACAACAGTCCCCTTCCGGCGGCTCCCAGACACTGTACAGTTAAGTTTATCTTCTGAAATTTTTACTGGGAATACCCTTGTGAGTCTAGTTTCTAACCCCACACGTTTTATATTTTTCTGATATCATATGAATTAGTTATGAATTATTTACTGTCGACTGTCCGTGCAGAAACAGTTCTGGCCGAAAGTGAAACACATGATTAAACTTTAATATTCTTATTCCGAACCACTTATAGATGATAATATACTCATGATAGATGATAGTACTCCCCTCCTAGATCAATTACAGATCCTGGAATTAACTAGAATTACCAAAAGATTCCCTTTTTATCATGTTTCTCCCCATATAACACAATCTTAGACCATAATATCTTTCAATTAAGTCAATTTAAGCAAAACGATCATTAAGGCATAAGACTCAATCATTAGACATCATAATCAAAGCAATATCAGAACTTTTATCTTCTGTAAAATTAATAAAGCATCCAACTTTGATCTGATTTACCATCTAGACATGAAGCATGAAGGCATATATGCATGTATCGCGATACACATAGAAAACAAGACATAAATCATTAATCTCGCAAGATTCAAAGCAATACTCCAAGGTAATCAGTAATAACACTCATCATATAATGTGAGAAAAGAAGAAGACAAGAGGGAAAAACCATCCTACACTTTGTCACCAAAAGACGTCGCCTTTCTACGCGATGTTCGTCTCCTCCGCTTCCTTCAAAGCTCCCGATCCAAGCTCTTGAGCAATTCCCACTAGAAGAGGTCTTCTAAGAGAGGGATGAACGTGGGAAGGAGAGGGGAAAGCCTCTGGACGTTCTAGGGTTTAGTTTTCAAAAGCACAAGCCTAGACTCTATGGGTTTATATAGAGTTTTTAGAAGATCTTTGCCCAATCAATTCTACCATATCTTGGGCACTTTCCACCAATGGGAGAGTCCCTAAATCACCCTAGGAACGTGCAATACAAGTCTAGTTAGGATATGACATCTTTCCCAATCAAATCCGCCTCAAAATTAGGTTAGAATTCGCCAAACTGCAACTGGCGATCGATCGTGCAATACGGCGATCGATCGTCCTGCGCTGTTTACAAACTGCGCGATGGCGCCGATCGAAGCCGATCGATCGTGTTCCATAAGCCGATCGATCGTTTTTATTCAATTTCCCATATCTTTTTACTCCGAACTCCAAATCACACAAAATTGGTTTCGTTGGAAAGCTCTTCTCACCAACTTTAATTTAAACACAGCACCACATGGTCAAATCAATCATTAAGAGGGTCAAATTTCAGTTTTAAGATACTTACTAATTTTTCGGATGTTACATTAACTTCCACACGCCTTCCTCTAGAGTCGACTTGATCTATTTCTGCAAGCACTCCTACTTCCGCTTTCACCATCATTTACAAACCTAGGTGTTAAGCATGAAAAATACACATTTTTATATGCCTTTTTACCTATTTGTTAGTCATGTTTTCTAATTAAAATGAGGAATAAAGTGAATTTAGGTAATTTTCTAAGTAATTAGGAATTAAACAAATAAGGCTCTCTAAATTGCTCAATTTAACACTGTTCCGTAATTTTATAAATATTTGGTACGTCTAATTTGGGACATATTTTATTTTGTATAGGTTCGCATGCTCGTACTGCAAAACAGCAAAAAGTGAAGCCATTAGACGGGTTTTGAAATGCCAAAGCAACCCAAGATCTGAGATCACGCACAGAGAAGATCTGGACCGTTGATGTTCACTGATGAAGAAGACGGGCGTGGAATCAATGTACAGGGGTTCAGATTTGATCAAGCAGATGAAAATTCTACAACGGGTTTTAACCCAAGCATTTGAACAAGCAAAATAAGAGTGGTTCGATCTGTGGGCCGGTTCAATGAGAATGAAAAGAAATAAAAAAAAATTCTAAAGATAATCCGAGCCACTGGCTCGGGTGTTCTGTTCAGTCGGGACAGAGGAGGCTGAGGAGCAGAGCTCTGTCGAGCTCTGTTCGAGCGGCCGACAGAGGCATAGAGGCGGCTAGGTCCCGGTGGAGATCGACGGCGACCTAGCAGAAAGGCGGCGACCAGCAGAAGCTCGACGGCGGCGGTCAGGACGAAGGCGACGGCTGGGTTTCGACCGATGGCAGAGGGGATGGTTCTGGACGGCGAGCACGGCTAGGTTTCCGGCGACCGCGAGGCAGCGCGATCAGAGCAGCAACAGAAAGAGTGCTCGATTAGGAAAGTCTGTAGTTTGATTCCGGATTTGAGAAGGCGTCCTCGATTTGGAAAGATGGGAAGGATGGGCCACGACGATACAAAATCTTACTCGATTCGGACTCATCTTCAAGGGGGAAAGCTGGGATTTTTGAGGGCTCTATATAACCAGAGAGCTGAGCCTCATTCGAGAACACCGACGGTCCGACAGAGAGAGACGACTGAAAGAAAGTCCTTTTGATTTACAGTTCTTATTTTTCATCTTTTTCTCAGTTCAAAAAGTTTGTTTTTTTTCTTCATTCTGCTTTCTTTTCATCTCGGCTGAATTTGTAATAAGTTGTACCAGAACGATCAGAAGGAAGACATTTCAGAAATTCTAGTTTTTTTCTTTTCTCCTTGTGTTTTTATTTTGATTATTACTGTGTTACGTGGAATTGTCGCGAAAGCTGTGCTGCTTGGAGTTGTTTCGAACAGTTCTCGCTAGGAACAGTCAACCGGGAAGAACATTACTCCTTTCTTTGCATTTAATCCCACATTTTCTGTAAGTCAAGTTTATTTCTTTTAATTGAGATGGATTTAATTACAAATTATGCATATGTTTTAGTTACTATGCTTGGCTAGACCAGTTGCTAAGGCTAGGATGAGGCTGTAGTAATTGTAGAGAATCCGTACATGTGAAAGTTGATATTTTTCCAAGGATTATGTTATAATGTTTATGCGTTCCTGTTGTTAATTGCATAGTTATTTTCGGATATAGCATTAATCATGTTTTTTCTATGATTTGGAATTACTATTGTCAATGCATGCTTGTTTTAATTGGTTAAATAATAAATCGGATACTAATTGTGATTTACTCGAAAGTGGATACATCTAGTGATTTGAGTTGTTAATTTAAATAGCATGAAGGACGTGATTTTTGTATGAGTAATTGTGCATTAAAGTAAAATCTTCCGTAACAACGTGAATAGGATTCTAGATTGTTACGAGTATTTGGAGAATGATAAATGATTGAAGGGTTAGGGTTCTCTATAATTTATTGCATGTCGATTCCAAAGCCTTAGTATTTTATTAATTTGATAAAAGTTCAGATTTTTATTCCGTTAATAAATTTTAATTAGTTGTTAGTTAGTTAATCAATTTCTACAAGTTTCATAGTTTAGTCAAGGGTTTAGTTAGGATTCGATTAGATTTCCGCTACACAAATCCCTGTGGGTTCGACCTCGTAAGAATTGTGCGACTATACTCCAAACACGATTCGTACACTTGCGAGTAAAATTAAGAAATTAATTAAAACTACAACACTAGGCATGCGCGCCTCTTTTTCTACACATAGCTCGAAGCTAAGCACATGAGGCGTAAAATAGAACATTTGTTGCATAGAATTGTCATCATCAATTGGTATTACAGTAGTCCTTCCTCCAGTAACAGAGGCATCTTGTACTTCATACGAATTTTCCACAGTCTTTGGTCCCATCCCAGTTTGTTTACCACTTGCATCTCTAGTTCCTCGTAAGTATTTGGCTTATTAATAAATAATCCTACAGTTTCATCACCTTCGTATTCACATCTCTCAATTTTGCCACCATATATTAACACAAATTGAACCATTTCCCCCGCCATCTCTTCTCACAAAACTTTTAAGAAACACTAACAAATACTACAAAAATATAACATAATCAATTTCATACTATACAAAAACTACATCAATACATATTTCTAACAGATAGTAAACGTATATTACCGGTATAGACACGAGCGACGGGGCGAGGAAGTGGCCGGAGAAGTTGCTGGCCGAGGCGAGGTGAGGTAGTGGCTTAGACGTGGTGAGGACGGGGAGGCGGTGGCCGGGGCGAGGACGGGGAGGCGGAGCTGGCCAAGGCGGTGGCGAGGATGTCGCCGGAGAGCAGTGGCTGGGGCAAGCGCGGGGAGGCGAAGCATGGCGATACGATGGCTGGGGCGAGACGAGGAGAGGCGATCCGCGGCGACGAGAGGCGAGGACGTCGCCGGAGAGCAGTGGCTGGGGCGAGCGCGGGGAGGTGGAGGCGGAGGCAGAGGCAGAGGCGGCGGCGAGCACCGGAGAGAAGTTAGAGCTCGGGAGGGCTCGGTGCGGCGGAGCCCGAGCCCGAGCCCGATTTAAATATGAAATAAAAGGCGTCGGTTGAAGGCAGTTGTAAAAAAAAGTGATCTCCGAACTTTCTAGTTAAAGAGAAAACTGACGCCTTTTGGGTCAGTTTAAAAAAAAAGACATGCAACGGTGGCCCCTGCGTGGCTTGTCAGAGCACCCGTTCAGGAATTAATTGCTACAGTGCATCAAAATGGAATTTTTTTATTGATTTATTATATAATTTCACCGGTCGCCGTGAGATGGAAATGATAGTCCTTGTATTCTTAATTGTTTTTTATTCAAGATGGATTAGAATTGGTTCACTTTTAAACCACCAAATAGAACATTTAATATGGAATGGAAGGAGCTTTTATTGGAAGCCAATTTACCAATTGTAAGAGCGTTCTGTCGTGCAAGCCGTAGGATTAATAATAAACATCCGCTGCCTCGGTCTTACGAACTCCATGCAATTTATCTAGTGTGGTTCCGATGCGCAATTTACTAGTCCTTTTAACCTATCTTAACGAGAGGTGTCTGACTAGGGGTCAGTTTGGTTGCCCAAAAAGAAGCTGGATTCTTGATCTAGCTTTTTCCAGTGGCAAAATCCGTAATTTTAGCAAAAAGTGAGACCTTTTGTAAAAAAAAATGCAGATTCGTACAAAATTATGAATTTTGCCACTACAGGAAGAAGTGAATTCTTTTGGGAGGAAATTTCCCAGAAGAAGCTAGATTTGATGGGTAACCAAACGGACCCTAGAAAAGGGGCAAAGCAGTATCAGTGGAGAACAAGTTCTTTTTTGAAATGAAACTACTAAAATGAGACGGAATATTTTTTTGATGAACTAGTCCAACATTTCAGCGTCACTTCGTTCTCTGGCATTGATTCCAACTTTGCAGCCACGCTCAAGAAAAAGTTGATCTCCAGTCGCAAGCCAATGTTTTCAGTTTGATTACCCAGCAGGAATTGCATTCCTTTGGGTGCTTTGCTTGTCAGCTGAGAGCAGCTCAAGTACTCCATGAGAACAGTGCTTGCTTTATCCAAAGTTCTACACCTTGCAAAAAAGAATGGGGAAGCAAGCCCAACAAGAAAAGTCTGGCATCAACGCAAGGAAGTAAAATGGTGATTGGCAAGCCGGAAGATTTGTTCAAAAAAGTACATAATACAGTTGAACATCGGAGGAAAAAAAAAGTGAGTAGTCCCCCATGGCCAACCAGGTGGGCTAACCTTGGATCTTCCACATGGGCTCAAGGTTGATTTAAAAAGGCCAGAGGCACAGGCCAAAAGCTGGGATTGCCCACCTCCCTACTCAGTCCCTAGACACCTCAGAGGGAGGGAATTTGAAAAAGAAAGGAAGCTCGGTAAAGTAGAATCCAAAAGCTTTGCAGAAAGAGACAGCCACCACCACCCTTTGCTACTACTACAACAGTACAACTACACCACCCTGATACATTATTATTATTGTATGTCCATTCTTCCTTTCTACTCTGGTAAATCTCTTCCTTTTTCACCAGCTCTACAATTCACTCCAGCCTCTTGGTTTTGTACCAAAACGCAGTAGTCAGGCCCATTCTCTTTGCTGTCAGCTTCCTACAATGGCTGTTCTGGTGCTTGTAGTGCTCATCTTGGGCATGGCTGGTGGCATTTCAGGTGAACTCTGATATTCTACTTCTGGGTGCATATAGATAGAGTTGGCTACATCTTTGCCTTCGTTATTTCTTCTTGGAGTATTAGAAAGTTGTGTCTTTTATTTTGTTTGCTAAATCTCGTATGCTCAGGGTTTCTGCTTGTTTGCAAGGATTTACTCGTTTTGTTTGCAAGGAAAGATTTATATTTAGATAGAACTTGCTCCGAGCTTCTGCTTTTTTACATGTTTGTGTTCTGGTCATTCATTTATTGTCTAAATAATGACAACCTATTCATGCACATTCTACCAGGCAAAAAAGAATCCTTTTTTGAAGCACAAATGCATCCAAACTTCCTAAATCCATTGTCAGCAGTTGTAGTTATGCACCAAACCTTCTCTTTCCTTCTTTATTTTTGGATACATATCTTTTTAGGCGATTTTTTTTGTGTTAATATATTTTCCGATCTACAAGCTACTTGAAAAATGGTGTTCCTTTATTCTTTCTATCTCGTCAGAAGTCCCATCCCTCTGTTTACTCCCTATGTGCAGCTTTTCTAGAAAGGTTGGTGCTTAGTAGGTCTACAATATAAGTATATAGTCGTCCAGAGCACATTCTGTGCTCTTCTCTTTGTATACTTCTTTTCCTTTCCATTTTCCTCATGCTGTCAATCTCTCACCAAGTTTATTGTCTGTGAAAGCTGCAACCAATAGTTATGAGCTTTCAGTTGATTCCAATTAGCATTTGATACAAGTGCTAATGCTTTTTTTTTTCCTGCTTGGAAGGTACACAATGGTGTGTTTGTAGGAGTGACCTAGGTGATGCAGTTCTGCAGAAGTCAATAGATTACGCTTGTGGTGCTGGAGCTGACTGCAGTCCTATTATTCAGAACGGTGCTTGTTATCAACCCAACACTGTGAAGTCCCATTGCAATTATGCTGTTAATAGTTACTATCAGAGGAAAGGACAGGTTCAGGGAAGCTGTGATTTTTCAGGCACGGCTATTGTTACCACAACCGACCCAAGTAAGCCTCAAGCACGCCCCTTCCCAACCCCCCCCCCCCCCCCCCCCCCCCCCCCTCCCCGGAAATGATTTTTTTCGATGATAAATTGATTGACATTTTCATTTCTTTCTGCTTGATTGGTTTGTCTACAGGCAGTAATGGTTGCAGTTATCCATCAAGTGGCAGGTCAGTTTCTCTCCTTGCGTTGCCCTCCATTTTTTTATTCAAATTTGGATAGTTTAGAGTAATCTTTGAAATTCTCGAGATATACACGTTTGTAAACTTAAACATACAATTAAAGTTTCGCCAAATCCATTGTGTAGAAATGTAGCCCGTTTTTCGTGATTGGAGCAGGAATTAGTTCTTTTTACCTGACAAAAAGCAACAAGGTGTTTTCTCAGCTTTATCGCTTTAGAAAATTTGCTAGAGATTAGTATTTAGGAAAGGCTGGCATCTGATTCTTCTCTCAATTGGCAGACCGAGTGTATCTTTTATTCTATATGGCTTATATGCATCATTTCATGGTAAAGTACTTTGTTCTCTAATTTTTTGTTTTCAGTGTAAAAAAATTTCTTTTATGCCTCATTGATAGCATGGCCTGAAGTGGCCCCATATCTGCTAGGTCCTTGTTGTTGGAACAACAATAATTCTATTTATCAATTTTCTTTTAGTTACGTCTTTCGATTTTGGGGAGGGAAAGAACTTCCATCAATCCACTATCATCTCAGCTTCAATTAGTTATACAAAAGTATCTTCAGTGTACTCATAAAAAGAGAAAGCATCTTAGTGTAATTCTTATTGCTGGCATTCAGCTAGCAATGGTAATATCATTTGCAATGCTGCTAATTCTGTAGCAGAAAATTACTTTCTACGCTAATACCCTGGTTTGAAGTAGCGAGCATTGAGTTTATTTTTTGAACTTCTATTTCTAACTTGTTCTGCAACTTTTGCTTATATTACCAGTAAATTTTTTCAGCTTGCTGAGTATGCTTTATCATTTCTTTGTGCTTGCTCATGTTAATCATTTCTTTGTTGCTCTATCTCCAGTCAGGTCGTAACTACACCATCTCCACCTTCTACTCCGGTCTCCATCATGCCCCCATCCACAACCACACCATCCATGACACCACCTTCCACGACCACGCCTTCCATAACCCCTCCTTCCACGACCACACCTTCCATAACCCCTCCTTCCACGACCACGCCTTTCATAACCCCTCCTTCGTCAACCTTCAACCCAACCCCGCCTACAAGCATCATTGGAGGAGGCATCAGCTCCGGGTTAGGTCCCACGGGCATAACCACTGACCAGAACCTAGGCTTCCTTGCGACCGCTAGCATGGCTTCTCTCAATCTAGCTCTCTTCTTTTCATCCATGATCCTTTTGAGGGTCTAGAATGGAAAAAGGAAGAATATGTTCACTGATGACCAGAGTAAAGAGCAGTTGAGGATTGTGTAAAAAGAGAGTGATGAGGCACCATTGGATCGATTATAGTGGAACTATCTGGAAACATTCCCTCAGCATTTATTTTATCTCTTCTTCTCTTTTATCTACTGGAGTCAAAAGGAATCTGATTCATCAAGGATGTGTGGGAGTGGTGGCCAGGCAAAGGAAGGTTCTTTTTAATTTGTTAGGATGCCAAACCGCTCTTTTGAGGTTTGTATTTCTTTATGCTTGTTGTATAAACTATAAGAGGCACTGTGTACCACTAACTGATAGAATTTGACAGAATGGTCTCTTGTATTTCTGTTAATTTCTTTCTTTAGATGCTTTATGCTTCCTATGGATCATCTATCTGCCTGCAGAAGCAGAACGCAAAAAGGGAAAAAGATAGTGGGTAAAACGTATGGTAATGAGCCGTCTAAACTTTGCATGATCTTTATACAAACATCATCGAACGACATTGCAACAGGAGACATAACCAACTGGTGAAGCTTCTGCAGCTGCCCATCATGGGCGATCAATGGTACACACATTAACGGCTTTTGTGTGAGGCATGCACTCTCCGGATGCATGGTCGATCACCGCTGGTGAAGCATTACCAGCTGATGTTGTCTTATTTCCAGACAACAAGACACCCATTTTGCTGGAATTTGTATATTTACGCATGAAAAAGCTCCCAAAAGAAATGTCATTTAATCATATCTAAATGTATCAATTAGTTCACCATTGAATAAAGGTAATTGATAAAATTTTAAAGATTACGATTTTGTTGTAAATTTCCCTTGAAATAAAAACAATACTCCATCGTCTAGAGGTTTTTTTGGTAACCACTTCTCACGGTAGACAATGGCACCTAAGTTTCCGGAGATCCGGTCCCCTTTGTGTCTGAGTCGAGACTTGAACCCAGGTCTGCTCACATACGCCGGAGCCGGAAGACCAACGCTCCAAACGTGTTTTGGGGGAAGACAGGAGGAAATTGTTTGATCCGCTTACACTTCATCTCCACTCATGTGAGCATGGAACCAATTCAATCACATACTCCACAGAGTTATGTGGCCGACACCCTACAAAGTTGGTATATCACACCTTTTAATATATTCCCTCTGTTCCAAAATATTGTATACATTTGATAAAATTCTCATTTTTATTAGATCATGAAGCCTATAAGGAAGTCATGTGACTTCTTCTCTTTAATATCCCGTCCAACTCGTATGCTCATTTACGAACAAAGTTTAATTCAATCCTTCCAAGTCTCCTCCAATTTTGGAAAGAAGAAGTCACGTGATTTTGGTAAAATGTATACAATATTTTGAAACAGCTAATATTTTTAAATGTACATATTATTTTAGAACAGAGGGAGTATGCAACATAGAGAAAGGAAACATGGACGGTGAGGGCCTCAAGATAAGTTTCCTTTCTGTGCGGCTTCCTTCCATTGACACTTGTTTTTTCTGGCAACATAAAAAAAGTTGGATCCCCACAACTTTATGCTTTATTGAAAAATCAGGACCTTCTTTATTAATGCCGTATCTTTTCATCCAACTCATCCTCGTTCCTTGTCTACTCAAATTTAGCCTAAATGTTCCCTTGCTTTTACTCAAGTTTGGCTTGTGTTAGTCACCCAATTATTGCCTTCCTTGGGCAGTAATTGTAAAAGGTTGGCTCATATTCTTGCATTGGAAGGAAAGAATTCTGAGAGGCTCGGATCTCTGAGTAGCCTCACAGCTAGGGTTGTTCACGGCCTAGCCGAATCGAGTTTTGACTTAGCTCAACTCGAGCTCGGCTTCTAGAAATTTGGCTCAAGTTCTGCTCGGCTTGAGATGAACCTAAGACATTAATAGCTCGACTCGCCCTATAACTCCTAAAATTGGCTTGAGCTCGAGCTCAACTGCCCTATGCCTAAACTCGGCTTGAGCTCAGACTTGACTCTGGCTCGAGCTTGGAGCTCGAGCAGTTTTTTTTATAACTCGCGACAAAAAGTTATTTATGGGTGAAAATTATTTTTGTCAGGATTCAAACCCAAATGCAAGTCCAATATATTAACACATAGTAACCAATTGCATTGCAAGTTTTTTATGTTCATTGTGCACAAAAAATATTTATTACATATTTGAAGTGGGTTTCACTAATGATTTTTTTTATAATGAGGGGTGTTCAAGTCCTTAGGACCCGACTAGAAGAGGCAAGGAAACTAACCTCTTAGAGCACCACATCCTGCCGCCAATCCCCTTGGGTGCATGCAAGGCCCACCCATCATACACACTAGGTAAATTAGGATATAATCTCGGGTGGGTGGCCAATGGAGTGGGGGTTCCAGCTCAGAACCTCCCCTTAAGAGACGTGTGTTCTATCCATCACACAAACACCTCGTTGGTCAACTTCACTAATGTTGTCTCCTAATATCAAACCCTGGGTCAATCCAATTCCACCCGCGGTCTAACCAAACCTGCCAATCTGCCATCAATCGAGGTCGATGACCGGTCTAATTTTTTATGCGCTTTAGGTAATTTGGTTATGAGCATTTATTACATAATACAATAAACCAAAAAATACAGAGAAAATAAACACAGGGAAACCCAATAACTCATTTGATTATTGGCTATAACAAGCCTCCTTAAACTTTCGAATGTATTACAAATATTGTATAATGTATCATGGTCCCTTCAACTCTTTGTCATTTATTAGTGAGATAATAACCTTGGAATCTCTTTAAATATAAATATTATGAATATTGAGATATGAAACTAAGTGAATGCTCATATAACCTAAGTAACCAAGTACGGGTACGACAATAATACGGCTAGGATAAGTGTACTGGACTAAACGACAAAAGGCAGAAGATACGGGAAAGTAACGTGAAAAATACAGTAGTTGATGAAAGGATAAATTATAAAATAATTTATAAGGATAATATAATTAAAATAAATAATTATAATAATGATTGGATTGTGGTTCAATGGGGTAGAGTTGGACATTAAGTTCTATTAGGATCCAAGTTTGAGTCTATGTAAAAACCATATTTTTTTGCTTTAGCATTGTCATGCACTAATATGAAAGTCCCACATCATCTAATAGTATGAATCCAAGGCTCTACATGCTCTATAAATAGGAAAGGAAAGGATAATCTTTGCATCCAACTAAGGTAAACTAAAATGGGTCAATCTTTTTTCATAGTAGAAGGTTACGGCCTTCTTCATAAAAAAAAGTCGAGTCAAGCTCGAGTTGATTCTCAAGTCGAGTTAATACAAGTCAGAGCAAAATCGAGCTGGGCACGAATTGAGCCAAAGTTCGAGCCGAATCGTATCGAGCCGAAAAAACTCGTGAGCTGACTTGGCTTGTGAACACCTTTACAACCATCAAAATGCTAATTTTTTAATATATATATATATATACAGAGGACGGTTTACATAACATTGCTCTCATATAAGGAGCATGAGGCCAGTTTTTTGGATAATTAGATTCTGATCCGAAGGTGTATATCAAATCATTGGGGTAAGTGAGTGTGCCACATCGAGGAGTGAGTGAGTTCCATGTAGTTATTTGTAGCCGTCAGTTCAAAATCCAATGGCTACAAATGGAATTGCCCTGAGAGCTATCACATTTAAACTTTTCTCATATATATATATATGTATGATAGAATTAAGGAACTAGGTTTTCATAAAAAGAGTAGACTTTGTATTGAATAATGAAAAGAGAGGGTCAAATAGTCTAATAAGAAGTAAATTAATATTCTACCCTTATAGCTAAGATAAGATAATAATAACTCTAATAATATATACTCCATCCGTCCTATTTTAGATGCCCCATCTTAAAAAATGTGATTATTATTGGGTAGCGGAAACTCCAACTAATTGAGAGAAGAGGAGGTTCAAAATATACTTAAAATGATCATGCATGACATCTAAAATAGGACCGTCTTCTTTCCCAGATGGAGCATCTAAAACAGGTCGGAGGGAGTTTTTTTATAAACTTTACTACATAATTCAAAACTTTCAAGTTTCAGATGGAATCTCGAAAGCACACCATTCAGTAACGCATAAATATGAGGCACTGAGGGCTTCATTCTCTTATTTTCCACAAACAAAAAGCAGTTTCACTTAAGATCTGGTTTCCGTAAAAAAATCAGTCCAATAGTTATCAATGGTAAAGTATTCACTTCCATTTGAAATGTCAGAAGGATGTGGCAGAGCCCATGCTTGCTTGTTACTTACTAATAGAATCAGTATCTGAACGGAATAAAATGCACACATAAGGTGATTAACTTAATCTAACACATACTTTAGGACTCATTTGGCCGATACACAAGTTCGTCATGTAAATTACTAGTTTAATTTTGGTTTGCTATGAACAATGTGGAAGACTAACAAACGGTTTAACGTTGTATTTCTTAAATTATAATTACATATAGAAAGTTCTCATATAATCATAATCATAATCATAATTATAATCAATTAGCGTTTCTTCCCAACTATTTGGAGTCGGCGACATGGATCTTATACCTCTATTTAAGCTTATTTTGTGTCAATTATTTTGTAAGAGATAGTAAAATCATATATTTTTTTATTATATCCATCTAAGTTCTCTTAGGTCTTATCTCCCTATTTTAACATCATTTACATGCATATCTTACAATCTTCTCACTTGGGTAGCTCATCTTCTTTGCATATACCATACCAACTCAACTTTTCCTCCAAAGAAGTTACTCCTAAACTCTCATAAATATATTTATTTTAAATTTTATTTATCCTAATTATCCCACTTATCAGAGTGTGTGTGTTTCGGCTACATTTAACTTATATCTCACAGAGTATTGCGGGCCTAATAATTGTCCGTTAGATCTTGACTTTTTAGAACATGCCTATAACACACACTCTCTTGAGGCTGCTTTCGACTTTACCACGCCCCGTAGTTACACCCATGGAATGTTGTCTCGCCGATATATCGATGATATATTGATATCGGCCATGCTGGATACAACGAGACCCGGTAGTATCGGTTTTAATTATTTTTTAAAATATTACCGATATATCAGTATTTTAACTATTTTTAACATATCGTTGATATATTGGTATTTTTAAAAAATATTTTTTTAAAAAGGGAAAAAATCAATTTTTCTATTTGTTTCCCATCTTATGGTAGAAGGATACAGGTTTAAAATGTAAACACATATTTTAAATCATATATATATATTTTTATATAATATATTTAAAAATTTATACTTGTCTAAATTAATATCATTTATTTTAGAAATTATATTATAAAAATATATATAGTAAATACTAGTTTTAGATTTATCTCCGATATATCATCAATCTTTTTTTGTCTCTTTGATTAACAGATATTTTACCGATATATTCCTTGGTTACACCTTCGCCCATCTATTTGACTCACAGCTCCGATGCCGTTATAACCCTCACCCCCCGCTCCAGTCACTGGAGTCAGTCCGATGGATCCACCCACCGGAGCTCGCTCCGGAGATTCGAACTCCGTCCTCACGTCGAGGAGGGACCCCGGTGCTGCTCCCCCTGCCGGCCACTCCTTCCTGCTCGTCCTTCTCGTCGGACTGGTTGCCGTCGCGGTATATGCTTCTTCTTTCTTCCTATTTTTTCTCCATTTCCCGATATTTTCGTTCTCGATGCATTCGATTTATCTTCTTTGAGATGTCTTCCTTAGCGTTTGATTTTGTTAGGAGTAGTGTTCATTGCTGGTTGTATGTGCTCAACTGATGCAATTTGGCGATTTCTTTAATATCTTATTTCGTCAAAATTTCTGGTTTATCGTACTTGCTGTCTGAAATTGTGTTGTGTATAAGGTTTTGTTTTATATCGATTTTTGAGGTTTAGATTTCTACCCGAAGTTTGCTAGAAATGAGTTTCATCTGAAATCTGTAATGGCGGTTTGTTATAGTGTTCTTGTAGGGGTTATACAGTTCTTGATTAAAGGGGAAATTATATAATAAATCATAAAAAAAAAATGACGCACTGTTCAAAATAATTGCAAAATAGGGTATCTGACAAGCCATGCAGGCACCAGCGTGGTCTGCGTGGTTTTTTTTAAAACCGAACTGAACCAAACCAATGCCTTTCTCTATAACTCAACTGACGCCTTCCATGTTTAACCGAAACCGACACCTTTCAACCCCTTGTGCTTTTTTGTAAAAGCTACCTGAAAGGCGTTGGTTGTTCTTTATATAACTGTTCAACGCCTCTGTATTGTGACAACGCCTTCTCTCCTTTGTTTCTCCAGCGTTTTCCCATCCGACCATATCCAACTTTTTTTTAAAACCTGATAATGCAATATACATTTATATAACATAGAACACAACATCAAAAAAATTAATGCATGCATCCCATCCGACAAAATCCAATTTTTTTTAACACCTGATAACACAATATAAATTAATATAAATTTATATAACATAGGACACATCAAAAAAATTAATGCATGCATTTATTACAAAGTTATACAAAGTACAAATGTTCAATCAACTCTCCTCAACCTATTCCTACCTCGTCCTTTGTGCTCGAGCGGGAATATGCTCAGGCTCAACGTCAGGCATAGCATATGACGTCGAAGGTGCCTGACGTAGAGCACGAAGTGCACGCTTTCGCCAAGTATATACTTCGAAGAAAGAGGCCTTTCAACTTAATCGAGCAGGGCATCTGGAACAACGGGTGATGGGGTAAAACCTGTTGTGTCCGATGATGATGTCACAATGTCGTGTGAAGTTGATAAAGGTCCTGGAACAACCTCCAGTCCTGGAATCTATGTCATAACTAGCTGAAGCAATGACAAAATCGCAAGAACATGTCCAGAGATATCGTGTGAAGTGTCACATGCCGCTAGCAAGCTCTCATAGGATCGGTCCACCAAAGCTCCTTCCGTCTGAGCGAATATCTGTCTCGCACAAGTAAGCTAGAAAAAAAATATATTATCTACTCACCAACGCACAGAACAATAGTGAATTAAATCAAATATGAAGTCAAAGATACTCACCAACGTCCGCTCAGTGTCGCCCCTCGGTTGATATAACATCTCCGCCTCATGCACGGGTGGCATGATAAGTCTCCTCGTGATCCTCAAGTACCATCTCGTGTATGCATTATCCGCATCTTGCTCCGTCATAGCAGCCCCCCCTGAACGAGAGTGGTCGTCCAGTCGTCCCATCTAGTAATATAGATCGCATGATGCGACCTCCAATCAAAATTCCCTCGGCCTCGACGCGATAATCGTTCAATAAACCCCACAACAAGAGGGGGGAAACCTGCTCCAATCCATATTGCAACATAACCCGATCGGGAACATGCATCTCGACGATGTCAAATCATATAAGTGGCGTCCTAGATAGCCACACATGCGCTTCATACGGCTGCCATATTACCTACACAACATATGAAGATGGTACTTTACTTTTTGTAAAATGTACATTCGTTATATTCATAACATGTGCAATATGAACGACCAATACCTGGCCGGATCGCTGATAGTCTAATTTAGATCTATACATCATGAGGACACTCTGAGGATTCACAGTTTTTTTCTTCTTAGCATTCCACATAACATAAAGAAGATGAAAAATACATTATTTAAAATGCCAATACAAGATCATCAAATAACTTAAATAGATAACACATACCGAACTCCTAACGGAGACAAACCATCTAGTGGAGTGCTCTGAATGTTTGGACGACTAACATGTAATCTCTCCCACGACCATAGCTGTTTGACACATACACATCCAATGTTAATCAAATGTTATACTTGTGATAAAGATAATAGTGAAAGATTATTGATGGTTTACTTGGATCAGGGTGACGCACCCGACAATCCCTTATGTGCTAGGTTGGCAAGCTTTTGCCAACTCTCTGTACAGGTAGGCAAGGGTGACACTGCCCCATGCATACTGTCTTGCGGTGTACAAATCCTCTAACAAAAGGAGATACATGGGATGCACATGGCAGCTGCTGCTATCTGCGGATATAGTGCTACCAAGCATATAGAGTAAATATGCTTGTGCATGTTGCTCGATGTCAATCTCTGTAGCATCCTCCGGCAGGCGATTGAACTGCTCTCTCAACCACAAAAGACTAACCCTAGTTCGTCTTTTCAATGCTTCACGTGGAGGTACCTGTCCAAGAAGGTGCTCGTATACTTCATTCCAGTCAATGCCCACAGTCGAGCAACTCACCGCAATGCCATCAACACGTAATCCGAGTAGTACAACAACATCCTGTAACGTCATAGTCATCTCCCCCAAATGCAAATGAAAATACTGATAATGAGCAAGTGATTCTGTTTTTTTTGCATAAATTACAATTTGGAATGTCAGGATGAATTATTAGCCGCAATGGTCTTATCTTCTGGAATCATTCCAGTAAACCACTTGGAATGTACTGCCATTTTTTGTCGTTCTTGAGCAGTGGTTCGAGTTATAATGCAGTGGTTACGTCAGTTCTCTATTAATATCTGTGTTCAGTGAGCTAAGAAGTTTTTCTTATCACAATGTGGAAAAAGAGCATATCGCCTCTGTGGTTTTATTGTGCATTAGTACATGTTTGAGCATGTATATATTTATGATGCATATATGGTGATTTTAAATGGGAATGTATAGTTTATTATGTCACTATGAGTGGACATTTATATATTGACATTTCTTTCCCTCTCTCCTTGTATCAACATACATATGGGCATCTTTTCTTAGGTAGTTTTCATATCAGCTTTGGATGGTACTTTCTCTATCCTGCATCAAGTCCCTGAAGGTCACGTGGGTGTGTATTACAGGGGTGGTGCCCTTCTGCAAACTATTACAGATCCCGGTATGGACTTTATATACATATATCTAAATCAATTAGGTTCCGTGGTAGCCTGTACTGAAGATATATGGCATTTTAGGTTTCCATGTCATGTTACCTTTAGTAACCCAATTTGAACCCATTCAAGTGACGATTCAAACAGACAAGGTACTACATTTTTTTTTACGTTATAAATATTATGAAGATAATTGGTATGATTTTAGACTGGTATATTTTTATTTATCTTATGGCCATATCATGCAACTTTTTATATGTATTGTTTGGGCAGGTGAAAGATATACCTTGTGGTACAAAAGGTGGTGTTATGATAAGCTTTGAGAAAATAGAGGTAGCATATTGAAATTTGCTGCTCAAATTTGTGATGAAAGAAAAAATGTTTTTTAATGTCTGTAGTGTATATATCCAAAATTATATTCTGACTACTGACTATTAACTAGGAAGATGATAAAACAACGAACTTTTTTGTTCAGGTTGTGAATCGTCTTCGCAAAGACTATGTTCACGAGACATTGCTTAACTATGGTGTATCATATGACAAAATATGGATATACGATAAGATTCACCATGTGATCAATCAATTTTGCAGTGCTCATACCTTACAACAAGTTTATATTGATATGTTTGATCAGGTAAGGGAATAAATTTCTGTTGTTCTATATTTATATGGGCTTGCAAAAATTTGCTTAAGAAATGGTACTTATTGTGACTGCTAAGCCATATTTATAATTCAGATTGACGAAAAAATCAAGGATGCTATCCAAGGTGATTGTACCCGTTATGCCCCTGGTATTGAAATAATAAATGTACGTGTGACAAAACCTTCCATCCCAGCCAGCATAAAGCGGAACTTTGAACAAATGGAAGAGGAGAGAACTAAGGTGATTACTATTTATTGCTTTATTGTACATCCATATTATCTCATCTTTTTTTTGTTTAGCTGACTGTTTTATATGTCACATATGGTAGTATCTATGTTCAATCTCATTAGGTTCAATGCAAGGTTTGCCATCTCAGATATGGTCACATACTGGATGGCCGAAAAAAAGAGATCATAGAGGGGTTGTGAATATATATACTCTCATAGAGTGGATCTGGTAGTTTGATAAAAAACAATTTTATTAGAGAATTCACCTTTTCAGTTTAATGCGTTTATTCCATGAAAAGTTGTCATCGAACTAAGGCATAAGACCATGGCTATACGACTATGCCTCTAACTAATTAGTTTGCCTCAGAGAAACAGAGATCTCGGTGATATCTTAATAAGATCTCATAAGATGGATCTTGATGGTTTTATGATTGCTTAGATTAATTAACGTTTTTGCTTTTTAAAATGTTTGAATAGGTGTTAATTGCTGTTCAGAGACAACATGTAGCTGAAAAGGAGGCTGAGACACAAAAGAAAATAGCACTGGCTGAAGCAGAGAAAAATGCCCAGGTTAGCAAGATTCTTATGGAACAAAAGCTCATGGAGAAAGACAGTGCTCGAAGGCAACAAGAAATTGAAAATGAAATGTACCTTGCACGTGAGAAGAGTTCTACTGATGCCAATTATTACCGGTACTTTGTTACATCTTCAACTTCTTGTTTCATTTGTTTTCCTTAATTTCACATCATGTTTGCATTAAGGATTCAAGCAATCACATAATTGAGTGGGATGTTTCCTTCTCCTGCTACGTACCATTCCTAAAACCTACTTTATAATTATCTTTTGTCTTTGAATGTCAACTTTTCTACTTGTGTTCTTATTCTATAGGGTCATGAAAGAAGCTGAAGCAAACCAAATGAAGCTCACTCCTCAATATCTAGAGCTCAAATTCATTGAGGCCATTGCAAATAATTCAAAAATCTATTTCGGGGATAAGGTATATTTTTCTTATATCAAACATGTTGGAACTCCAAACTTACGTATTCTTATTTATTGCTTTTTGGATGTAAACGTTGAACTGGTCATATTGCACAGGTGCCCAACATGATTCTTGATCAAAGGCTACTGGGAAATCATTTAAATGATCTAGCAAGAAGAGGCAATGCAGATTTTGCAATTTGACTTAGGCTGTATGATCAGAACTTGTTTTGTAGATAAACAGAAAGAGAAAAGAAAGTGTCCAATTGTTTTACCCCACAGATGTATACTGAAGCATACATGTTCTTCATAACATCCTTTATTTCAGCTGTAATTTTCTGCTTGGTTCTGATAATAGGTTGGAATGACTTTTCACAGGTAAAAACAATTATACTTAACATTGGCTTGATGATCACGACTTCGTTCTGATAAGAGCCAAACGCTGTATATAACCCATGCCGCCAACCCCAGATAGCTGGGATAAGGCGATGATTGGCTTGATGATCACGACTTCATTCTTTTGGTGGAGATTGAGTGGGCTTTATCGGATGTGGACTTGCTGTATGATTATGTCTCCTCAATGACCTACTTTCTTGTTTTCATTTTCGGTCGCCATGAGCTCTTTCTTTGCATATGCAGGCGTTTGGCAAGTTTCATGCCTGCATAATTATTCAATTGAATCAATCGCAAGTCCCCTTCAAAATCCAGAACAATCCAACCATGCCCATGTCCACTAATCAGGGAAAAACCATTTGTGAAAGGATACTTAAGATATCAATTTCTGACCAACATGTCCATGTCCACTAATCAGAGAAAGACCATTTGTGAAAGGATAGTTAAGATATCAATTTTCGACCGATGTCCATGTCCACACTAAGGAGCCAGCCAGACGTTCTGAACCTAAATCTTCATGACCACTGGCCAGGGGCGAGGAGGCGGAGAATTCAGCTGAAATTAATTGAAGATGTGGAAGAAAATCTCTGGTCACTTGCTCCGCCCTACTTTCTCTTCTTTTTCTTCCAACCTTTCTGAAATCCCCACATCGTAATATTCTGGTTTGTTTGAAGAAATCCAATAAATTTCTTCACAGTGAATCTCCATCAAGTTGACTTGTCTTGTCAGTTATTATCATGTCTTCCTGTTGAGTAATTTTATTGCTTTCACTTCAAGACACAATGTAGTGCTTTCTGTGCAACTTGTAGACATGTGAATCAGGTTGTAATGTGTAGGGAATTTATGTATCATAACAAACTAAGATCGAACATTTCGATAATTAATGGAACTAATGGATAAGTGTCGGCTTTACATACTCCCCTATAGTCACAAATTTTTGTTTGGATCGGTTTCTATAGTTACATTGGTTGGCCGCCATATTTGACAAGCACACTCTAACCTACTTGGCTCATTCTAAAACAAAATAAAAAAATTGAATGAAGACAATGTCTGACAAGCAAACTCTTGAACTACTTGCGAGTTTTCTTCTAGCGTCACTTATTTTGGCATGCACTTGCCATTTTCCAGATTAAAAATTGAGCTACTTGATCATTTCTTTATCGATTTACTACCACACACATTATTAACAAGAATTAAGAACGAAAGGGGACAACTAAGATGACTCTTTCGCTCCAAGTTTACGTTGATAGAAATTGTCGGTGACACCGGTGCCGTACAGAAGAGAGAGGGGGGGGGGGGGGGGGGGGGTGGTGAAGAAGATGGGAAAGAGAGGAGTAGGGGCCGGCGGGGGGAGTTGGGGAGGGAAGTTACGACGAATGAGTGGGAAGCCTAAAGGGGTCATAAAAGAGGGGAAGCCTAAACGTGTTTTGCCGGATGGGGGGTTGTTGATGTTTGTATAATTTACAAAAAGTTGATGTGATTTATTGTATGGATAGTTTTGTCAGAATAAAAGTGTAAATGACTTCATTTTCATTGACTTGAAGTCTTTATTTATTTGTTTCGTGGACTTCTGCAGTGCTTTGCATTGACTTGAACTCTTTATATGCTTCATTCTTGTAATGAGTTCTGAAATGGATTCCACTGGTTTGTTACTATGTTTTTTCTTTGATTGCCTCCACTTCTAGTTTTAATCAAAAACATTTTCCACTCTGCAGTAGGCAAATTGCTTCGGGTTTTAGTATTGAATGGATTCGACCACCGGAGCTCCCTCCAACTATTCAAGCTCCGGCATTACATGGAGGACGGCGCCTCATGCGGCCGCTCCCCCTGCCGGCTGCTCCTCGTTCTTGCTCGTCCTTCTCATTGGAATTTTAACTATCGTGGTAGTAACTACTTAATCTGGCTGATTTTAATGAATTGTCCCATTTTTCGTGTTCCCATATTTAAATTGAGATATATGCTTGCGGCTTTTCTGTTTGCTCCTATTGTTTTGTCAAAAATTTAATTCTGTAGATGTAACTGTTTGCATCTAATTTGTTAATTGCCTCCGAATTATCTTTTTAAGATAGTCATACTTGACATCACTATCTTGGCATTCGAATTTATAAAAATTATTATTAGTGTTTGTCGTTTGTTTATGTGCGCAATTTCTACAGTTCAATGTGATTTGGCAAATTGTGTAGTCTTTCATTTTTACAGTGTGTCTGATTTCATGCATTTTTTTTGGATAATTTCTAATTTCATGCACTTGATGTCTGAATTTTTTTGGGTATAAGGTTTTGATATACAGTGACCAACAATGGCTTACCCACTTGAATTGTCTTCCCATATTTGTTCTTAAGCAATCAATCGTGTAAGTTACGTGGATGCAATTGCATTCGTTCTCCTTCGAATGAACTGTTCTAGATTAATTTTGAGGTCAAAATATTCTTCATTGATGTTGCAGGAGCCAATTTCCTTGCGGTCATATGTGATTATTATTATTAATTTTTTATTTAGATCATATGTTATTACTGTTTTAATACGAAAACAGTAAATAGTGTGTTACGGGCTTACGGCACTGTGATTTCACATTTCCTTAACTTCCATCCCTTTCTCTCAAATAAAGGGTATATTCTTCCCAGGTGGTCCTTCTATCCATTTCTTTTAGCACTCAGGTAATTCTTCTTTCAGCATTGAACACAACAGATGATAGTTTTTTTATGCTGCATAAAGTTCCTGAAGGTCATGTGGGTGTGTATTGGAGAGGTGGAGCGCTTCTAAAAACTACTACAAATCCCGGTATATGTTTGATATTGCGTAAGTTCGAATTGATTGACCTTCACTTTTAGGTTTGTATTGAAGATATTTCTCGTTGTAGGCTTCCATCTCAAATTGCCTTACATAACCCACTTTGAACCCATTCAAGTTACGATTCAAACAGACAAGGTATTACATGGAGTATAACTTTTGACGTTATAAGTTATTGTGATGATTAGAGGTTTGATGCTAAAAAAGGAATATCTTTCATATAGTATGCTTTCTTCTACAGGTGACCAATATACCTTGTGGCACAAAAGGTGGTGTTATGATCAGCTTTGAGAAAATAGAAGTAAGATAATTAAATTTCCTATTCAAAAAATGCAATAATGGAGATGACAATTACTCCATCCATCCTGTTTTAGATGTTCCATCCGAAGAAATGTTAATTTATTATTGGATTGTAGAAACCCCAACTAAGGGGGGGGAAGAAGAGGTTCAAAATCCATTTAAATTGACTATATGGAGGGAATATTATATTTTAGTCTAACAAGTCCTGTTCATATGCGTGTGCGCCAAGATGCCGCATGCAGTCTCATATTTTGAGGCTAGTACGATTATTCCTAATCCCTTATTTTTGAGGACCTTGAACGTTTTCAAAAAATTTCAAAACCTACAGTGTCCTAATTTTCAGAGAATACATGATTCAGCTCTTGTTGTGTATCTGCAATGATAGCTGAGGGCATATTGCCTTCTCCGCATTTAATATCTAAATATGTGTTTTGATGGTAGACTAGGAAGATGATAAAAAATGGGAATTATTTCTTCAGGTTGTGAATCGTCTTCGCAAAGAGTATGTGTATGAGACATTGCTTAACTACGGTGTATCATACGACAAGATATGGATCTATGACAAGATACACCATGAGATTAATCAGTTTTGCAGTGTTCATACCTTACAACAAGTTTACATTGATATGTTTGATCAGGTAAGGACAGAAAGTATTATTTTTCTTATTATAAAGGAGTTGCTTGAGCTAAATAATATAGTGTACTAAATCATAGTAATTATTCAGATTGATGACAAAATCAAGGAAGCTATCCAGGGTGATTGTACTCATTATGCTCCCGGTATTGAGATCATCAGTGTACGTGTAACAAAACCAGCCATCCCGACCAACATAAAACGAAATTTTGAACAAATGGAAGAGGAGAGAACTAAGGTAATTATCACAATCTATCATGTGATTATTATTGATTATATTGCGTTATTACTATTATTATTGCTCCCTCCTCCCCGTCTCAAGCAACCTGTTTGGTTTCTCAAAACGTATTAAAATTAGTTGGTTTTGTGAAACAAAATAGGATACCTAATAGGTGTTGGAGGGAGCATCATCATCTTCTTCAACATCATCATGTTTATTGTCTCCTTTCTTGATTAGTTGTTTTATCTGTTGCAATTGAGGGGATCTGGAGTAAATTTCAGTTTGTTTTGTACTAGGTTTGCCATCTCAGACCTTGGGCATCTTAGAGAAACCGTGAACTTGAAAAACCTCATGGAATGAATTTTATAGTTTATAAGAAAAATATTACTGTTATAGAGTTTTCTTTCTATTATTAGGGAGCTTATTTCATCAATGGTTAATAGGTTCCATATAACAGCCCATGGTTCCATGGTCATGCCTTTGGCTAAAAAGTTTATCCATTCATCGTCCTGAACTTGTAATTCACATTAGCTTTCCACAAACAATTATTTTTTCTTTGTTGGCTCTCAATCTCTTAACTTTACCTTTCTGAAATAGTAGGCTAAAACTGCAATGTTCCCTTTATGGGCTAAAAACTGATGTGAACAATTCACAATTTAATGAGTTGTTTTTTTACTAATAAAAAGTAAAAGATTGTCTAAAAGGGGATGCCTATCAGAAAGACTTTCTTGTTAAAAAATAAATTAAATTGGCCACTTGCTAAGTTTATTAGAAAATGAGTTGTACCATAAGGCTAGTAGCAATGATGGCTCATGAGTCATGATCATCATTCATACATGTTTATGCATTCAAACGGTTACTCTTATACTGTATGAGCACATGAGGATGACAAGTAGAAGCTTTAAGACTAGATAAAACACATTTTAGTTTGCTATTTAATACACAAATTCATTGGAATACACATAACCAAAGATGTACCTATTCATACATATTTAAGGGGATTATGTAGTTACAAAATTTTCTTGAGACATCTAAACAAGACGTGAGATAATTGTAAGATCTTACTAAAATGGGAAAGGTAGACAATATAAATTTGATTATAGCAAGAACTTCGTGAGATCTCTTCTAGCGTTTGCGAGAGCTCATCAACACAGGTCCCTATTTATTCATTTTGGAACCTTGGCAAAGAAGAGTTTTCACGACGAGATAGGTCAGTATATATGGAGGTCCATGTTTGTAAGTTGTCTTACCTAAATGAATAATGTTGCTTTACAAAATCTGGATAGGTCTTAGTTACATTCGAGAGACAACGGGTGGCAGAAAAAGAGGCTGAAACACAAAAGAAAATAGCATTGACAGAAGCTGAGACACAAAAGAACATAGCGCTGACTGAAGCAGAGAAAAATGCCCAAGTGAGCAAGATTCTTATGGAACAAAGACTCATGGAAAAAGATAATGCTAAAAGGCAGCAAGAAATTCAGAATGAAATGTACCTTGCACAAGAAAAGAGCTATGCAGATGCTAATTATTACCGGTACTTCATTATATCTCCAAATTTGCATTTCATTTCTTTCCCTACACACACCTTGTTTACAAAAAACCAACCCATCACATAGGTAATCTCCTAGTGTGCTTTTCTTCTTTTTTTTTTTTTTTGCATTTTTTCCTTTTCTTATTGTTTTCAACATTTGCATATTCATTTTTAAGACTTGCTTTTTCTACAATTTTTCTCTTTACATATCAACATGTTTGAATGCACCCTTATTCTGTAGAGTAATGAAAGAAGCTGAAGCAAACCAAATGAAGCTCACTCCTCAGTATTTAGAACTCAAATTCATTGAAGCCATTGCCAATAATTCAAAGATCTTCTTCGGGGATAAGGTATGTCTTTTTCACCTAAAACATGTTGAAGATCCAAGCAAATTTTCATACAAACAAATGCACTTTCTTTATCTTAGCTCTGAATTAATAATTGATAATTGTATAGGTGCCTAATATGATCCTGGATCAAAGGCTGCTAGGGAATCATTTGCAGGATCTGCCAGGAAGATGAATGCTGATTGTGTGATCTAAATTATGAAACAAAAGAATTTTTCAAGGGCTTTCTACTTCATTCGACTCTTTAGTAAAGTCGACAGTTGATCATGCTGAAGCAATCGGTCTTAAAAACTCCATATTCAGCTACTGCTCCTACCTAGACAAGTTCTGAGATTAACTAATCTATTTTAATATTAGTTTTTTATTTTCTATAAAATTTTCAGCATATTTGTTGAATTTTCTTTAATCCTTTAAATGATTTTCTCTTGTCATCTTTCTGCGGGAGGGTTTTTACGTTTAAAATCCTTGTATATTCCTGTTGGTTAATAAAATTTTTAATTACCCAAACAAATTTATGAATATTTGAACATTTTACAAAATTGCAAAAAAAAAAGAGAATGAAATGAAAGTGTCCACATTTCCCCATTTAGGTACACTAAAGGGTATATGGTGTTCATCGCATCTTTCATTTTTGGTGTGCAATCCTCCATGAGTCCATGTGTTCTGCTCCTGATTAATATGTGATGCTCTTTTGATAATAATTAAATTAGATTAGATTAGATAACACGTTTATTGCCGTTTCTCCATCCGTTCTTCTTGGACGGTGAAAATCCACCGTCTGTGTAGGGTGGACCGGCTAGATCATGGGGATGGTGAACTACTCATCAAAAATCATTTTATGTTCATGGTCGAGGCCTAACACTCCCCTCTGTCTGCATTAGCAAACGAAAATGAACTAAAATCAGTTCCTTTTGTTTTTCTAATCCAGACAAGTAATCTGAAAGAAGGGAATCCTCCAGTTGTCCATGGCCAGACAGGGCCAGGTGTGAGGCTGCTGAAACTCATCTGAAATGAACTGAAGATGTGGCGGCGGCAGCCGATCTCTGGCCACTTGCTCCTCCGTCTCCGACTCCGACTCCGACTCCGTCCCTTCTCTTCCTCCGTCTCCGGCCAAGTCGCCACCCTCTACTCCGTCCTCCAACCCACCATCTTCCCCCGCAAGTGGTCCCCACCCCCTCCACCACAGCCGCCCTCTCCGCCGGCACCCCTCTCTGCCACCGCCGCCCTCGTCCTGTCCGCCCACCTCCAATCCTCCCTCTCCGCCCACCACACTGACGACACTTGGAAGTGCTTCAAGCGCCTCACCAACACCTCCCTCTTCCCATGTAAGCAGCTTTCCCACTCCCTCATTGCCCACCTCACCTCCCTCCACAACCTCAAGCGCATATTTATATGAACTACAATCTCATCACGTATAAAACATATCTTGAGCCATATTAGAATTAATCCAAACTTTAAAGTTGATGAAAATCAAATAAAAATTAAACAAGAGAGTACCAGTTCCTTTAAAGGATTATAACTGTTTTTAATTTAATCTTGATGTTCAGGATAATTATTTTTAGTTACACATTCCATTAATATGTATATTTTAAATAAAAAAATTCTTTTCGTATTAACCCGATTACGTGACCCGGCCCCTGCTCTTGCTCTGATCAAATCCATGCTCAAGAACCGGTTTTTTGTTCCTTTTGCCCTCTGGGGTGAGATTCTGATTGAGTTGGGCAGGAAAAATTGAAACTTTGCTGGGTTTTTGCGGGTTTTTTATGAGAACTGTAGGTTGGCCCTGGAAGAGGGATTGGATAGTCTGAGGCCGGACTTGCCGCTTATAATGCGGCTTTAGAGGGATGCTGGCGCTGCAGGGATTTGGGGTCTGTTTGTGAGGCCGAGATGCATACTACTTTGGGCTTCTTGCTCATCTGTATGCTTGGAAGGATCTCGACGAGAAAGTCTCTGAATTGGAGACAGTGATTAATGGGTTCTAATTCGCGTCTTGCTCTGAAGTGTCGCCAAGAAAGGTGTTCTACAGAAATTTGATTAGTGGGTATGTGAAATCAGGCAAGTTGCAGTTGGCATATTATTATTAACTAAGGCAACACACTTTATTCCTATTAGATGGAAGCAAAATCTTGAGAGTCTGGCTCAGCTGTACATTAGGGAAATAGTGAGACTCCATGGCACACCATTATCTATTGTGGCAGACATAGATAGTAAATTTACTTCCCGTACTTGGAAGAGCATACAAGAGGCTTTGGAACTAAATTGAATTTCATTAATGCATGTCAATCCCAAAGTGACATACAGTTGGAGCGGACCATTCAGACATTGAAAGATATGCTAAGGAAATGTGTGTTTGATTGGAAGGGAAATTGAGATGATCATTTATAATTGATCGAGTTTGCACCTCTATGGTCGACCATTTAAGTATCTCTGCGTGAACGAGATGATAGTGATTCTATCTTGAGTGAACACAATTATGCTGAGGTTGCTGATGTGTTTATTAGACATGGAAAGCTTGTGGATATTGCTAAGCTGATAATTGAGGCTCAAAAATTCGAGGCCACGGAGAATTCAGATTCTTCGACTTGGTTTGAGAGCTTATTTGGCTTTGGGATAGTTAATGCCTGTGGAAATCTGGGACTTTTAGACAAAGCACATGCTATCCTTGATGAAATGGATGCTCTTGGTGGCGCCATTGGCATTGGAGTGTATGCTTCAATTCTGAGGGCGTTCTGCAAAGAGAGGAGGACGGAAGCTGCCCAGTTGGTTACTGAGATAACTTCTTCGGGGCTTAAATTGGATGCATCTAGCTATGATGCCTTAATAGATGCGTCTATGTCTACCCAGGATTTTCAGTCATCATTTACCCTACAGCAGATTCTTACACATTTCCATACACAGCTGATGTGTATGGAAAATGTGTAGGAATCTGCTGTACAAATACCGTTTCCCTTTACCTTATTCAGGGACATGAGAGAGACAAGGTTACCTGATTTGAAGATGAGTTACTTGACAATAAGGGCTGGTTCGACTGAAAATCACAGACCCAAGTTAATGGCAGCGTTTTTAGCTGAAGTTGTTGATGATCCGTGCATTAAGATTGGAACTCATGATTGGAATTCCATAATACATGCTTTTTGCAAGCTTGGGCGACTGGAAGATGCGAGGAGAACCCTTAGAAGGATGGTGTTTCTTATGTAGACTTATTTGTCACTGATTAATGGTTATGTTGCAGCAGGAACCTATTTTAATGTTCTCATGCTCTGGACAGAGGCGAAAAATAATATATCAGTTGAGGGGCCAGGAATTAAGTGTGATCATAGCTTGGCTGATGCTTTCTTGTATGCTTTTGTCAAAGGAGGCATCTTTGATGCAGCAATGCAAGTTGTGGAGAAAGCACAAGATATGCATATATTCATAGATAAGTGGAGGTATAACTGTATAAGCAAGCATTCCTGGAGACTCACAAGAAATTAAAGATGCAGAAACTGAGGAGAAGGAACTTCAGGAAGATGGAAGCTCTCATTGCTTTTAAGAATTGGGCTGGTTTGAATGCATAGCCAACGAAACTTTATGTGTCAAAAGTCGGAGTGAATATAAAAAACGAAACAAAGTCCATTATGTTATGACTGAGATTCACCGTTGACAGACAGATGATGATATGATACAATGCGGTTTGTCATATAGGGTTGAGTGTGCAAATTAGTATTAGTTTTGGCTGGAAATGAGAACGTCACTTATTCTCCAGTCTCCAGTCTCCAGTAATCCTGTAAACGCTTACCCCAAATTGAGAATCTTCTGCAAGCACTAACATTTATCTGAACCAAGGAAAACTGAGGGCACATTGATGCCTCCATCTCATCTGCAATGTCATGCGATGCAAAGTGAGTCAAACTCTGTACTATATATTTTTTTTATTGATTGCAGGTCCTGGATAACAAATATACACAGATTACTTCATGCTGTACAGTGGTTTTTTGTTGGAATTAAAGGGTTCATTTTCAAGTCGGTTTTATAGAAACAATAACGAGTTCATTTGACTGTTTTGTTTGAATAGCCTTCACGTGAAGATCTATGATGTGGAGCTGGATATAAATGTGTAATTTCTTTGCTCCTGATGATTGCGATATGGGACCCAAAATTTATTGAAGATGATTAATGTATAGAGATCGAAGCATTTGATTTGTTGCGACCCGAGTTTCAGATTCATTTCTGGTGCTAATTCAAAAAATTCTCCAAGTTCTCCAGTTTCCTCATTGTAAACCGTGTAGAACGGCAGTTCCTTACTTCCTTAGTTGGAAGAATAGAATAAGCAATCCAATAGCTACCCATTTGACAACTTCCACAGATTTTGTGGAGGATAGCCTTTCAGTTTGCAGGGGAATGGCAGGGAGATATTTCTGAAAACAAGGACCAGCTTTTATTTCTGAGAACAGTAAGCAGAGATTGTGAAATTCCTTATTCCAGCTCTGCCGAAAAGATTTCATAGGGCTGCATCACGGGTCGGGTAGGGTCGGGTTTAGCAAAACCCGACCCTACCCGAGATAGGACCCGAGAAATTAAAACCCGACCCGGACCCGAGATAAAACCCATAAAGCTAAACCCGACCCCGACCCGAGATAAACCCACAATACCCGACCCTACCCGAGAACCCGAGATAAAACCCGAGATTTTAATAAAATAATTAATATAATTATAAAAATCTTTAATTAAATAATTTATATCATTATAATAATAATAATAAATTATATATATTAAAAAATAAGTTATTTAAATGGTATATTTCGGGTCGGGTTGGTTCTTGGGTATTTTAAAGCAAAACCCGACCCGACCCGAGATAGAACCCGGGTTTTAAAACCTTGGAACCGACCCTACCCAAGATAGGAACCGACCCGACCCGACCCGGGTCAATGTCGGGTCGGTTCCATCCGAGTTGGGTGGGGTCCGGGTTTTTGGTGCAGCCCTAAGATTTCATGTACTTTGCAGAACTTTAATAGACAAGAAGGGACCACAACTGTTGCAACTTCGTGGGAATGCTGATAGCGTCATCTTGCCCACCGAGAAGGAAACTATATATATATAAGGGAAAAGTTTATACGAGATCGCTCTCATATTGCTTATATGAGGCCACTTTGAATCTTAGCCGTTGGATCTTGATCTGACGACTATAAATATCCATAATGATCTCACCCACTCCTTGATGTGACACACTCACCTACCCATTGATTTGATATCCACCCTCCGATCGGAATCTAACGGTAATAAAAATTGGCCTCATGCTCCTTATATGAGAACATCTCATGTAAACTCATCTATATATATATATATATATAAAGAGAGAGAGAAATGCTATAATGAGCTAGAGAGAGAGAGAGAGAAATGCTATAATGAGCTGCCCATTTTGGTTAGCACAATGAGCAACTCAATTTATCCATTGATCGACGTGCCATTGATCGACGATCTCACGTCCTACAATGAGCACTTATTTTGGTATTTTTAATTTTTTTTTAAAAAATTCTTATCCTACCCCTCCCCCACCTTCTGGCTCGATGGCCCCGCTGCCCCGGTGACCCCCTCCCTCTCCCCCTGGCTCGACGGGGCGCCCCGCCACTGATCGTTTAAAATTAAAACCCTTGCAAGTGCACAAGACAATTGTACTACGGCGAGTATAAATAGGGTTGTCGAACCTCAGGGACGGATTAATATTTTGCCAAATTCAAGAGAAAACAGGAATGTTGATTATAGACTAAGAAAACAATGAATTTTAACTAAACTAAGTGAGAATTAATCAATATGGAGAAGACCAAGGCTTCGAATCCACCACAATAAACTAGTGTATTGTTTTTCTCTCTTTTTTGAATAAAAATTTCCAATTGGCCAGCATATTCCTCTCGGACATATATTTGTCAACTCAAAATATAGTGCTCTCCTCTCGGATGTAACACATAAAATAATTAAAACATGGAATTGTGATCTATCTCTCTCGAGTATAAACCAATGAAATTTTATTGATATATAATACCTCAGTCTACTTACGTTCCTCTCGGATACGCAAGTATTCTTCGGATTTAAACTCACAAGAATTCACTCTTGTCTCTCTCGAGTACAAAGAATAAACCTTTAATAAATTAACAATGATTACACAATAAAATCCATACACCAACTAGAGTAAAAATATAAGATGAGAGAAAAGAAACTACACAACCAGATTATTGGGCTTCATCTACGCCTTGGAAAAGTGTTTAGCCTCGTATCGGAAGAGAAATCACCATCGTGCTCTTCATGTTCTTCATCTTTTTCTCTCCTTTGCTTTAGCCTCAAATTTAGCTCTAGATTATCCAAGGGTTGGTCTCCAAGATAGCCCAAAACGTTCTCTCATAAGGCCTATTTATAAGTTTGAAGAGAAACCACGAAGCCCCCTTCCAAATCCGAGTCGAAATAGGTCTTATTTTCGATTTTCCGCATACGGCGATCGATCGCTCCGTATTGCCGATTGTTCGCTATCCGATCGATCGCAATTCCTTCGTTATTTTCCTCTGATCGATTGCTTTGGCGATCGATGCCGTTTAATACCGATCGTTCGTCGTTACTGTCTTGTGCGGATAAAAAATTCTAGTAGATACGATCGATCGTTTTGAGGTCCGATCGATCATTTCCTTCAATACACTACTTTTGTGGCTTTGGCGATCGATCGTATTGATATCCGATCGATCGTAGTTACTGTTCACAATCTTCAAATGGCTATAACTTTCTGTCCCGAACTCCGAATTGTGCATAGTTGGTGGCGTTGGAAAGCTGACTTCTTGAACTTCAACATGAAGCTTAAATCAGTCCAATCCGAGATTTGTACACGAAGTTATGATAATTTAACCATTTGAGTTACTTTTCACCTCATTTATGTGTATTACTCTTGTTTCCTACAAAAATGAAATACTATATTAAAGTAGTAGTTATTCTAATCAAACACTAGCATAAACATAAGTTTAAGATATAATAAAATGCATATTTCATGTGTAGATCAGCCACCCCAGTTGCGACCCCTTTGCCCCGGTGACCCCCCTTCCTATCTCCCTCTCCCCCCTCCTTTTGGCTCAACAGCCCCGTGATATACACTTGAAATATGTATTTTATTATCTCATAAACTTAGGTTTATGCTAGTGTTTGATTAGAATTAGTGCTACTTTAATATAGTTTTTAGTTTTTATAGGAAACAAGAGTAAGATGCAAAAATGAGGCGAAAAGTGACTCAAATGGTTAAATCATCATAATTTAGTGTGCATATCTATGATTGGACTGATTCAAGCTTCATGTTAAAGTTCAAGAAGTCAACTTTCCAACGCCACCAACGACGTACAATTCGGATTTCGGAGCAGAAAGTTATAGCCATTTGAAAATTATGAATAATAACTACGATCGATCGACATTTCATACAAGATCGATCGCTAGAGCCGAAAACAGTGTTAATGAAGAAAGCGATCGATCGGCAGCCAAAACGATCGATCGTATCTACTGGAGTTTTTTGATCCGCACATTACAGTAAACACTATCGATCGGGCATAAAATGATCGATCGGCTGATGAGACAAAACGGATGATCGGCACGACAACGTTGAATTTAACGAAGGAAATTAAAGTGATCGATCGATAAATGATCAATCGGCTATACGGAGCGATCGATCGGTTTGTGTGGTAAAACCTAAATCAAGTATATTTCGACTCGTATTTGGAAGAGGACTTCGGGGTTTCTCTTCAAACATATAAATAAGCCTTAAGGGAGAACGTATTGGACATTAGAGAACCTATTTTGGAGGCTAGAGAAGAGCAAGAGAATGAGTCTTTTGGAGCTAAAAAAGAAGAAGGATTCATGCCAATGAAACTATCAAAACATGATTTTATTTTCTCTTCTTCTATGTGTAACTAAATTCCTTGTCAAGGCTAGATGAAGCCCTAGATATGTGTATTGCTACTCTTGTTAGTTTCATTTAATAAAGTTGATTATGATTCATGCTTAATGCTAATTCATGAGTTTCTTTTGAGTGCTTGACCATAGACTTGATAGATATGAATGAAATTAGATCTTCTTAATCCCTGTGTCTAACCAAGAACAGGTTTGTGATTGATTCTATGCCCGACCAAGGATATGATTGATTACACAATAGTGGATGAACTTTCGTGTCCGACCAAGAACGTTAGTGAATTCATTAGTGATTCGTGTGTCCGACCAAGAACATAAATTACCATACCATGTCAATTTGCGTGTAATAATAATCAAGAGTAGTAATTGCATGTCTAATACTGGATTCATTGCCTTGATAATTCTTTCCATTGATTAATCTCAGCTTAGTTTAGGTTCACTGCTTTCCTTAGAGTAACTAAAAACTGCAACTTTTCTCTTAAATTTGATAAAGTATTTAACCGTCCCTGAGGTTCGACAACCCTTTCTATACTCGTTGTAGTATAATTGCCTTGTGTACTTGCAAGAGTTTAATTTTAAACGGCCACCCCCGCCACCCCGGTGACTCTCTCTCTCTCCCCCTCACTGGTTCATTCGACGCGGTGGCGAGGCGCCGGCCACCCCCTCCCTCTCCTCTGGTTCGACGGGGTGGCGGGCAGAGGGGGGAGAGGGAAGGGGGGCGATGGGGCACCCCACCACCCCGTCGAATGAGCCAGAGGGGGGGAGAGAGGGTCGTCGGGGTGGCGGGCTGTCGAGCCAAAAGGAGGGGGGAGGGAGGGGGAGAGAGGAAGGGGGGTCGCCGGGGTAGCAGGGCGCTCCGTCGAGCCAGAGGGGGAGAGGGAGGGGGGTCACCGGGTCGGCGGGGCCATCGAGCCAGAAGGAGGGGAGAGGGGTAGGATATGAATTTTTAAAACAAATTAAAAATATCAAAATTGGCAGCTCATTGTAGGACGTGAGATTGTCCATCAATGGATAAATAGTGAGCTGCTCATTGTGCTCACCAAAATGGGTGGCTCATTGTAGCATTTCTCTCTCTCTCTCTCTCTCTTTCTCTCTCTCTCTATATATATATTTCACTATCAGATAGTTGCAAAATTATTACAATAGTCCAACCAAAACTTTCTTCGTGAGTAATTTTTTCCTCTTTGAAACAACTCCAGCTAACTGTTAGATAGAAGCCGGTAGATTGAAACAGTTCTTCATTCCATTTGACCATATTCTTCTTCATTTCTTCGAAGCTTGGAAACTCAATTTAATACTCATTGAAGTTACGAATGCAAATGTTCTCCAAGCATTTTACTCTCTTCATACCGGTCCACAGCATGAAACTTCATTACCACAAGAAGCTGATGAGTATGCCAAATAACCCCTTCGATTTCTAAAAGTAGCAAACGACTTTGCTCTCCACAGAATCCACTAAAAGAGCTAAAACCATACTTGAAAAAATGGTTTGAAAGAGCGAAAAGAAAGAAAGGATTCTATATATAATACAATGTTTTTGTAAAGAAATACAGTACGTTTTACATTCATTTTAAAAATTATCTTCAAACTCACCCATAAAGATCATATGTTCAATTTTTCCAACTTTCATGTCGGGCTAATGTCGGTGACATGTTTTAGATAACGTCTGTTGCCAAAAAAATAAAAAAAGTTTTAGATAACCTGGGGAGGAAATAAGTGAACAACATTGGCAAACACCCGATTCCCTCTAGGTTTGAAACCCTGGGTTGCATTGCTACAAAATTCTAATTTAATGATGTATACATGAGACAATCTTTAGTGTATTTACCACACCAAGTTGTTTGCATATTTCACCATTCACCATGTCACGCCCCAAAATCCCCCACCTCGATTGGAGTGCGAAAGTTTTCTTAAACACCATCTTTGGTGAGATAGGAACCCTGGGACGCGACTTGGAAAAATCGAATCAACTGGCCAATTACATCATCTCAAAAGGATGTGCAATCGTCAATACCAGGATCACTCAAGAACGTGGAAACTCATCATCCAATCTCAAAATAAAACATTATAAATGTATTAAATGAATTCTACATAGTCTTTATGACAACAATTCGCATAAATTGTCAGTCAAAAGAAATCATAAAATCTGAGGCACTCAACGACCAACAATATTAAACCAAGCAAATAAATGAAAATTCTTTATTCATCTTCAAGTCTTCTACGCCACCTTTCTGTCCCGCAATCGTCCTGAATCACTGATCTTTCACGCCTGCATCAGAGGATGCATGAGTATTCCGTAGAAATACTCAATATGATGTAAAACCCCACCGGAGACACAATAATAATGTGAAGAAAGGTTTACTCAGTAGAAACAGAAATATATAATATCTGAATGATTGATTATAAGGTTTATAACACTTGAACAGAAAGGTTAGTCAACAATAACAATCCCAACTCACAAGTATAGGGAAACCATCAATAAGACTCTGAACAATCACATGTGTAAGGAGAGAATAACAATATATTCAAAGGCTCCAGGTATCTATAGTGCAAGGAGTTACAATTTCTGCTCGCTGAACTGATCACTCGCAAGTGACTAAATAATATACCAGAACCACACTAGGAGTTCTCTCTTCGGAACCCTGCCATGCATCTAGGATGCTGGGCCCCACCAGTGCTTATGGACACGATGGGCAGAGAATGAAGACCTTCCGTAATGTCAACAATCTAACGTACGTATAGTGCCTCCCTTCGGGCATAAATAATTGGAGACCTCGCAAGATCTAGCAATGACTTTAATGAGCATACTATGAATCCACTTCGGAGAGAGTCTCACAAGGTCTCTAGTGGAGAAAACAATCATTTAACAATATGAGCAATATTTGAAAGGAATAGAGGTCGCAACACTCTAAGATCATAAGGTATCATTTATTGGAATAGACTCACTCTTTGGAGTATAAATAAATCATCAATAGGAATAGACTCACTCTCTGGAGTACAATTAAGTGTAACACCCGAAAAATCGGTACGTTTTTGGAAAATGCTATTTTAGGAAACTGGTCCAAAATAGGAAAGTTTCCGTAACTGTCGTGCCTATTGGTCTGGTATTTCGTTTTGACCTTGTGAAACCCTAACTTGATGATTTTTGGTCAGTAAAATTGTTTAACCAGCTTAGGCAGGTTTTTCCGAGCGCAAGGACTGGGCCTGGCGCCGTAACCTATCTGGCGCCAGGGTTTGATACACCTGACGCCAGGGCCAGTCGAGTGACAGGGCTAGGGCTAGTCACGTGTGCGGGTACACGTGTGACGGGGCCTAGTAGATGTGTCACCAGGGCAGGACTCGTGCACGGTGGAACTGCTCAGCACGCGCGTGGGTCATCTTAACCGTTTATCTGCGATCTGCGTTATAAGTCGTGCGTGGTTCAGTTGAGGGCCACGTGGACCCTGAGGAGTCACGCCACCTCATGGGTGACGTGGGCACCTTGGACCCACGATGTGGGAGAGCAAATCGTGGGAAGCCTTTTTGTTGATATCTCTTTTGGCAATTAATGCTTTTTACCTAGCTTTTAATGTTAAATAACTCTTATGATAATTATTGAAAGATTGAGAATTTAGGTTAATTAAAGAGTTGATTGGTAGTTAAGGAAGATGCTTGGCATATTCCCTTCATCAAAGAGGGCGCCAAGTTGTATTGGAGCCAAATCGTGGGAGTGCATTATGGGAAAGGAAGTTATTTGAGCCTAATTGATTCTTATCTAATCCCCTAACTCCCTAATTGATGGGGTGATAAATAAATTGGTATGAGCCAATCAGCATCTAAGGAAGGTTCTCCAAGGATTATCTTTCAAATTTTGGATCTAGGTGGCATTTGAATTGGGCGCTCAAGTGAAGGTAAAAACTGCCATGTGCAGTTTTGAGGAAATCTTGGAGAAAATCTCTACTCCAACTAATTGGTAATTCAAAAAAAAAAAAAAACTAAAAAGGCAGATTTGGGGGAGAACGTGGGAAGGTTGTGGCCTCCCTTGCTAGACTCACTCATGGACGTTGGATGAGAAGGGAATGGAGGGCCGAGATGGCTAGGCTTGGAGTTGAACCATCTATATATGTGATCTCATGCAAGGACCGGCCTTCTTTTGAGCCATCGACCTCCATGAGTGTTGTGTTCTCTTCACCCTTCTAAACCTCCTCCTAAATCAGAAAGCTACTTCTCTTTTACACTTACTTTAATCGCGTGGGATCGCCAGGATAGAAGAGGAATCGCGAAGGGGAGTTCTAGCCGCGCGAGGTTGAGCACTCGGTTTGTCTTTCGTCGAGGTAGGATGCATGTTTTCCCTATTTTCTTTTCATGACTATATCATGTTTGATGCATGTTCTTGCTCTCCTATTCTTGCTGATCACGTTGATATACCTATCGAATAGTTCATTAGTAGAAAAGTTTCGATCTTTCTACAATACGAATTGTGTATGCCAATTTCTATGTCATGAATAAGAATTGCTCGTTGTGCATGGGCCTAGATGTAACCTTTTTGATGTATTCAACATGTGAGTAGTCTCTTCATGTGTCAATGGATTTGTCGTCTTGCTGTCCCAAAATTATTGTTTGCTGTCCGTCCATTAATTGTTGTCCTATTTAGAGTATATGCTTTATCGGGTATGATTATGTGCGTGAATCATGATAGCATGGGATCGTAGGCTTGTATCAAGGAGAAATTCAAGTGGAGACGTTGTTGTCCAGAGAGAAAGGTCATAGCTTTTTGATGTTTCATTCGTCCTTTCGTGTCCCATATTAACGATCTTAATTGATGGTTGTGAGAGATAATCAAGATTGATAGTAATAGCATATATAGAATAGCCATAAGCAATAAAAAGGCATAAGTTTATCTACTGATATGGTCATATTAGTATCATCATAGGATTGTATATGGATTATAATATCATGGACATATGGGTATTAATGTGTAAGTATCATCTTATGAGAGTTAATCAAGATGGATTAGCCTTGGCCAGTATTTTCCTGCACAGACAGAGTGTAGGATAAAAATCATAACTAATTACAGGAAACTCGGAAAAATGCAATTCCAGTGGCGTTGTATTCTAGACTCTTGGGGGAATATACAATAAAAATTTCAGAGCATGTTTCGAACTGTAAAAGTTTTGGTGAGAGTCGAAAGGCGACGGTCATGTTGGGGGCAGAACAGAAATCAGAAGTAATACTAAGTATTACCTACAATTAAGTTATCTTAAACCATGGTCTACCATAATTTAATTATATCAGTAAAGAATTGGTTAGTAATGGAAGCCGTAAGAGTAATCCTCTGGACCTAAGTATTAAATAAAGACAAGCCAAGTGGGTTAAGCATATGTGTCAAACTACCGTATTAAGTATAGTGTTTAGGGGAATCCGGTGTGGGTTGTACTCTCAACCCTAACCATCGTGACAATTTGAGTTTTCTATGGTCAGTGTTCAAATCGGAAATTTCTATCTAGGGCCTTGCACAACGAGAGTTAGCAGATTTGTAAAAATACCTTTATACCCTTGAAGCTTGGTTCAAGCCGGAAGACGAGTTGTTTCAATTACTCTGTTTGAAGTCAGATTTAGATGAAGATCAAGGGGTCTTATTCTCAGTTTGAGAGGTGTCTTCCTTGAGATATTGAAATCTCAACGGTAACTCTACACGAGTCCAGTATCAAATAGCGAGAAATTTCATTACTTCTTTTACAGCCGATGTCGCTGTCAGATTATTTCCAGTTCTATGTAAACTGCTCAGTCCACAAGAGTGTTTAATACTCTTCGAGTGGAACTCATAGTATGCTCAAGAGCCATCGCTAGATCTTGCGAGATCTCCGATTATCTTTGAACCTCTGTAGTTCAGCCTATGATGGCAAAACGTACGTATTTAGATTACAAGATATTACGGAAGGTCTTGTGGTCTCCGCCCATTGCGCCCGTAAGCACCGATGGGGCCAGCATCCCTAGATGCGTGGCCGGGTTCCTCTGTAGAACCTCTAGGATGTTCTGGCATAGATGTCCAATTGTGAAGAGGACTGACCTGAGAGCAGAAGTTGTTAACTCCAATACTCTGTATGTTGGCGTCTATCTTGAATTGTAACTGTTCCAATGAAGTGTTCGGAATTTGATAGAGTGCTAGTCCTTGAATTCATTGATTACTATCTATTTATTTCCCAGAAATTGATAATTGATTTACTCTGTATCATCTGGAGTCTTTGCTATTACCTATATTGTTCGGTAGGATTTCTGTGTCCTACTGGGTATTTCTTTGGAAATACTCATGCATCCTTTGATGCAGGTATTAAGAAAGAGTAAAGTGGAGTGGATCGAGATAGCTGCTGTTTTTCCCAGACAAATAAAGTTTATGCGAAGACTTGTTATTTATATTTTCTTGTAACGAACTTGTCTTTTTGGCTCTTATGCTTAAGACGTTTATTTCTGAATTTGAGTCTGTAATAATTTCAGCATGAGCCATTTAAATCCTTATTACAGATTTTTTTTTTTGTATTTAATTGGTTAATTGTTTAAGCACTCTGGAATGGATGGAGTTGTATCGAGTATTCGGTCAAGTCTCGGATTTCATACCTTAAAGTCTTCGATGAGTTAGTGCTTCCGCGCATTATTCGAGGTTTTGAAATTCGGGGGCGTGACATTAAGTCATCAATATCTCAATAGAATAGGGTTTCTCGCAAGAACACAACTGAGACTCCAATGTCTTGATTAATAAGTAACTCGCTAAAAGAGTAATAATAGATCACAATCATAATTCAAACAACATGCCTCATGTCTAGCCTTAGATATGAACATCTCTAAAATTTAGGTTCTACTATTTATGAGACTGAATTTCAAGATGAAAGAATGATTGGAATGGTTTGATCTCCAATTGGAACTCAAGCTGACACAAAGCTGGAATTAGAATCTTAGTATAATAAGACTCTAGGTTGTAAATTACTTATTCATAATATTAATCTTTTAGATAAAATAGTCTTACAGTAATAGTCCATACCATGTCCTACATCATATATTAGTGATATTTAATCAGATTGGATTATATCATTAAGTATTAATAAGTACTAGTGACTTAGACCTTACTTACAATAAACTGTTTTGTTGATAACATCCCTCTTTCGACTGTCCCCACAGTCAGCACAATAGGAAATTAAGTCTGAAATTTTAACAGTAGATAGCCCTATGTGTCTAGTTTCTAAACCAAAAGACAGCATATTTTTCTGATTTTGTTGTGATTAGTTATGACTTTTATACTGCTGGTCATAGGCGCAGGAGTAGTCTTGGCTGAGACCTTAAGTCTTAACCATGCATACTAATTACAATTTATTAACCCTTAATTATGCTAACAGAATATTAATAACCTTAAATACTCCCCTCTTAGGATTGTTACAGGTCCTTATATGTTATGAAATTAATCATCACATGTTTTCATACACCTTTAATTACATAAACTGATTTAAGATAATCCCTTTGGTATAATGAAGACCTTAACACAATAATCCCAACCTATAATCATATGGTATAATTAAACCAGAATACAGAATCAAAATAGAAATTTCTGATATCCAAACGATCAAGAGATTAATAATGTTCTCATCTAAAACTATCATGCAAGCATTAGAAGAGATAACACTCAAGGATACCAATAATCATACTTGTAATCATAATTAATATTGAATCTCTCAACAAATCAATCATTCATATAATCTCTACTATTGAGATGGAATCAAATAACTCATCATAGAATAGATGTGAAGAGTTTAAAAGAAATTTAATAGGAAAACCATTATATCCCCTTTGTAGAACGAAAACTGTACGTCCAACGTATCTCCTTTTCTTCTCTAGCATGAGACCTTCACTCTTTCGTATATGATGAGGTTTGAATGAAGAAGAAGGGTGAAAGGGTTGCTGGAACAAGGGAGAAAGAGAGAGAAACAAGGCTGGGGTGTTTACAAACTCTCTATTGTGATAAAATATAAGTTAGCCCCCTTATAGTTGTGTTTATATAGACCTTATGCCTATACCAACTAGGATATTTTTCCTTTAGGATTTCTTCCTAATCTAATATCTAAATCTTCTTATTATAAGCTTCACATAGGTAGAAGGGATGTCCTAAACTTAATCCTCTTTGATTAGTTAGGATTTAACTATGTTTCCTAAAAACAACACTTTCCGGATTCAATAACGTACCCGGCGATCGATTGCATACCTTGATCGCATACCAAAATTCAAACTAGCATATCTTTTTGTTCCGAACACCGAATTACGCACCGTCAGAGGTGTTGGAAAGCTCTCTTTACGCTCTTTAACACCATAATGCAAGATATAATAATTCATAATCTAAATAAGTATCAAAACTTCTTATTTTAAATCAATCAGTTTTAGTAAGTATATCGATTTTTTTTCGGGTGTTATGTTATTCGGTGAGCCGGTGTGATGGTTTTTAGCATGGTTTTACCGCATTAGGTACAAAAGCCCTAACACGTCAACTTTATGCCTAAGGCACCATTAGAGATTGACAATGCACATGCTATGTGTGTGAACCAAACAACTAAGCATCAATCTTAGTGATCGAGATGGCTCCATGAGCCCTGGACTAATGTTCCAGTAACACCCAATACGGCTTCCCGTGTTTTACTTGGTGAACGGTGAAACACACGGGTATGCTAAATACACTCAAAAGGGTCGTTACTCGTTAGATCATAACTGCCACGTTGTAGGAAAGGATTCAAGAGGCCGCACGTGTCTTTTCCAAAGGCCAGAAAAGCCCAGAGGGCCCTCATGCAGCATGCAAAGTTCATAAACTTCAAGTTCCAAAATGGATACTCCTGTCTTAACTGTCACTAAAATTCCCAGGGAGATGATCCGCTTCCCTGCAACTCAACAATGGCGGAGAATTAAACTATCAACGTTTCTTCTTCTGGAACAGTTTTGTGTGATCAGTCCAGCAAGTTCATGTTTGAGGTTGGCTCTGTACAAATAAATACGTACTAAAGTCTAACTTCTTCACTTGGGACGGAAAAGAAGAGATGGCCCTTGGCTTTTTGGATGTTTGAGCGCAGAAAGGTTAATGGGTTTTCTTTGATTGTTGTGAGCAAGTCTGAATCCCGTTGGATCTACTGGTAAGAGATGGTGCATAAATGATGTACTTTGGTTCGACTTTTTTTATTGTGTTTCATGTTGTTGTCCTGTGTTGTCACCGATTGAAAGTGTTTTTTCTAGAAACCAAATGTTCGTAGGTTGCGACTTCTGTGTAATATCTAAGCAGATGATGATAACGATGATAAAAATAATGTTCTTATTGTTTTTATATACTAGATCATTGCTTTTTATCTAATTGCTGTTTTTTCATCTTGATTTATGCTTGCTCTGAAAACTAGAATGCTTATATGTTTTTTAAGAACGTTTTTTTTCATATATGTGCAGCAGGGTCGGAAATTTGAATGCTTTGATTGTTTGGATCAGCTGATCAGAAGATTTTGTTTTTCTAAGATTGAATAATGTATGTTGTGGAAGATAAGGGAGGAGCCATAGGTTTGATGCTGGCTGGCCTCATATTCTTGGGCACATGGCCTGCTGTTTTGACTCTTTTAGAGAGGCGGGGGCGGCTTCCACAACATATTTATCTTGATTACTCCTTGTCCAATCTCGCTGCCGCCTTGCTTATTGCTTTAACACTCAGCCAGATTGGAGATAGCAAACCTAACATGCCAGATTTTTTTACTCAGCTTTCCCAGGTGTGCCTTAATTCTCTTCTAGTATATATCTTGAACAATTTCTAGTGTCAACATCTCAGGAAGTGGAGGTCCTGAGTTTAAATTCCCAGTCTGTTGGCCACCCATACGTGCATCTCGTCTAAATGTGTGGCCTTGTACGTGCCCGAGGGGGATTGGTGACAGGATACGGTGCTCTAAGAGGACGATTGCCCAGCACTTTCTTCTCGGGTCCTGAGGACTTGGACACTCCTGGTCAAAAAGATAGAAAGAAAAGAAGTATAGACTAATATAAACATTTTTCTTAATTACTTCCACTGTGTTAAAACATTTGTCATATCTGAGTTTTTGCATCTGCCATGCTAATTAGGACAATTGGTCATGTGTTATCTTTGCAATGGCTGGGGGGATATTCCTTAGCCTTGGAAATCTTGCTACTCAGTATGCATGGGCTTATATTGGCCTGTCAGTGACTGAGGTGATCACAGCTAGCATCACAGTAGTCATAGGTAAGGCTTTCTTTAGTTTTAGTTTTGTATAGAGGACAAGCCAAAGTTCTCTTCGTTTGAAAAATTGATTTAGTGTTTTTATATGGGACATTGGACTCAAGAATGAAGGTTGTAACAGGCACCAGCATGAACTACTTTTTAGATGATCGAATCAATAAGGCTGAGATCCTTTTTCCGGGTGTAGCTGCATTCCTGATGGCAGTTTTCCTTGGATCTGCTGTTCATGCTTCCAATGCAGCTGATAACAGAGCAAAGCTCAGTGCATCTACTTATTGCGAGGACAAAACATGGTATTTATTTTACCATAATTAGATTTAAGTCACTCGTTACTTAAATTTACTTGGTGAAGTAGTTTCAATGAGTATATAATCAAATAAAAGTCTCACATTACTTATGTTTTTTAATGTTCATCTGTTGATTACAAATTTCTTTTGTAGGATGACAGAAAATCCAGGCGGACTTGGGCTCCAACGCAATAGTATGCTTTGTCTTGTATTTATTTTCGTACTCAATCAAATTATATCGGTCTAAGTTCAGTACGTATCGTCTAATAATTCGACAGATGATGTGGAGAAAGGAAACAGAATCACAGCAAAGTCAAAATTGCAGCCTCCTAAAGCAGAAGTTGGGACTGCAGACTTTCTTCTTGAGCTTGAAGATAGAAGAGCAATTAAGGTCAGATTTGTTTTGTTACATGATGTTGTAATTAGTTAATTTACAAATTATGTGCCACGCCACATGGCGTGATCTGACACCAAGCAAAATATAGGGAACCGGCGGACTGTAAGTACCCTGCGTTAGATAACAAGTTTCCCAAAAGCTCGAGCTCTTAGGAAATAAATTTTTTTATTTATTTATTATATATTCTCACATCCCCCTCACCTGCTAACGTTCACCCGTGAAACATACAATTGAGGTATAAATGCCTCTAATGAGACTAGCCATAACCTGGAGCTTTGATACCATGTTAGATAACCAAGTTTCCCAAAAGCTCGAGCTTTAGGAAACGGAAATCTTTATTTATTTATTATATTTATCACACCCCATGCCCCTATTTTAGTGTGTTCCTGCCACATATAAATGGGGCTCTAAGCTCATCTCACAATAGAATTGGTAACTCGTAATTATGCTATGCAATCAATTAGAACTATCATACATTATGCTTAACTTTTCAGTATTGTTTATGGCTAGATAAGAAGGAATTGGAAACAATTACCCAAGAAAAAAAAAGAATAGGCTCTTGCAAATGACAGATCTAGAATAACATGGAAGATAGCGGCAAAATGAATTGACTAGAAAATTTGAATCTACAGGTATTAGGCTCCAACGCATACATCGGTCTAGGCATAGTGATCTTTGCAGGCATCTCCTTGGCCCTCTTCTCTCCAGCTTTCAATCTGGCTACAAATGATCAGTGGCACACACTTGAGGAAGGGGTCCCTCATTTGGTGGTTTACACAGCATTTGTCTACTTCTCATTAGCTTGTTTTGCCGTTGCCGTGGCCCTTAATGTCTACTTCCTGTACCACCCGGTGCTTGGATTGCCAACATCATCTTTGAAAATTTATTTGAAAGATTGGAATGGAAGACACTGGGCATTTTTGGCTGGCCTCTTGTGTGGATTTGGTAATGGGTTTCAGTTCATGGGGGGCCAAGCTGCTGGCTATGCTGCAGCGGATGCAGTTCAGGTTTGATATAATCACCTCCTTACTTATGTTGGCAGTTTAATTTGTAGACCTTTCTAATTGTTTGTGGTTTATTGGTTAATAAACCAGGCATTGCCATTGGTGAGCACCGTCTGGGGTATATGCCTGTTTGGAGAGTACAAAAAGTCATCTAAGAAAACGTATGTTCTGCTTGTGAGCATGCTGCTCATGTTCATTGTTACTGTGGCAGTTCTCATGGCCTCAGCTGGCCACCGGAAGACTTGATCAGCCAGAACATTCCTTATATTCTTCGTACTGCATCTTCTCTAAATTAACTTCATGCTCAGTTCACGGAAAAAAAGTAAATACTCTCTCTTATATAGTGGTAACTATTTTTTTATCATCCTATATGGGGGGGGGAAGCTAATATGCGTCCAGGCTCATGCGCATCAGCATGTGCTGGAGTGCTGCGAGATCGACGGTGCGTTAATTGAGGGGATGGGCGAGTGATTTAAATCCGCCTTTCCTCCTGAACTAATGTTATCCAGCCCACAGGCGAGGCACACGATGATGCGCAACTCTATATTTAGAAAGGAGTAATATTGACTCTAACACGCTCAATGTATAGTAGGATTCTTTTTCTTAAGCTCAAACTAAACTAACTGAACATTTGTTGGACGACTGAATTGGTAATCCATGCTAAATTTTTGTTAGCTCCTCTAGAGACGCCAACGTGAGATTCCTCCAACTAAGGGGCCGTTTGGGGCGTGATTATTGCAAAATATCCAGACTGGATATTGGATATATACTGTAGCATCCATGTGGATTTTTACATCCAGCTGAAACACCTCCTGAGGTGTTTCAGCTGGATATAAAAAATATCCAGATGCTACAGTGTAGCAAAACATCCCATCTGGATGTTTTGCTTTTAATCACGCCCCAAACGGCCCCTAAACCAAGAAAAATGGGCACACTTGTATAAAATGTACTCCCTCTGTCCAAAAGTACATGTCTGGATTGTTTATATTGTTTTGGACAGGTGCATTTAAATGACTAACAAATTGACCGGTGAGTAGTTTCACTCCCTCCATCTTACGTCAGGACACTTTTAATATACCGATTAGTTCATTTGAAATAGGACACATAATGTGGGAGGAGTATTTAAGAAAATGAAAGCCTTTCCTCACGAAACTTACTGAAGAAATGAGCGCAATGAAGAAACTTTAAATAGACTACACATAAACTATCTTCAGTTATTCCTTTTACTGTTTTCTGAATAAAACAATAGCAGATGGCAAATATCAAAACACCTCTAATGGAACAACACTTTCCACTTTGAATGCTCGTTTGACAGCTATGCATACAGTTTCGACATAATGCACTTTCTCGCAGTTTCCATGGTTGTCTGCATGTGCTCATAATTGGGCTAATTACATTTTTCGTTTGGTAAATTATAAAGCCAGTTGGCTCTCCAAACAATTGACGGTGCTAGAAGGCGTTCAGTGTTCCATCCAAATAAATGCAGCTGTGTTAAGAGAAAATAAGTCAGTAACTTACCCGGAAGAAAGGATCAGAGAGATAGAGAGAGTGTGTGCGAGTATTTTTAATCCTAAAGTAAGGAATCGTGTTAAATTCATCAGCTTCCTTCAATGTTTTTGTTTCTGCATATTTTCATAAAAAAATACTTGCCTTTCTTATGAATTCTGAGTAATGTTTGTCCATCCATACACGGCTTTCGGCATGAAAAGACGTGGTCTTAACTACAAAACTCGCTAGCACATGTGCATGAATGTACGATTGCAAAATGTCCGAAGGTGTTGCAGATTTGTGTATAATAATGCTCACACACCCTCGTCTCTCCACGAGCATATATTTTTCTGAAAGCACAATGATAAACAACGTATGGGAGCGAAATATTCATCCACATCAATACACCATCTTTAGCAATATGCTTCTAGATACTTGTTTCTGTACATTCCTCTTTCTATTAACACCTCTATAGTTCACTAGAAAAGAAATCATCTTGGCAGGCAACATTTAAATCTCAGAATCATTTGAAAACAGGTTATCTAATTGTCTAACAAAATAATCAATGTCTAAATTGCAATTGGAAGACACACCTCTGTTATAATGAGAACCCACCGAATCTAAGAAGGTCACCCTGCCAACAGGAGAAGTTACCAGTCAATTGTGTTATCGAGTAACAAAACCCTAGAACATTGAAATAGGCACTCACATTTCGAGATGTGTTAGTGACGAAACCCTTACACCAAGCTGGATGTGCTTCAGTTGTACTTTAGCACTTTTCAAGCATGACAAAGTGGTCCAAGATGGCAAAATATGCTCCTGCTGTGAAACTTGCTGCGGTGAAAGGACTAACAAAACAACCAAAGTAGTTCAATATATAAAGTAAGCATTGCAATTTCAAGATTTCCCAATGGCCCCACCAGTTTTCAAAAGGCCTCATGGTCAACAGACATGCAAAGATTACCGCAGTGACAATTCCCTCACAAAGTTAGATTATAATCTCAAAATTTAGATTATAATACTAAGCAAAACTACTTAGATTACAATCTCAAGCCAAAATTGTAGACCCCTTAAAATACTAAGGATAGCAGGTTTGCCACCCCTCATTTAAGAACATCTACCCCAAAGAAGTTCATTTTATTTTGTTTTCAAACATTTTCTTCCTTGGTTAACCCACCCCACATCTCCCATAGCCACCCCCTCCTTTCTCTTTCTCCGAAGCCGGTATTGGCCTACCTCAGTCTCTCCGGCACAGGATCCACTTCTCTCTCTCCCTCCCCCCAAGTCCTCTTCTCCCCACCTCTGGCAGCCTCCTGGCTGCAACCAGTCCATTGCAAGCCAAGCCACATCCCAGCCAGATGTGGCCTCCATCTCTGCAACAGCTGCCAAGAAGCAGAGCTGCAGGAGGAGAAGAAGAAGGGTAAAGTCGGTTGAAAAAATTAAAATCTGGTGTAGTTACAAATGGGGAGGGTTGGCAAACCTGCTATCCTAATAGTAAACACAAAATTTACCCCAACCAGAAGTGTAGTTCCTTATAATATACTAAGGCTCTGTTTGGTTAGCACTTTTAGGAGTAGGAAATCCAAATTCTTTAGATGAATCTAGGTTTAAGAAATAAGGTGTTTGGTTGGCCAAAATTCACTTCATCTGATGAATTTAGGTCATGATGGCAGAAACTGTAATTTCTGAAAGAAGACAAAGGCATTTGATAACAAAAAACCTCATCATTAGCTGAAACCGCGTTTTTTTTTAAAAAAATATCCCTGTCATTTTTTGGAATTTACACTAAATGCCATCGAAAGAAGCTGTTCTGAATTCTTTTGGGAAATCTCGATTTCCCAACAGAAGAATCCAGCCTCTTTTTGGGCAACCAAACAGGGCCTAAATCTCAAAGGTCCAGGAGATTTCTATTGTCCAAATATCAATGAATGGGATCAACATGTGTCAGATCTCAATCCTCAGATTAGCATAAAATTAGACTTGCCCCTTTTTACATAAGAATATTTCCATTCATTGCAGGTCATATAACAAATTAAAGCTCAGACGGATATCATCTTACCCAACTTTCTAAGCTCGCATCTCACTTGAACATCATTATCATCTTCTTAATGAAGAAAAACCCATTCATTTATATTGAGCCAAAAATATGAGGTTATGCATTTCAGATGTGAGAAAAGTAAAGATACATATCAGACTAAAACAGGAACAACATTTTCACCTTGTCCAGTTACTATGAAGTGCTGCATGAGAATTGAACACCTTTCACTATTTAGTGTTGTCAAAGAAAGACACCTCACAGCCTTATAATTTGCTGAAAATAACAGAAAAGGATTTCAGAGAAAATTTAGAGAAAGGAATGAATCTGGAGATTGCAAGGGCCTTAAAACAACAATAAAATCTGACTTGAGCTAAGAAAAATATCTAAAGATTTAACCATAAATCAGTCTCACATGGATATGCTCAATTATGCGAGGGGCCGTCAAAAGGTTCCCTCAGCTGACTCATGCAGAATTAAATAAAAGCAGATTACAAGATTCTACTGGTGCTCAAATTAAAGACAATGCCCAAATATCATGTGCATACCCAAGTTAATAGCTAAGCAAGGCCCAACATGAAACAATACCTTGTACATTCAGAACATTAATAACTTACCATACATATGGAACACGGTGAGTGTTAGAAACGAGATCCAAATAGCTACGGCATTTCCCATGGTTATACGAGCAAGAAGCATCCCCAACATCATTCCAATCATTGTGGCAAGTGTTTCTTGACTACCTTCCTGTAAAAATAAGTATTTATAATCACAGTTATCGGCAATTTAAGTAGATAAACACATGAAAATATGGTACCTTTGCAGAGATATCAGCTGCATTGTTTGCAAGAGAAAAATGCTGAGTCAAGGCAGCTCTAGTAGCTCCACTAGCAACACCAGCTAAGTGAAAGAAATAGAGAAAAAAAAGAACAATCAGCATACAAGAATACAAACTTTTTAGGCCATTGCATAATGAAACAATGCCTACCACTCGGAAAATTAGGCTCCTGTCTAGTAGCTCCACTAGCGACAACAGCCAAGTCAAACAAGTAGGGAAAGAAAAGAACAATCAGCATAGAAGATTACAAAACTTTTTAGGCCATTGCACCATGAAATAATGCCTACCACTCTGGAAATTAGGCTACTCCCATCTATTGTATCATCATCATCACCACACCCAATTATCTTTAGTTCGTGGCATGGATCTTATTTTGCAATCCCATTAAATCACAGCCCATATTAGTGGAACATACAGTTAACTACTTGTCTTTTCTCATGGACTCCATCCATGTTCTTCTCGGCCATCCTCCTCTCCTCTTCAAACAATCTAAAGTATGTCTCCTGATCAGCACTGTCTTCGTTCTCATTTGCAAGTGCCTAAACCACCTCAAACAACTTTCACAAACTTTCCCTTTCATTTGCACTGCCCCTAGGCTCGCTTTATAAAGGGCCAAACCCTCTATATCAATATGTCCCTTCAAAGAGTTTTCGTCTTCCCGGACACCCATTTAAACATTATCATCGCTGCTACACACATTTTGTTAAGATGCCTCCCTACGTACAGCTCCGTAAGCATGACTAGCAGAATACCAGTCCCAGCAAACTACCCTTTCAATATGGATGCATTTGCCATAAAGAACTCAGATGCTACTCTCCACAGCATTGAAAAAAAAAGTTAAATTTGGCCACTTACATATATGACGATGATTGCTGTCCATATTAGAAAGCTTAAATATAATCAGCCTTCATTTTCTTTCATCCATCTTTCCACCCACCCTGATCTAACATTGGTGGTTTTTGAGGGACCTGTATTACAGGGCTCCTAGAGTTGTGTGGCAAGTACGCTCTCAAACTAGCAATTATTTTTATTTTTAGTACTAAATAGATTTAGAACCGCATCTACACCTTTTAATTTGGAAATGAGTGGGAATGTTGTGTCCCATCCTAAGGGTCCGGCCTACTTCTAGGATCCGCATAGTAGTTAATTAGGCTTTACTCTTGAATAAAGGCATTTAGGTCAATAGATGTTAGTTAATAAGCATTTATGCTTAATTGGAGTTAATGGGCCTTAGGTTATTTGTTAATGAGCCCATTAGTGCTTCTATTGGCTATGCCCTAACCTGGATTATGGAATGCACAACTAGCCTTAAACTTCTTCTTCTCCCTTGTCGTCCTTCTCCCCTTTCTCTCCTCTGATGGCTTTGCCATCTCCCCCTTCTTCCCACTTCTCTATGGAATTAACCGTGTACCACTATGGTACACAACAGGCAACTATTTTGGACATCTCAAGCATCAATCTGGTGCTTTCTCCGCAGGTGGAAAAAATATTCGACCAAATCAAACAGTAATATATATTTCTCTCTAATGCAACAACTTTCTACCATCACATGAATTTAAAATTAGCTAAACAAGAGATAGTTATTACGAACAGAAGCAACATTCCACAATGTATTTCAATATAGATGTCAAGAACTTACTGAAGGATCTCGATAGGCTCCCCAGGCAAACTATAAACAAAAAAGCTGATGGGAATAGAGGAGAGACAAGGTCCATTAGCATTCCTGCAGCCAATATTTATTAATTCAAATCACCATCCATGATTAATTCGAGTTAAAACACTAAGTCTTTTTAAACCAGACCCAGAAACCACAGAAAGCTTGATATACAACTGCAGGCAAGTCGTGTCAACTCACCAGCCACTGATTCACCTTCGTAAAAAAATGTGAAAGCTGTTGTGCATATACATCTTTCAGACTCCCTATGAGACGTTTATGTTATTTGGATGTCCAACATATTGTTATATATATACTATAATCTAACAATATAAGTGTGTCACTTTGCAGCACAAATATGCACTTCTGACATTCCTTACCTTTTTTTAATGCCTTTAAAGAGCTCCAATGTACTTGAGAAAACAAATGAACCCTTGGGAGCCTACATAGTCATCTATCATGCTTAAGCTTACACTAATTGCCATGATACTGGTTGCCCCTGAAAAGGGAACATAATCATGATTGTTCCATTTAAATTGCAAAATAGCTTTATAAATTTATTCTTTTGACTTGTTGCATAATCTTTCTTTTTATAAGCAAAAATACCATTTTATGTATCAAGCAATTCACCTTATATTTGATTAATTTTCTTCTGGGTGTATTTTTTTTCCTTGACAGACCTCATAGCTGTAGCTAACCAAAATTGAATACATACAGAACCATTATCATTCTGCATAATTGAATGGCTCGAAATACACAGAGAGATGAATAGAATCCATGTGGTTGAGTCACCTTTGTTTTCTTATTAATTTGGATTATCAACAATGGCTAGATGGCATGAATATTTTAAGTTTTTATTGAATGAAAATTGTAGTAGTGGGATGGATTTTGAGTCTAGTCCCATTAAAGAGAAAATTTATTTTAGGAGATTCTCCGTAGAGGAGGTAGGAACTGCGTTAAGGAAGATGAAAAAATGTAAAACTCTAGGGCCCGATGGAATTTTTATTGAAGTATGGAAGGCACTAAGAGATGTTGGCTTAACTTGAGCGACTAGTTTGTTTAACAAGATTTGGAAGTCTAAGAGGATGCAGAGGAGTGGAGGAGAAGTACATTCATATCCTTGTATAAAAATAAAGAGAATATCCAAAGTTGTACAAACTATAAAGGTATAAAAATTATGGAACATACTATGAAATTAAAGGAGAGTAATAGAATGACATTTACGAAAAGTAATTAAAGTAAGATAAAATCAATTTGGTTTCATGTCGGAGAGGTCAACAATGGAAGCTATATTTTTGTTATAGCAATTAGTAGAGAGGCATCGGGATAGAAAACAAGATCTCTATGTGACCTTCGTAGATGTGGAAAAAAGCCTACGACAAAGTGCCGAGAGAGCATATTTAGAGTGTTTTGAAGACGAGGGAGTCATAAGAGGTTATGTAGTTATCATAAAGGATATGTATGAGGGGGTTGTGATTAGTGTACGAACAATTGGTGAGAAAACCAACGAGTTTCCGGTTATAGTAGGTCTTCATCAATGGTTAGTCCTTATCTTTTCGCTTTAGTTATGGATGTGCTTACTAGTCATTTGCAAGATAGTATATCTTGGTATATGCTTTTTGTAGATTATATAGTTTTAATTGATGAGAGTAAAGTAGGTTTGAATATGAAACTAGAATTATGGAGGGAGGCTCTAGAATCAAAAGGTTTTAAAATAAGTAGGACTAAGACAGAGTGCATGGAATTTAATTTTAAGGAAGGTAGAACTATAGGTAGAGCCTTAGTTGGAATAGATGGGCAAGAAGTGCCAAGGTGTGATCATTTTCATTACTTAGGATCTATTATCTATAAAGAAGGAGATTTTGATAGTGATGTGGTACATAGGATAAATACGGGGTGGGTAAAATAGAGGGCAGCCTTGGGAGTGTTGTGTGATAGACATGTTCCAAAAAGCCCTAAAGGCAAGTTCTATAAGACAGCCATTAGGCCAGCAATACTCTATGGAGCGGAGTGCTGAGCACCAAAGGGAAGTCATATAGATGAGTTGAATGTAGCCAAAATGAGAATGCTAAAGTGGATGAATGGGATAACTAGGAGATATAATTAGAAATGAATATATTTGTGATAATTTAGGGGTAGCTCCTTTAGAGGAGAAGATGTAGGTTGAGTTGGTATGGGCATATGCAAAAAAGGCTAATAGATGCCCATGTGAAAAGATTAGAAGGGATGTATGTAAATGGTGCCAAAAGAGGGAGAGGGAGAGGGAGAGGGAGACTTAAGAGAACTTGGATGGATTTAATAAAAGAGGATTTGGCTTTACTATCTCTTACAAAAGAGGTAGCCCAAAACAGGCCTGAATGGAGAAGTAAGATCCACATCGCCGACCCCAAATAGTTGGAAAAAAGCGCTACTTGATTATGATTATGATATGATCAACAATGGCTAGATGATGAAATGTTTCTAGAACTACTAACTAAGGCAGCCTTATCTTCAGCTTATGAGGATAGACGGGGAGGATGATTTATGCATATTCAAGAAAAGGGTAGTAATAAAAAAAAGCACAAAAATGAAAAACAGAAACTCAGTGTTTGGAATGATTGCAAATGAAAATCAACATGGGTTTTGTGATACCTAGATCATTCATAAAATCCGCAACTAAACGCCACGTCTTTGCATTGCTATCAAGATTAGAACCCTGAAATAAGACACTGAAATTAGGTTCATGCAAGAAATAAAACCGTTTCTAGTCAAGCGTACACAATGATTATAATTAAATTTGTTTGACACAACTACATGACATTTGGCACATGGAAGATAACATATATGCTCATTTATTTCAGATCTACTTATGAGCCAGAAAGGAACCATGAAATTAAAATTTTAAGCCAATAAAAAATTGTATCTGGTGCCAGTTATGTTCTACTGCAAAATTAATTCGCTTTATCTGATCTGGACATGTACAGTATTGTGTTTTTATACTAATAACAATTATTATCATAGAGCCTTATTTTTTAATAAAAAACAATAAAAAGGGTAAAAGAATGCGGCCCAACCTGGTAAAAGGTGAACAGAACACCTCCAAGCATTCCAGTGAAATCCCTTAAGAACCACTGTTACAGCTTCCAAAACAAGCGATATCGTAAGAATAACTAAAGTAGTTAAGTATCATGCCCACAGAACTCACATAATATGTTAATTCTCATATACGCATATTCACAAATGATGGAATGCAAAAGGCTTTACTTGGAATGTTGCACCAATGACAGTGGCTGATTTTTCACCCACGCCAATAGCACTGAGGAGAGCCTAATTACGTTGAAGGAAAAGAAAAGGCACTTGAAGAGTCAGAAACAAATGTATATAGTCATAATAAAACATAATGAAACCCTCAAAATCAGGAATATAACTAACCTGAGTAGAAAGCATGCTCCGAATATAAGTTGACAGCCCCTAAAGTGAAACAATTTCCGTTTAATCAATAGATTATGACATTAGTTCTACCACGTCAAATCAAACAATGACTACTTGAGAATTACCTGCAAGGAGTCCCATATCTGGAAAGGAACATAATCAGGAGTAACACTTCCTGGGAATCCCTGTCGCATCACAGCACAGAGCAAGCATTTGTTATAATCATAATCATAATCAAGTAGTGCCTTTTCCCAACTATTTGGATCTTAGGCCTCCATTCTAGCCTGTTTTGTGTCATCTCTTTTGTAAGAGAAACGCATTTGTTATAACAGTTGATAAGTTTTCCACTAGACCAGGAAACTGATAGTATGTTGTCCCTTCTCTACCAAACTTGTAAATGTTAGGCATCTTGCCCCGGTGAAGGCTACATCCAGTACTAGACCAAGGATTTGACAATATGACCCAGCTATTTTCTAATAGTGTGGAAGCTCCAGGACAAGAGGTAGCAGGACTTAAAAGTAGTAGAATAGAGAGAGACCTTAAAAATGGTGAAAACAGAAACATGCATGGCCTTCTTTAAATTTCCAGTTGAAAAAATCGAAGTTTTTCTGCAATACCAATAGCAAGTTCATCAACTGGATGCAAGATCCATGCACACCATCCCCACATACCCTTACAAACGGAGAAATCAATGGCTCCAACTATCACTCAAAAGCAACTCATTTCCTTGTATAAAAATCCACAGGCAAGCTCTTCAGAAGCTAGTTATTTTGCAACAATAAATAGTCGGGTGACACGAAAAGAAAAGGCATGATCAATGACATCAATCATCACAACCATCTTTAAATCAGAAGAAGATCGATGCTAACTTGCAACACCAATCAGTCCACTGCCCAACTCCCAACTATCTTATCTCAAAGTATGAATCTTTCTAAAAACCAGGAAACCAGTTTCAAAACTTGGACATAAAACATACAAATATGACATAGAAACTACATTCTGAACTCACATCAACATTTCCACGTCTCAATTACGACGATTCGTCCAAACTTTATCACAAAAAATCTAAATAGCACCAACCTCAGGCACAAAGGCGCCCATGATCCGCCTCCAAACTTCATCCAATCGATTGCCCCACCTTTCGACGGAGATGGAAGAGCGATCGACGATGAGGACAGCCGTCTTGGAGAGCTTCGTCGATGCAGATCCTCTCCATTCCTCGAACCGAATCGACCGCGCCGGAGGACCACCGCCGTCCGGCGCCATGCCCGAGTGATCGATCGGAGTGATCAACTCCGGAGCCGCGGTCTGCCGGCGGGTCCAATGGTAGCGGTCCTCCTAGCGGACGAGCTAGCGGGAGTAGGCGAAACGGGCTGGTGTCCGGACCCGTAACGAAGGCTGGGCGCCCGGGTTATGATCGTCCAGAAAGTGGGGGGGAAAAAAGAAAAAAACAGAGAATGCGCTAGAAGGAGGGCTTGAACCTCCGACCTTGTGGTTAACAGCCACACGCTCTAGCCAACTGAGCTATTCCAGCTTGTTGAAATTCTTATTACATATTTATTTTAATAAACTTATATATTCTCCGCCTGATTACTTTTACCTAAGATCATTAGCAAAAACAATATAACAAAATTTTATGATACCATTCCCTAATTATTCCCGGAGATGGAAACATCGGCCGCCTAACAGCAACCCTAGGTCGAGGTCGAGAGGCCTCCACGGTGAAAGGTGACTCGCTCACTCGGAAAGTGACCGGAAGGAGTAACATTTAACAAATTAGGCATGCCATAAAGTTAGGGACCCCACATCACAATGAAATTGTCTAATTATGTGACAACCCTAATTAAAAGTGACCAGAGGGAGTAACATTTAACAAATTAGGCATGCTGCCAAAGTTGGTGAGGCTAGCAGCGGGACCGCCACCAACCCTCGGACATGCAGTTCCCATCGTCGCCAACATCCTTGTCCTTCCCCACTCTAAGCTTGCCTCATTCCAGTTTCCACCTTCTTCCCGAGCTAAATCCTTACCATATTAACTTTACGTCAGGGTCACAAGGAGTTGTCGATCTCCATAATCAACGGTGCAACTGTTTGGCACAAAAACAACTAAGCACATTCCTAAAGCGTGTGTTGCATCAATCTTGGAGATCAGCAGGGTGACCTCGAGTATTGTGCCAAGGACACCCAATAATACTTTCTCTAAAACTTGAATTTCACCTTCTTGGCTGGTGCCACGATTGGGTCATGTGATTGATTCTAGGGCCGGAAAAATGCTATCTATACCCGACTTGACCCTATTACGGTTTTAAAATTTTTACCAAATTCAAAATAGGGTTGGATAGGGTAATTACCCAAACTTACCCACACAAACCGACCCCAACCCGATTTATCTATTATAAAATATTAGAATATATTTTTAATACTAAATAAAAAAAGTAAAAATAATTTTATTTATAGATCACCAAAAACTTAGATTAACCTTATTTACGTTCAAAATTAGTCAAATAAAGGTCAATTTTGATGTCTTAAAAATACTAGAGTAACAAAAAAAAGACAAAAATGAAAAAAAAGGGCAACCTCTCTACCCAACCTGACCCAAATATGGTTAAGGTCAGCATTTTCGACCCTATTCATTAATTGGGTCAGGTCATGACCAGACCCGATTTCATGTAGGATCAAGGTCAACCCAACTCTATTTTACCCGACCCGACTGTACACAAAATTACACACTCACGTTTTGATAGAGTCGTAGAAATCCACCCTTATCTTTAGTGACGAAGGTTCTTCCCCATCCACTCTCACTACTGAAAAATTTATATCCATGGCGGGGTCATACTCTTCGTACTCTGGATCATCCATGGGTAAGGGTTCTACATCATCAACTTGAGTATGGGGTTCTTCTATATCTATCTTAAAGGATCTTCTTCTGTTCTCATACCTACGTTTCCTGTTTTCATTCCACTACCCATCTCTTTGCAGCTTTTCGCTTTCATAAATTCGTCTACTTCTTGTCTTTGCCATAATACCTATTATGAGAATTTCAACAGTACACCTATAATGTATGATTTATCTACCTCTAACTGGTCTCCTCTATGTTCCTAAAAAACTTCTCTATTCAAGTAAGTTCTACTACACCACTTCATATATTAACAATGTACTCACAGACTGTATCATGCTGTTAGATATTTTTACACATGTTTGAGGGTTATTTTGGCTTGGATTGTTCTAGATTTGTTATGGTGTTACTTTATTTTGTTGGAATATGCTTCTTTTATTAATTTTATGTAACTTTTCCTTACTTCTCACTATTTGTTTTTAATAGTGTTGATTGTGTTAAATTATTCAGGTATTCTAATGGTGCCGATTTGCTGAAGTTTACATAATTGGAAATAAATTCGCAGAAAAATAGAGGAATTTAGAGCAGAGCATCGTACAAGAGCTGAAGAAAGAGTGAAATGACATAGGAGGATATGGTTGTTACAATTAGTTAACGTAGTAGTAGTTTTAAAGGCAGGGGCATTCAGGTAAAGTTGATATTTCACTGTACTATAAAAGGCCTGCGAGCCGATGAAAATGGTAGTTTCAGATCTGGTTTTCAAAATTCAAACTAGCTAAAGCTCAGGAGTGGATTATCCAATCTGTGAGTGGATTCTCACTACATTTCTCTTATATTTTCGTTTCTGTAAAACATCTGTTGTTGTTGATTCAATTTCCATTAATACAATCTGTTCTTCGAAAGTATTGTACATCTGTTGTGAAACTATTTCCTGGAGATTTATTTCTACTGTTTTGATTTCTGCTGCATCAATTTGGTATCAGAGCGAGGAATCTCGCAGTTTGATCAAGGCTGCTAGAGGTTCAGGTGGTGAGTTGGACGTGCAACAACAGATATTGGCTACGATGCAAGAAGTTCTGCAAAAGTTAGAGCAGTTGGCTGTGGGAATGGTATCTCCGTAAATTGCGGCCATAGATCCGAGAAATACGGCTGTAAACCACGATATTGCATCTGGATCTTCTCGAAGAAATGCAAGGGAAGAACAGTCTAGTGGGGAGGAGTCAGAAGAAGAGAGAGAATATCCTGCACCATAGCTGAGGTTTCAATATGCTTGAAGAAATGGAACTGCTAGGGAAGGAAATTAGCCATTTCCTGTTGGTAGAGGTGAAGGTGTTGGAAGTGTGATACAGAACTTCTATCATCAATTTCGACCTAAGCTAGATTTACCTGATTTTGATGGCACGATGAATCTCGAAGATTTTCTGGATTGGCTGGTTTTGGTTGAAAGGTATTTTGAAGGGATGGAAGTTCCTGTGGAAAAACAAGTAAAAGTAGTTGCATACAAATTGAATGGTGGAGCATCTGCCTGGTGGGAACAAGTACAACTGATGAGAAGACAGATGGGAAAGAGATTAGTTTAGAGTTAGTCCAAAATGCAACAGTTGCTGAGAGCACAATACCTCCCTTTGGATTTTGAACAAGTGCTGTTTCAGAAATTCCAAAACTGCAAACAAAGAAACCGAAATGTACAGGAGTATGTGCAGGAGTTCCAAAAGCTAATCGTTCGAAATCATGTTAGAGAGTCTGAACAACAACTAATTGGTAGATTTAATAATGGTCTTCATTGGAAAATACAGGAAAAAATTGGTTTACAACATGTGTTTACATTGTCTGCAGCTATACAGTTAGCTTTGAAGGTTCAACAACAGTTCAAAAATCAGAAGACCTTTGTTCAGCATGTTAACAGGCAAGGATCAAACTCTTATTCACAAGCTAAATCTAGAAATCCTGTGGTGGAAATTGGGGATTCTCGAGTTATGCAAAAACTTGTCACTGAGGTTAAAAAAATGATGGAAAACAGGAAAATCAATATGCAAAACCTAAACCACAAACCTGCTATAAATGTTTACAGCCTGGACATATCTCTAGTGAGTGTCGACAGAGGTCTAAAGCTGCAAATATGGTGTGCCAACAAGAATCTCAGGATTATGTAGAAAATTCACCTTGTGAGGAAACAAATTTGCCTGTTACTATGGTTGAAGCTGATGAAGGGGAAGAATATGACACCATAGTCAATTCTCTGTTTGTACAAAAGTTGTTGATGCTGCCAAAGCATGAAGATCAGTCTCAGAGAAATCAAATTTTCATCACAAAGGGCACTATTCAACAATATGTTTGCGATGTCATTATTGATAGTGGAAGTTGTGAAAATCTGGTCTCTCAGTAGCTAGTAAAGAAATTGAATTTGAAAACAGAACCTCATCGTAACCCTTATACATTGGGATGGATTAAGCAAGCGGGAGCTGTTAAAGTTTCTGAGAGAAGCAAAGTTCCTTTTTCTATTGGGAAGGACTATCAAGTTGAATTAATTTGTGATGTGGTAGACATGAATGCTTGTCAGATTTTGTTGGGTAGACCTTGGCAATATGATGTCAATTCTCAACACAATGGTCAACTAAATACTTACACCTTTGTTCATCAAGGTAAGAGGTTGGTGCTGCTGCCAAAAAAGTGGCTTCCAAAGCCATCAAACTATTCTGCTGCTTGTGGACAGTTACTGTTAGTAAACAATTTGCATCAAGAATTGAAAAGAGGAGAAGCTATGTATGTCTTGGTAGCTAAAGAAGTTAGTACACTACCAGTTATTCCTTCTCAGTTACAAGCTCTCTTTAAAAAATAAGAAGCAATAATGCCTCATGAACTACCTAACTGTTTGCCACCCATGCGTAACATTCAACATCAGATTGACTTTATTCCTGGAGCCAGCCTACCCAATTTACCTCATTACAGAATGAGCCCTCATGAAGACAGGATTTTGCAGGATCAGGTGGAGGAATTGCTTGTAAAAGGGTTGATTAGAGAAAGCATTAGTCCTTGTGGGCTACCAGCTTTATTAATTCCAAAAAAAGATGTACATGGAGGATATGTATTGATTGCCGAGCCATCAATAAAATTACTATTAAATATAGGTTTCCTATACCCCGATTGGAGGATATGTGATTGATTGATTTTTCTAACTATTTACTCGCAATCGCACGAGACTCAGTATAGTCTAGTGGAAACGAGGTCGAACCCAAAGGACTTGGTTGATTAATCTAATTCTAATGAAAAGATTGAATTTTTATGATTTTAATTAACTAAAGAAATAAATTTTAATAAGAAATCAGATGAATGAGAATATCAAAGCGTTGAATCCACCACTAGACATGCAATTACTACTCTCAATTATTATCTCCACAAATTGATAAGATATAGTAATTTATGTTCTTGGCCGGACACACAAATTACCAGTGAATGAACTACACGTTCTTGTCCAGACACGAAAAATTCATCCACTATAAATTAATATAACTAACTCTATCCTTGGCTGGGCATAGAATCAATCATAATCCCGTTATTATCTAGACAAAGGATATATCAAGATCAAATTCCATTAATCATTCATTAAGTCTCGGTCAAAGCACTTAAGAGGAACAGTAATGAAATCGCATTAAGCATAAAAATCATTATCAACTTCTATTAAATTAAACAAATAATAGTAGTAAATATAAATTTAGGGCTTCATCTAGCCTTGATAAGAAAATTATTAGCCAGACATGGAATAAGAGAAAGAAATAGCCTGATTTGTCGAATTCATTGAAACACTACTCACAAAATCACTATTCACAGTACCGTTCACAAAATACTGTTCACGGCACTATTCATCGTCCCTCCAAAAATTCGTGTTACTGTAGCACGAAGAACAGTACTGTAGCAGTTTGAAATAGTTGTGCAATTCGTGCAAAATCCGGCCTTTTCTTCTCCTATCTTCTTCTTCTCTTCCTCCGGCGAAAACCTTGTCGAAATCCGACGGAAAATAGCCGGAAAAATCTGATTTTTCCTCTTCACCGGCGCTCTGTTTTCTCTGTAAATCCCTCTGTTCTCGTCTCCAAAAACTCCTCTGGCTTCCTCACCTTCTCTCGGTTTTTATAGAATTCAATATCAGAGTCCTCTTCCCGTCAATTTCTCTTCGAGATAAGCCCAAATCCGCCGTGAAATCGAAGCACAAATCTATTTTTAAAAAGAATCCCAAATCGAACATGACTCTCTGTTTTTTTCTAATCCATTGTGCCGTCGTCGTTATCTGCTCAATCGATCCCAGCCTTGCCGTCATCAGCGCCGTGACCATCACCCGTGGCCGCCGTATCTGCTCTTCATCCTCCCCGTCGCCGTCTGATTTCATTGCTCTGTCGACTGCTCATAACCGCCGCCGATTGTCCAATGACCGCCGTGAATCTTCGCTGCCTCGAGCTCCGCCACCATCACAAGCGCCGCCGTCCTCGCCGTATCAGACCCAACCGCCGCTCCGCCCAGGCCCTGCCTCAGCCCCCGCCGATCTTCCAAAACAGAGCATCGCCGTCTTCTGAAACGAAGGCCCAAGCTTTGGCTCAGGCCGGTTTTTTTTTCTTTTTCTTTTAACTGAACCGGACCGGATTTTGAACAGGTCATATTTCTTTTCTTCTTTTTTTTCTTTTTCTTCTTTATAACCCGTCGTATTGCTCTCGTTCATCGGATCTCATCTTGACGGTTCTTCTCTTTAATTGTGTCTCTTTCGCGTGCGATATTTCAAATGCTCAGAACTCCGAATTGCGAACAGTTAGTGGCGTTGGAAAGCTGACTTTGTGAACTTTAACATGAAGCTTAAATCAGTTCTATCATAGATATGCAATAGAAGTTATTAATATTCAATCAGTAGAGTCGCGTTTCACCCTATTTCTGCATTTTACTCTTATTTCCTACAAAAACCAAAAACTATATTAAAGTAGTAGTTATTCTAACCAAACACTAGCAGAAACATAAGTTTAAGAGATAATAAAATGCATATTTCATGTATAGATCAATATGCTAGATATGTTGGAAGGATCAAATGTTTTTTCTAAATTGGATTTGAGAAGTGGATATCATCAAATTCGAATAAGAGAAGGAGATGAGTGGAAAACTACTTTTAAAACAAGAGAAAGTCTTTATGAATGGCTTGTGATGCCTTTTGGACTTACAAATGCTCCAAGTACCTTCATGAGGGTAATGAATCAGGTTCTAAAACCTTTCTTCCATAAATGTGTTATTGTTTATTTCGATGACATATTGGTTTATAGTAAAACTGAAGAAGAACATTTGTCTCATTTGAATGACATCTTTCAAGTGCTGCAAAACAACTCCCTATTCCTTAATATCAAAAAGTGTAGTTTTCTACAGTATGAGCTGAAATTTTTGGGATTTGTTGTGGGAGTAAATGGTATCAGTGTTGATTAGTCCAAAACAGACACCATTGTAGAATGGCCAGCTCTAAAATCTGTGAAAGAATTACGTAGTTTTCATGGTTTAGCCACCTTTTACAGAAGATTTATCTGTGGTTTCAGCACTATAGCTGCTCCTCTCACTGAATGTTAAAAAAAAAATAATTTCGAATGGACAGATGCAGCTCAAAGCAGTTTTGAACAGTTAAAATCCAAACTATCTTCTGCTCAAGTCTTAGTTCTTCCATGTTTTGATAAGATATTTGAAGTGGAATGTGATGCTTCTGGAGTTGGAATAGGAGCTGTGCTATCACAAGAAGGGAAACCAATAGCCTTTTATAGTTCCAAGTTAAGTGAGACTAGACAAAAATGGCCTGCTTATAAATTAGAATTCTTTACATTAATCAAAGCTCTTAAACAGTGGAGGTATTATTTGATTCAGAGAGAGTTCATTCTGCATACTGATCATTAGCCTCATTCAGTCCTCTAGTAAATCTGACAGAATGTATGCAAACTAGATTGCTGAATTATAGGAGTTTGTCTTTGTGATTAAACATAAATCAGGGCAATCTAATACAGTAGCAGATGCTCTCAGTAGATGGTATAATCTATTGTCTACTATGCAAATAGAAGTATTTGGCTTTGATGAAATAAAGAGTTTATATCCAGAAGATGCTGAATTTGGACAGATTTGGTTGAACTGTTCTAACCAGATTCTACATTCTGAGTACACTCTACAAGATGGATTCTTGTTCAGAAATAACAGATTGTCCCAGATTGTTCTTTACGACAGCAAATTATTAAAGAAGCCCATGCAGGAGGGTTGGGTGGACATTTTGGAAGAGAAAAAACAACTCAGTTGCTGTTTTCTCAATTTTACTGGAGAAAATTGAAAAGGGATATCATAAGATTTGTGCAACAGTGTTATGTTTGTCAGCAAAATAAAGGACAAATTCAAAATACTAGATTATGTACCCCTTTGCCTATTCCTACCCATCCCTGTACAGACATTACCATGGATTTTTTTTATGGGACTTCCTAGAACTGTCAAAGGTTATGATTATATTTTTGTAGTGGTTGATAGATTTTCTAAAATGGCACATTTTCTGCCTTGTAAAAAAACAACTGATGCTACCAATGTTGCATCACTATTTTTTTTAGAAGTGGTTTGTTTACATGGTTTACCCCAAACCATAACTTCTGACAGAGACAGCAAATTTCTCAGTTAGTTTTGGAAAATGCTATGGAAGAGAGTAGGGACTACATTACAATTCAGTTCTACTTGCCATCCACAAACTGATGGCCAAACAGAGGTAATAAACAGGGTGTTAGGCAATCTTCTCAGATGTCTCTCTGGAGGTAAACAAAAGCAGTGGGATTTTTTCGTCTTCCAAGCCGAATTTGCCTACAAGTGTTTTGTCAATAAGTCTACAAAATATTCACCTTTTCAAATACTACAGGGTTCTATTCCCAGGAATCCTTTTGATATGCTTCATCAGTTCAGTTCTCTTAAAGTTCCCAAGATTGTCACAGAAACTATTAAATCTATCGCTTCTATTCATGTTACTGTCAAACAAAATCTATTGCAGGCTGCTGATGCTTATAGTACTACTGTTAACAAACATCGAAGGCAACAAATTTTTCAAGTTAGAGATCAGGTCATGGTATATCTCAGAAAGGAAAGAATGTCAACTGGTTATTACTCCAAGCTAGCACATAAGAAGATTGGTCCTTATCCAATATTGCAAAGAATTAATGATAATGCTTACATTGTGGATCTTCCTGACCATTATGGCATCTCCAAGACTTTTAATGTCTCAGATCTGTCTCCTTTTTACCCAGTTCTTCTTCTTTCCTTTTCTATTTAGTCAAGCATGCAACAATGCGTTCGCATCAAATGATGGTGCCTGTCACTTGAGGACAAGCTTGTGATTTAGGGGAGGAGAAAATAATGGTGCCGATTTGCTGAAATTTACAAAATTGGAAATGAATTCGCAGAAAAATAGAGGAATTTAGAGCAGAGCATCGTACAAGAGCTGAAGAAAGAGTGAAATGACATAGGAGGATATGGTTGTTACAGTTAGTTAACGTAGTAGTCATGGGCATTTGAGTAAAGTGAAGAAGGAAATGTCTAAGTAAGACATGGCAGTTAGAATTAGTTAGTTTTAAAGGTAGGGGCATTCAGGTAAAGTTGATATTTTACTATACTATAAAAGGCCTACGAGCCGATGAAATTGGTAGTTTTAGATCTGGTTTTCAAAATTCAAACTAGCTAAAGCTCAGGAGTGGATTCTCCAATCTGTGAGTGGATTCTCACTACATTTCTCTTTTATTTTCGTTTATGTAAAACATCTGTTGTTGTTGATTCAATTTCCAGTAATACAATCTGTTCTTCGAAAGTATTGTACATCTGTTATGAAACTATTTCCTGGAGATTTGTTTCTACTGTTTCGATTTCTGCTGCATCATATTCTCTCAGACCTTCTATGAAGTGACATGCCAATATTCAACTTGTGTGTAGGAACCTTACTTAGGGGCCGTTTGGATTGTGAAAAGTCCCAAACATCCACTCCCCAAAATTCACCTTTTGGGGAGTGGATATTTGGGACTTTTCATGATCCGAACGGCCCCTAAATACATATCTTCTTGAAGAGATATTCAAGAATTTATCGCTTATGCTACAGAGCTTTGATACAGAAGATTACTGAGGGTGCGAGTGCTTTATTTGGTTTTCCCAGAACTTACTGACAAGTGACAGGGTCAGAATTTGTTAAGCCAGGTATTGTTTCGGAAGATCCATGCAGCAGAAACTTTTCCTTAATGCCACCTCCTAAAAAACTAGTTCAGATAGATTCCAATGGCATGCAACCAGATAGATTCCAATGGCATGCAACCTCCTCCCCCACCACCGCCAAAGTTTACATCACCAACCAAATTAGATGGAAAGAAGCCTGCTCTGAAGGCTTCTGTTCCCGAGAACAGAAGTTTGTATATTAATCTCTTGTTTTCATAGCAGTTTTGCTAGTTGTTTAATGGTCTATGTATAAAATATAGGAGAAATTATATAATAAATTAAAAAAAATAAAAATTAATGCACTGTAGAAAATATTTCCCAAATTGGTGCTTTGACAAGCCACGCAGGCGCCCACGGATAAAAAATAGGCGTAAACAGATAAACAATGAGATAGATATGCATCGTTGAAATTATCGCCCCTTTAAAATGAGATAAATTTATTTTGAGCTATTTTAATGGGACAAACTTGAACGATGAATATCTCTATCCATTTTTGCCTATTTTTTTATTCTTCCTTATTTTTAGTATTCTTTCTAGTTATCACAGTATCACAAAATGTTGAGCCATCACATACTATTTATCGTAGTATTTGTGGTATTTTTTCCGATAAATATCATGAGATGGCTCAACATCTTTATGATATCACGATGACTAGAAAAAAAAAGCACTAAAAATAAATAAGAATGAAAAAAAATAAACAAAAATGGATTAGAAATAAGAGATATACATCATTGAAGTGATTGCCCCTTTAAAATGGGACGAAAATGAATAAGGCACTCAACCGACGCCTTTCGGGTTAGTTTTTTTTTAAAAAACCACACGGGCGCTTGCGTGGCTTGTTAGAGCACCAATTCGGAAAATATTTTCTACAGTGCATCATTTTAAATTTTTTTTGACTTATTATATAATTTCCCCTAAAATATATACTCATGGACTTTTATGAAAAATGAAAATGAGATTTTACAGATAATTGAGTTCAGGATGTGATGCAGTTGCTGGTAGCTAGTTACTATGGAGTTAGTGAAATGAAACAGAGCATCGTTTTGTATATGAAAACAGAGCAGGACATCTTTGTGAAAAGACGAAGTAGTACAAGTTAGTTTGAGCAGTTAGCTTAGTAGTTAAGGGTGTTTTAGTAATTGTCCAAACCATTCTGTATAAAAAGGCTTGCGAGCCATTCTGTTAGACAGTTTTAGTTTTGAAATTTGAATTCCAAATTGGCTAAAACTCCGGAGTGGATTCTCCAAATCAGTGAGTGATTTCTCACTGCTTTTCGTTGTTTCTTTGGAATGCTTTGTAGCTACGAAATTCTGTTGTTTCAATTCTCCTTTAATACAATTTGTTCTACAAATCTGCTGTGAGCTGTTTGAGAAATTGTTTCTGTGAGTTTTGGTTTGTGTTCTGTGAATTCTGCTGCGTCATATTTGGTATCAGAGCGAGTTAGTCTGCAGTTGATCATGGCTGCTAGAGGTTCTGGTGGTGACTTAGATGTACAACAACAGATCCTGGTCACTATGCAACAGGTTCTGCAAAAACTGGAGCAATTAACTGTCGGAATGATTCCTCCGCAAGTTGTGACTACAGATCCGAAAAATGCGGTTGTCAATCCTGGAACTACATCTGGGTCGAATCGAAGGGTTGAAAGAGAAGCTCAGTCAAGTGGTGGGGAGTCTGATGAAGATGAAGGAATTCCTGAACCACCGATTAGATTTCAGTATGCTCGAAGAAATGGGGCTGTGAGAGAAGTGAATCAGCCATGTCATAACAACAATAGAGGTGAGGGATCTAGAAGCATTCCACAACAATTCCAACAACAGTTTCGACCTAAACTAGACTTGACTGATTTTGATGGAACTATGCATCTCGAAGATTTTATGGACTGGTTAGTTCAGGTTGAAAGGTATTTTGAAGGGATGGAAGTTCCTGTGGAGAAACAAGTGAAGGTAGTTGCATATAAGCTAAAGGGTGGAGCCTCCGCCTGGTGGGAACAAATTCAACTAATGAGAAGACAGATGGGAAAACGATCAGTTCAAAATTGGTCTAAAATGAGACAGCTACTGAGGGCACAATACCTTCCTTTGGATTTTGAGCAAGTGTTGTTTCAAAAATTCCAAAACTGTAAACAAGGTAATAAAACTGTACAGGAGTATGTGCAAGAGTTCCAAAAACTGATTGTTCGGAATCAAATCAGGGAATCAGAACAACAACTGATTGGAAGATTTAATAATGGACTTCAATGGAGAATTCAGGACAAAATTGGTATGCAACATGTGTATACTCTATCTGCAGCAATACAGCTGGCTCTTAAGGCACAATCTCAGTTGGATCTTCAAAAGAGTCATGTTCAAAATACTAGCAGAACAGGATTTCCTTCAGTATCTCAACAGAGAACCAAGATTTCCACTATAGAAGGAAATGATCCTAAAAGTATTCCTAAACCAGTGATGGAAACTAGAAGATCTGACCCTAAATCTGGAAACCCCTATGTTAAGCCTAAGGTTCAAACTTGCTATAAGTGTCTGCAACCTGGGCATATTTCTAGTGAATGTCGGCAACAAGGAAAATCAACTAATATAGTGACTTCTCAGATGGAATCTCAAATATCTGTTGAAGAAGAACTTTTGGAGAGTCAAGATATGCCGACCACAATTGTTGAGGGTGATGAAGGTGAAGAATTAGATTCCATTTTGGCTTCTTTATTACTGCAGAAAGTCATGTTTTTACCCAAATTAGAGGATCATAATCAGAGGAAACAGATATTTTTCACTAGAGGCACAATACAAGGTCATGTGTGTGACATTATTATTGATAGTGGCAGTTGTGAAAATTTGGTATCTAAACAGCTTGTGAAAAAACTGAACTTACCAATAGAGCAACATCCTCAGCCGTATTCTCTGGGATGGATTAAGCACGTTGGAGCTGTTAAAGTCACAGAAAGAAGCAAATTCCAGTTTTCTATTGGAAAAGAATACTTAACTGAAGTTGTTTGTGATATTGTTGACATGAATGCATGTCATTTATTGTTAGGAAGGCCTTGGCAGTTTGATGAAAAGGTTCTACATGATGGACAACTCAATACATATACTTTCATTCATAACAGCAAGAAGCTAGTTTTGGTTCCTAAGAAGCTATATTGTTCGAAAACAGTTGCTGCAAGCAAGCATCCAAAGATATTAATGGTATCTGATTTGAACAGTGAATACAAAGCTAGAGAAGACATGTTTGCCCTGATTGTTAAAGAATGTCAAACTTCAACTATTATTTCTCAGAAATTACAGTCTTTGTTTAAGGATTTTCAATTCATCATGCCTGATGATTTGCCCAACAATCTGCCACAAATGAGAGAAATTCAGCATCAAATTGATCTTATTCCAGGAGCAAGTCTACCAAATTTGCCACACTACCGAATGGTCCCCAAGAGCATAAGATTTTGCAGGATCAAGTTGAAGAACTCCTTAAAAAGGGGCTGATCAGAGAGAGTATTAGTCCCTGTGGAGTTCCTGCATTATTGGTTCCAAAAAAAGATGGAACTTGGAGAATGTGTATTGACAGCAGGGCCATTAATAAAATCACGGTAAAATACAGATTTCCTATTCCCAGATTGGATGATATGCTTGACATGCTCGCAGGATCTATTGTTTTTTCTAAACTTGATTTGAGGAGTGGGTATCATCAAATACGTATCCGTGAAGGGGATGAATGGAAGACAGCCTTTAAGACTAAGGAGGGGTTGTATGAGTGGCTAGTCATGCCATTCGGTCTCACTAATGCTCCTAGCACTTTCATGAGATTAATGAATCAGGTCTTAAAGCCCTTCTTCCACAAGTTTGTAGTGGTTTACTTTGATGATATTCTAGTGTATAGTAAATCTGAGGAGGATCATCTACTTCACTTAGCAGCAGTTTTTCAAGTTTTGCAAGAGAATGCTCTTTATGTTAATAAAAAGAAGTGTTCCTTTATGACTTCCCAACTTCATTTTTTGGGATTTATCGTAGGGGTTGAAGGGATCAGTGTGGATCAGTCCAAAATACAAGCTATTCAGTCATGGCCAGTTCCCAAATCAGTGAAGGAAGTTAAAAGCTTTCATGGCCTAGCTACATTTTATAGAAAGTTTGTGAAAGGGTTTAGTACTATTGCTGCTCCTTTGACAGAGTGTATGAAAGGTGACAAATTTAATTGGACAGCAGCTGCACAAGATAGTTTTGATTTGCTAAAAGACAAGTTGACACATGCACTTGTCCTAGCTCTCCCTTGTTTTGACAAGATTTTTGAAATAGAATGTGATGCATCAGTTGTGGGTATTGGAGCAATTCTTTCCCAAGATGGCAAGCCAGTTGCCTTCTACAGTTCTAAACTAAGTGAAGGTAGACAGAGGTGGCCAGCATACAAATTGGAGTTTTTTGCTCTAATTCAGTCTTTGAGACAATGGAGACATTATTTGCTACATAGGGAGTTCATCCTACATACAGATCATCAACCCTTTGTTGTGGTCACTGCGACCACAAGGAATTGCCTGGCGGCAAGGATGAAGAAGAAGAAGAAGAATAGGAGAGGAAAGATAAGTTCTTTGTTGCATACCCTCTCATGAGGAAGACGATCTACATATAAAGGAGACAGATGGCGCATCTAACTAGGGCGCCAGCTGTCTATTCTGATGGGCCATTAACTGGCGCTACTTTGACGGGCCACTAATTGGCACTAATTATTCTCTATCAGCCCGTTACCTAACAATTAGCCTAAATGGGTCTGATTACAATAAATGAAATATCCTAATAGTGCATGATGGCCTGCTGGCCTGCTGACGGCCCTGCTGGCCCTGGCCTGCTGACGGCCCCTACTGGCCCTGGCCTGCTGACGGCCCCTACTGGCCCTGGCCTGCTGACGGTGGATGCTGGCCTTGCATTCACAACACTCCACCACGCTTCCGCTAACGCCTTGTCCGCAAGGCGACCAGGATGGAAAACGCGCCAAAAATTCATCCTCGAGGATCCATTCTGCGTCTTCCAACGACTTGCCTTTCCACGCAATAAGTACTTCCGTCACAATGCGCCCCGCACGTCTCACCCGACGTTTATCAACAATAGAAGCCGGAACCGGAGGATCCGCTGCAGGAATGCCCATGAGAGGCGGAGGTGCACTAGGAGCCACCAATCGAGGGTCCCCCACAAAACGACAGAGACGTGACACATGGAACACAGGATGCACCAGTGACCCAGAAGGAAGAGCCAAACGATACGCCACCGGGCCCACCTTTTCCACCACTGTATAGGGCCCATGAAATCGAGCGGCTAATTTATGATCAGCCCGAAATAAAGAAGACTGGCGTTGCGGAAGAACAGAGACATAAACCAAATCATCCACCTGAAATATGCGATCAGAACGGTGCTTATCATAGAGTTGTTTCATCCGATTCTGAGCGGAGGCCAAATTTGTCTTCAGTTGGCGAAGAACCTCATCTCGAGTCTGTAGCATATAATCTACCTCAGCAATGGAAGAACGGTGAGGCACATAAGACAGAACAGATGGCGGAGGGCGTCCATAGACAACCTCGAAGGGCATAAATCCGGCTCGGGTGTGATATGCCGTGTTATAGGACCATTCAGCCCAAGGAAGCATTTGCAGCCAACGGCGGGGCTGGTCCCCGACAAAGCAGCGTAAATACTGCTCCAAACACCTGTTGACCACTTCCGTCTGCCCATCAGTCTGGGGATGATAAGCTGTACTCATATAGAGCGTCGTACCTTGCAACTTAAAGAACTCGCGCCAGAACTGGGAAACAAATACCCGATCGCGGTCAGAAACAATAGTTCGAGGCATACCATGTAATTTGGCGACGTCCTTCACATAGAGTTCAGCCACAGTGCGAGCCGAGAACGGATGACTCAAAGCACAAAAATGAGCGTACTTCGAGAGGCGGTCAACCACCACCATAATAACCGTCTTACCCTGGGCCGCAGGTAAGGCCTCCACAAAATCCATGGACACGGCCTCCCAAACTTTATCCGGAATGGGAAGGGGCTGAAGAAGACCCGCTGGGGATGTGGACGACGCCTTGGCTCGTTGGCATATATCACATGTAGCCACATAAGTATGCACCGCCTTACGAATACCGGCCCACAGGAAACTTTGACTTACCCGTTTAAAAGTTCGGAATGTACCCTCATGGCCAGCCCCCGGAGAGTCATGAAAGTGAGCTATCACCTTTCGACGTAAATCCGGAATAGCTGGCACCCACAACCGGTCTTTCCAGAACAACAAGTGATCTCGCCAAGCAAAATGCGGCTCTGCCTGTGGATCAGCCTGGATGCGAGCAATCAGCTCCTGGGTAGACGGGTCCGTCACATATACCTTCTGCAACTCAGGAGTGAAGAGTGAAAGGACAACAAGGAATAGAGAGGGCGAAGCAGGCCCCTTCCGCGGGTCGGCGAGATAAGGCATCAGCCACCGTGTTATCCACCCCCTTCTTGTATACCACCTCGTAGTCATAGCCCAGTAACTTACTAACCCAGCGCTGCTGTGAAGGAGTAGAAACCCGCTGATCTAGAAAGTATTTAAGAGGTTGATGATCCGTCCGTATGAGGAATTTCCGTCCAAGCAAGTAGGGTCGCCATTTCTGGATGGCGTGCACAATAGCTAGCATCTCCTTTTCGTATGCTGAGAGAGTCAAGGAGCGGCCCGATAGAGCCTTGCTGTAGAAGGCAATAGGGCGTTCTTGCTGAAGGAGGACAGCCCCTAGGCCCGCATCCGAGGCATCCATCTCAATAACAAAAGGTAAATTGAAATCAGGAAGAACCAAGACCGGGGCGTGGACCATGGCCTGTTTTAATTTGTCAAAAGCAGTCTGGGCCTCGGCCGACCACACAAAAGCCCCCTTCTTAAGTAACGCCGTGAGTGGGCCAGCAATGAGCCCATAGCGCCCAATAAACCGACGATAATAGCCCGTGAGGCCCAAGAAGCCCCGAAGAGACTTCACACAGGTGGGTCGTGGCCACGATAGCATAGTCTCCACTTTGGATGGGTCAGTAGCCACCCCATTCTGCGAAATGATATGGCCCAAGTACTCGACCTGTGAACTGCCAAAAGAACACTTCGAGCGCTTCAAGAATAATGAGTTAGCCCGCAAGATAGTAAATACGGACCTGAGGTGGACAAGATGGTCTGCCCAAGATGAGCTATATATCAATATATCATCAAAGAAGACGAGTACGAACCGACGGAGATACGGGCGAAATAAGTCATTAATCAGGCTCTGAAAGGTAGCTTGAGCATTAGTCAGGCCAAAGGGCATGACAAGGAACTCATAATGGCCGTCATGAGTCCGGAAGGCTGTCTTGTGTATGTCCTGTGGTTGCATACAGATTTGATGATAACCCAAACGCAAGTCCAGTTTGGTGAACACGGCCGCCCCTGTCAGTTCGTCCAGTAGTTCTTCGATCACTGGTATGGGATATTTATTTTTGACCGTAATGGCATTGAGCTCACGATAATCCACACAGAAACGCCATGATCCATCTTTCTTCCTAACCAAGAGAACTGGAGAGGAGAATGAACTAGTACTGGAGCGAATGATACCTGTTTGTAACATCTCCCGGACCAACTTCTCGATTTCAGCTTTTTGCACATGTGGATACAGGTAGGGACGAACATTGGCGGGCGGAGCGCCAGGTGTAATTGGAATGGAGTGATCGTGGCCCCGGGCTGGCGGTAAGCCAGATGGTTCAGCAAAGATGTCGGCATGGTCAGAAAGGAGGTCGAGCATGTCGTCGGGCAACTCTGGTTGATGCACATCGACGATAGCACGCTGCTGTAGGAAAATACCCTGTGGCGCAAACCTGAAAAGAGAGCTTACCGCCTGTGCCGTGTGCAAGGTTCCCGGCTGCGCACCATGGAGGCGTATACGCTGGCCAGAGACCTCAAAGTCCATGATCAGGTCTCGAAAATTCCAAACTACATCACCCAAGTCCTGTAGCCACTGGACGCCTAGGACCACATCTGCCCCCTTCGTAGGTAGGAGAAACAAGTCGGTGACGAAAGAATGTCCCTGGATTAAACGCTCAACCTGAGGACACACGCCCATGCTGCGAAGGTGTTTGCCGTCCCCAATCAGCACATCAAATGGTTTAGAGTCGGAGACATAACACCCCAACCGCTGGGCCACCTTATCGTTAATGAAGTTATGGGTCGACCCACTGTCGATGAGTATCGCGACCTGTTGACGTTTAAGCTGCCCCTGAACACGCATGGTCCTGGGTGTGAAGGTGCCGGAGAAGGCATGTACGGAGATCTCCGGTTGCACCTGGTCATAGAGGCCGGTCGCCTCTTCTGGCTCAGCCATCTCTTCTTCCTCAGCTTCGACGATGAGGAGGCTACTCCTGACGGAGCAGTGATGCCCGGGAACAAACTTCTCATCGCACTTATAACAGAGTCCTTTGGCATGCCGTTCTTCCATCTGGGCCGGTGTTAGACGGCGGACAGGAGGAGGAGTAGGACCTGGTAAGGCTGACCGACTAAAGCCTGGGCTAGGCGCTGGCGTCACGACAGGTAGGGGGTTGCTGTACGGTCGCAAGTTAGGACCCCCACGTCGCTGACGAGCCAGTTTTTCCTCTTCTATGCGAGCATGACACACCACCTCGCGCATAGTATGGCATGGAAAGTGGCGCATCTCATCAGCAATTTTTGACTTTAGCCCGCGCTTGAAGGTGCCGACGAGGGCTGCCATCGGCCAATCTGGCAAGCGATTAGCGATTTTCATAAATTCAGAATAGTAAGCCCTCACCGTGGTAGTTTGCCTCAGAGTAGACAGCATCTCGTTGAAATCTTGAAACTCGTTCGGACCGAACTGGATGCATAACTCGTCGGAGAAGGACACCCAAGTGGGATAGCGCATCTCTTTTTCGTAGGATCGAAACCAGATTGAGGCATCCCCGTCCAGGTGAAAAGCGGCCACGCGGAGGCGCTCGTCATCAGAATATGTTCCCTGGTATGCAAAGAATTTGTCCGCCTTGTATAACCATTCGACAGGATCCTCCTCGCCATTGTATCTTGGGAATTGCAATCGAGCCAGTCTGGGTTCAGCGCTGGCCCTCTGTCCGCCGCGAGGCCCAGAGAATTCCTCCAAATCATCATCCATCTCGCGATGGATATTTCTTGGTCGTGGAGCCAGTGGGGCATTACCACGAACACCTTCCATGCCATGCGCCTCTAGGCCATGGCGGCCACCTTGCGATTCCATGAAGATAGATCCGAATTGCATGCCACGAGGAATAGATTGGCCGGTAGGATGGCCAAGTAGTGAGCCGCCCAGTGTTTGAGAACCCCCTGGTCGGCCATGGCCTCCAACCCCCCCTGTTGATGGCGGCGGGGTAGTCATAGCGGCAGCCTCCGCGTCTCTATCAGCCTTCAATTGCGTCTGTACAAGCTCGACGTTCCGCAATCGTATGTCAATCGAACTGAGGAGGGAGAGAACAGGATCTTGAGTGGAATCAGCGTTCGCTCGTGGGCTGGTCATCTCCTGCGTCGCCTCTGGCTCTGAGGAGGCTCCAGCGGCCATGGCTGGCTGCTTGCGAGGAGGCATGATCGCTCCTGGATCAGAACGGCTCTGATACCAATGTTGTGGTCACTGCGACCACAAGGAATTGCCTGGCGGCAAGGATGAAGAAGAAGAAGAAGAATAGGAGAGGAAAGATAAGTTCTTTGTTGCATACCCTCTCATGAGGAAGACGATCTACATATAAAGGAGACAGATGGCGCATCTAACTAGGGCGCCAGCTGTCTATTCTGATGGGCCATTAACTGGCGCTACTTTGACGGGCCACTAATTGGCACTAATTATTCTCTATCAGCCCGTTACCTAACAATTAGCCTAAACGGGTCTGATTACAATAAATGAAATATCCTAATAGTGCATGATGGCCTGCTGGCCCTGGCCTGCTGACGGCTCCTAATGGCCCCTAGCCTGCTGACGGTGGATGCTGGCCTTGCATTCACAACACCCTTGAAATTTATTCAAAGTCAAAACAAGTGTGACAGAATGTATGCTGGATGGATTGCTGAATTGCAAGAATTCACATTTGTGATTAAACATAACGTTGGTACAACAAATACTATTGCTGATGCTCTAAGTAGAAGGTATACTTTACTCTCCTCTTTGTCAGTTGATGTGTTTGGATTTGATGAGCTTAAAGACCTATATACAAATGATGTGGACTTTGGAGCTGTGTGGCTCGAATGCACTCAGCAAACTGCCAAGTTTTCTGAGTATAGTTTACAGGATGGATTTCTTTTTAAAGGGAACAAGTTGTGTCTCCCTGATCATTCTTTACGAATGAAAGTTATAAATGAGTTACATGCTGGTGGTATGGGGGGACATTTTGGCAGAGATAAAACAATTCAGTTACTGCAGGAGAAATTCTTTTGGCCTAAACTAAAAAGGGATGTGACTAAGATATGTCCAACAATGTTATATCTGTCAGAAATCCAAGGGACACTCACAGAATACTGGTCTATACACTCCTTTGCCAATACCTGATGGGCCATGGCAAGATCTAACTATGGATTTCTTATTGGGTCTTCCAAGAACAAAGAAAGGATTTGATTCCATTTTCGTGGTGGTGGACAGATTTTCAAAAATGGCACATTTTCTTCCTTGCAACAAGACTAACGATGCTACGGCCATTGCTCTTTTATTTTTCCGAGAAGTGGTCAGGCTACATGGGTTACCAAAAACTTTAACATCTGACAGAGACAGCAAGTTTTTAAGTCAGTTCTGGAAAACATTATGGAAGCGGTTAGGCACCATCCTTCAGTATAGTACTACTTACCATCCTCAAACAGACGGTCAAACTGAAACTATTAATAGAGTCCTTGGCAACATGTTGAGGTGTTTGATTGGTGATAATCCCAAACAGTGGGATCAATATCTTCCTCAAGCAGAGTTTGCATACAATTCTTCTACTAGTATCTCTACTGGTTATTCACATTTTCAGGTTTTATATGGTGTCAATCCTCATCACACTTTTGATCTGTTGCCTGTGTTGCACCAGTTGAAAACTCCTAAGGTAGTTCAAACAACTGTGGATGATCTTTCTCGTATTCATACAGATGTTAAACAGCATTTGGCAGCAGCAAATTCTGCTTACAGCACTGCTGCTAACCGTCACAGACGCAAACAAGTGTTTACAGTGGGGGATGATGTTATGGTGTATTTGCGTAAGGAAAGAATGCATGTTGGCTATCATTCTAAATTAGCAAGTAAAAAAATGGGACCATACAAGGTGCTTCAGAAGATTAGTGATAATGCATATGTCATCGATCTACCTGATCAATTTGGAATTTCAAAGACTTTCAATGTCTCTGACCTATTCCCTTTTCATCCCGCATCATCAATATGATTTGTCCCAATCCGCGGGTTTTTAATCTACCGGTCATGCGTTCTTTCTCTGCTGAATGCTTGAGGACAAGCTACTTTTCAGGGGAGGAGTAAATGATGCAGTTGCTGGTAGCTAGTTACTATGGAGTTAGTGAAATGAAACAGAGCATCGTTTTGTATATGAAAATAGAGCAGGACATCTTTGTGAAAAGACGAAGTAGTACAAGTTAGTTTGAGCAGTTAGCTTAGTAGTTAAGGGTGTTTTAGTAATTGTCCAAACCATTCTGTATAAAAAGGCTTGCGAGCCATTCTGTTAGACAGTTTTAGTTTTGAAATTTGAATTCCAAATTGGCTAAAACTCCGGAGTGGATTCTCCAAATCAGTGAGTGATTTCTCACTGCTTTTCGTTGTTTCTTTGGAATGCTTTGTAGCTACGAAATTCTGTTGTTTCAATTCTCCTTTAATACAATTTGTTCTACAAATCTGCTGTGAGCTGTTTGAGAAATTGTTTCTGTGAGTTTTGGTTTGTGTTCTGTGAATTCTGCTGCGTCAGGATGACCTGGCACCAATGATCTATTGTCTGGACTCGGACACGTAGTGAAAATTTTGCATTATTTTAATTGGGTGGGGGGGGGGGGGGGGATGACACTAATTCTATACATTTCCTTGTTTGATGTATTGATATTTAGTGGGTGCTGCATGTGCTGGATTCTTTGAGTTATTTGATACTTTGTTCATGGCCCAAAACAAGTATACTGAATTTAGTGCAACAAATTTTAATTTGACTTTATCCTTGCTGCATCTCTTAAATTCGTTTCTTATGATCTTTCTAGTTACTACCTGGTTGGCAACACATCAATGAGATAATAAATGCACACTGCTGTTTATCTGTATACTTAGTTCTTACAATTGTTTAACTTTTTTGTCTAGATACTCTTGCAAAGCTGGTAGAGTACGGGGAAGAGGATGATGATGCAGAGGAGCCTCCTGTGACTCAATCAATCAGAACAGCATATAGTTGCAAAGCCATTCTGGGCTGTATAACTCATGTTGCCTGACTGAGGCCAGGACTTTCTGTGCAATTTTAAGCTGATAGCTGACTTGCAGTGCACTTAGAACGGCTAGGATCAAGTATGAGGCGACAGTTTTACCCGGAAGTTAATATTTGGCTGCAAGTATCATCAGTCACCTCCCTTTAAAGGGCCGACAATCTTGTGTACTTGATTTTTGTTCTTGATGAAAGTTTTCAAATATATGCTTCTTAGAGGCAGAAGTTGTAAAGAAATTTGTGCTCGTAATGTAGCCACCTCGGCCTTTTGATGAAATGCTTGAATATTGCTCTTAGTTTTCTGGGGGATTATTCATAAGCATGTTGGATAGAACATAACAACCAATCAGTTGTAGAAATCAGAAATTGTTTTTCGAGACAGGGTGAATACTGGACGTCTTTTCTTTTGCTATGATTTTTACGTAATAACAATGTATTAGCAGAAGATGTGAAGGGAGTGATCAGCATGCGACCTAAGTGTCATCCACTTCTTTATCTCCATAAGCACCTACCTAACAGTGTATAAACATAATTCTGGGTAGCATTAAGATTCTTTTTTTTCTTTCTATTTCGCAAAATTCACATGTTTTAGGGTAGCATTACGATTAATTTGTCGCTGATAGCAAAGGTGAATGTTTTCTGTTATTCTCTCATTAAAAAGAAGTTATCTCCTTCCCACAAGGGGAAAAGATCCAACAGACAACTAGGCATTCAAACAACACGAATCCTACTAATTTCAATCCTACACATGAAACCATCTCAAGCAATTTCACAAGATGTATGAACGAGTTTCTCCTTTATATCAGCATATACCAGTGTCAACACTATACCCAAAAGAAAAATCAGGCAGCTAACTTATCTCAAAAAAAAAAAAATCAGGCAGCTAATGTCTGGCTCGGGCAACTGTCCACGGAGCATGCCAATATGTCTCTATAATCCCGGGTTATTGTGAAAGAGTCGTAAACCTTCCCATCACTGCTCTTTTTGTACTCTAACAAAAGCTTTGAATGATCAAATGCCGTAAGTTTCACAAACCCAAAATCACGGTCTTTGTAAATACTCCACTTCGTTTGAAGAGTTGTAAAGTCAGCAAGAGCAGAGCCTCCTCCGCCAGCAACAATGTGGATTGTTCCATTCAGTGATCCCACATAGTTGGACTTCTCATTACTCGTGCAAATGTTCTGTTACCAGTAAGACAAAGTCAGCTGGAACTTGGAAATGGAACTTGCAAGTTAAAAACTAGTGATCTGAAGTTAAACTTATTTTGAGTCTGTCAGTTTACCCATTAAGTGATTTCTGGTCAGTCCTTTACCATTTTTTAACGCAATTATCAATTATATCATAACATACAGCTTTTATAATCAGCTAATCTGGGAAAATCGGACTTCTTGGAAGCGTATTACTACTTTTTTTTCAACAAGCTTATTACTACTTGGGACAATAACATTAGTATCACTAATTTGAATTTTATTAAAAAAAAAACATTCTTCTCAGTTAGTGAGTAATTTCCTTGTTGTTTTAGTAAAATAATCTTGAGAGCTTAAGGCATACCTCATAGATTGGACATGTTCTTTCATAGTTATGCACATGGCCGTAAAATGCTATATCAACCTTGTATTTTTGCCAAAGCTTTTGAAGGCTCTCCCTTCCCATTGGCTCTTCAAATGACCCTTGATCTGCATACCAGCTAGCGGAAGAATACCCTAAGACTCTATGCGCAAGGAATATAAGCCAAGGCTGTTTTTGCCTATCCACTGTTGCTAAGCAGTGCTCAATAAATTTATATTGCGCGCTCCCTTCCCTCCAATCATGTTCAGTATCAGCCACACAAAACCGAAACATTCCATAATCCGTTGAGTACCTGAGAAAGATGAAGTTGCTTTAGCTTTCTCTATTATAATCCTCCTAATAAAGTACGGATAAGGCCTAAGCTAAGACTATATTGCATAGCCAATCCATTACGAAATAAGCAGAACACTCATGAAAGATACCATTTCATAGCTAAATACTCTGACTTTTGTGATCTCTTACCAGAATTTGGCTCTGTTTTCAGCAGGAACATAGAACATGGTTTCAGCCAAGACACCACACTCTCCTCCTGAATCCATATTTCCATAGAATGATCCGGTTCCAGGCCAGTCACGCTCATGGTTACCACTATTTAAAGAAAAACAAAAACGTTGATCAGTACACAATGGTTACAAGAGGACTCCAATGTCTCCAGATTATATTATAGAGAGGAAAACTGTTGATTGAACCTTGCTATCATGTATGGAACCACTGAAGAAATGGGCTCAATTTGTGCTGTAAATTGGTCCCACTGAGAGATGTACCCATTTGCATAAACAATGTCTCCTATATGGAAAACTATGTCAATGTTTTTCAAGTCCTCAATCAGCCGGTCAGTTGTGTTGAGGGATCCTGGCTGATAATTGTTGTACTCATTTGAACCATCACGTTCAGCCTAAAAGGACCAAAAAAAACAACCGTCAGACATATATTGGGGAATAAGTAAATTAAAAGGTATAATAAGAAACGATTATCCGGACCTGGGCTCAGATAAAACTGTGGCCTAAAACTACTCTTTGTCAGTATGATATAACACTGCTTGCTGGGTTAATCAAACATGGAAACATCTATGCTAAACTATGCCAAGATAAATGTTGACAAAGGGTTGAAGAGCTGAAAGTATACAATTTTCAATGCCAACATGTCCAGGACATATACTGTCTAACCTTTCCCATATCTCCAAAGATGACGATACGCTGAAGGGAATCATGCCCAGGATAAGGAGATGCCTTAAATTGATATGTCTGGCTCCAAACGTATGAACCATTCATCAATATGTGCCCCAACTTGTAAGTGTAGCTGCCTCGAACATCATCAGGCAGATATAAGTGAAAACAGTATGTTTGTGTATTGAAGGATACATTTTTAAGATTAATTTATCAAAGCAACTTCTACAAAAATAAGATAGAAATTTATTCAACTTCTTTCTGACAATGTTGCAAGCATGACCCAAGGAAAAACCATCTAGAAGTTGCTTAAAGGATAAAAATATGTGTATCCTTTTAAAAGAAAGTAAAAACAAGAACAAAAATCACCTAGGGTGAAAAGGACATACACTGAGTTAGGCCACAACTCTTTCAAAAAACTTGTATGGATGAAACCAGTGTCCCTCCATCCATGTGTCCGAGCCGGTGAACCTGTTTAACAAAGTAGGAAAAAAACCTTGAAAGAATAATCCAAGAGTGAGATTATTGTTTGAAGTAATTATCAAGAAAGCAAAAGGAGAAATGATAATTGCGCACCACACATGCTATTACGACTAATAGTGAGAGTTCCAGCAGGAGAACGAACAACATCTCTTCTAAATGGACCCCATTCAACAAATGGTTCAGCTTCGCTGATGCTATATCCACTTGTCCAAGTTACTGTCATCTAAGAATAATACGGATATCAGTTTTCTGGACATCTGAATATTTTACCCCAAAGTAATGGCGGTTTAAAATTCTATTTTGTGCTAATAGGATATCAGATCAGGGCACCACCATAGCTCCAGATCTGCCAATTCGGCTGACAGATTTTTCTCATAAGCTAACCATAAGTAAAAAAAAAAAAAGCCCAGGGACAATATTAACATGGGCTTCTTGTAATTCGAACTTTGGAATCTACTTCAGCTAAAAAAAATGGAAAAATAAAGCTTACTTCATTCCAAGACTTTCCCTGAGCCAGTCTAGGATAAAGAGGGGCCTTTGGATTCACAAAAGTGATTATATTTGAGACGGAAATAAGCTTTGGCTGCAAGAAGAGAACAGATTCGGCGAACCCCGTTACTTGCAAAATTTTGTGGAACACTATGAAAAGCATGAAAACGCTATTGAGATATTTAGATACCTATCACCTAAGGTAGGTGTGCTGAGAAAGGTAGAGACTAAGAAGAACAAGCTAAACTATTAGCTTACATTAGATAGACCGCCAGAAAACAACGCAAAAGCAAAGTCTGCCCTCTGATTGATCAACTGAAGTTTCATGGATCCAATGCCTGTATTTTGATATTTGGGGTTGGAGTAGTTTGCAAATTGGTACTGCAGGAGCATAAGAACTCAGCAGTTAAAACCGCTTCCTTCTGTGATAATATATAAGACAATAACGCTGTCCATGCTGATACCTTTATAGGTGCAGAACACAATGTTGGAACTTGATCTTTTTCATTCTCAGGTGGACAGGTCAAGGCACTGAAAAAAGTCAGAAAATGCACAACATTAGTTACTCTTCGTACAAATACTTTGAGAAGTACATATAGAAATGAAAGAGTTACCTAAAATTTGCAGGAGAAAAAACTCCAATCCAATCACCATTTGATGGATTGGGTGAACTAAAGTTCAAAGTCACCCATCCAGTATTTTCACCCTTGGAGAAAGAAAAATTTTACATGCGAGCATTACAGAAAATCCAGAAGATATCAACTTCTATTAACAAGAAAGCAACATATAAGCATAAGCACTAAACTTGGATCAAGAAATCAAACCTAGTACTCACAAAGGGTAGGAATTTATTTTTTCTCAAAAGTAATAGAAGGTAACTACTTTCATTATACTAATACATAAAAGCACGGCAAATGTGATTTTTAGCAGCAGAAAAGGTTGGAATTCATGCCTCACCAAGTTGGCCCAAACCTAGGTGTTTACTGTCATGACCTAACCAGAAGCATCTAGTATTCAATTCAGCAACATATTTTCGAGAAATAGAACATAATTATTCATATAACATCTATCTGGAAGGTCTTTTATTTACTTGTAATAGGATAAGATGTCAATGAGGATGATGATAGTTCCTTGAGATTCATAATTTCAAACAAAATCGAGAACAGAAGTTTATGAGACTGCCATAAACACTAGAACACCACAACAGAGGCCCAGTTAAATCTAACCTTATAACCGAGTACAGAAGGGGAAGCCTTCACATAGGCTGAATCGTGAAATGCAAACTGGGTTTTGTGAATGGCAATCTTTGATAGGGGCTGATCTCCATGGCACCTTGCCTTACCAAAATTTGCAAGACACAGAAATATCACCAGTAGTTGCAACCCACTTAACCTCTGCATGCTCACTTCCCAGATATATCAAGACAACCCAAAATCTGCCAAAAAAATAAACCACAAAAAAAAAACATCACTGACAAATTAACTCCCTAAAATTCAAGCATCAAACAGATAGCAGCATTTCCATTCAAGTACATATTTTTCCTTTTTAATAACTACAACTAAGTACATACATAAGAGTAAGCAAGCCAACTTCAGCCATTCTCACTTCTCATGTGAAACTAATGAATTAACTCCCTAAAATTAAAACATGAAGCATATAGCAGCATTCACATTCAATTATTTCTCATATACTCCCTCCATCCGGAATTATTATTACAAAAATGTTTTCCAAAATGAACTAATTTTAGTTCATTCTGAAAATCCTTATGGTAATAATAATTCCGGACTGAGGGAGTATAAGATAAACCAAGCCAACTTCAGCAGTTCCCAATTCTGTCCAAACATCAACAGTTAACATAATTAAAAAAGGCTGGCATAACATATATACATACATGATAGACAACTATCATCCAGTTTCGAAACAAAAAAGAACATCACAGTAATCAAGCAAATTATTCTGAAAACATAAAACAGAAGATAAATAGTAAAAGAGAATTGACCGTTAAGAATTGCGTGGACAATAAGGTGAACAAGGAGAAGAACCCAGATGGCAAATCGGGTGTTGTACCATGAAACGTCAACTTCTATGATCAAGTATATGTAAATATATGGCAGGAAAGCCAAGCGTTGGGTCCATGAGAAAAAGACTGTAGCATCATTCGTGAATGGATTGAGGAGAGAGTACAGGAAAGGGAATCATGAGAGAATAATCCAAAGAATCCACTGGTTGTTATATTGGGGGGTCACAACACCCTGTCAAGATCTAGTTAAAAACTCGAAGCCATGAGGGAAGATGGTAACTACCAACAGCAGCTTTACATGGACTGACGCGGTAACTTTGGTATATTGACCGAAGCTGTAATTTTGGCACCTATATTGCCCGTGACCCCATTTTAGAATAGTTCATGTCCTGGTCAAATCTCAACAACCACTTATTGAAAGCATGTCCTGGCGATCCCACGAAGTCGCGGTTGGTACTGTTCCCCCTGCGCGGTGCGTATCTAATATTTTCTCGGTTTCACTGGCCATTTGGTTGTTTCATGAGATGTGAGCAATCAGTCGTTATAACTCGGCTTTACTATTCGGAACATTAATAGCTCACTGCAGATCAATAGTGCCAAACCAGCGTGCCCCTAGGATTATTTTGTCCGTAGCTTGTGAAGTGCGGGCTGCAAAATGATGTAAGCTATATATAAGTCTTGGTAAAAGGATACGAATGATTGCATATGAATTCACACCAGCATACGCTTTAGGTTCAATAACTAGCTGGCTCCTACTGGGGCGGCTCTTCTACCGACATTGATAAGGACTTATACATTATAATCATCGCCACCCAGCAGATCACCCGTCACCCTTTTTAATCACCTCTTAGTGTTTGATAAGAATTGTTTCTCAACAGGTTAAGCTGCCATGAAACCGATTATCTATCACAACCCATGGAATGTTGTATCGGCGATATATCACCAATATATCGATATCAACCTGTAAAACGATACAATGTAATGTCGATTTTAAAATTTTCTAAAATATTGCCGATATATCAATTTTAGCCTGATATATCGGTATTAAAAAAATAAAAAAAATCAACTTTCCCGTTAATTTCCCATCCTATGTCAAGTAGTATACACATTTTTAATGCATATATTTTAAAATTTATGCTTGTCTAAATAAGTATTACTCATTTTAGAAGTTATTGTAAAAATATATGATAAAAACTAATTTTAGATATATTTTTTTACACAATATCTTCGATATTTTGTCTCTTTGGTCGCCCGATATTTTCCAGATATCCGGTTCGATATTCACACTACCTCACTTCCATCGGCAAGATGACTAATCACTCCTGCCTGGTGCTTTCAAATCATCTAGTTAACCAACATTTTATTTATTGAAAACAGAGCAATTCATAACTCCTGCAGAAGACTTTCCATAGATCATGATTTCACTGCTAAAGGATACAAGATCATCTGATCAAGAAAAAGTATTGTAGGCAGAGACCAGGAACAGACAAGTACTAATAGCAAAAAAACGAACAGGCAAGTACAACCATACAAACAGAATTTTACGTAGAAGTCTATCAGGTTTTCCTGTTCGCAAAATCATCCGGCTGCTCATCATCATCTCTGAGATCATCTTCCAGTTCCAAAGACTCATCCTGGTTGCCACCAAAACCATCATCACTCGTGTTGTTTTGCACAGCACCTGGCATGTCTCCGGAAAAACTGTTGCCAGCATTCTCCCCATAGTTACTGGATCCACCACTAGTGTAGCCCAACCCTGTTCCACCTAATCCGATGGAACTAGTGAAGGTGTTGTTATCAGCAGTTGCAACGTTGTCACTACCTCCACTGCCCCCAGCAATACCACTGAAGCCACTTCCACTGTACCTACCACTGCTTCCAATATACTCACCGCTGCCATAGCTGTCACCGCCAGAAGCATCACCACTCACAAAGTTTCCACCATTGTTACTAGAGGTACTTCCGCTATAGCTCCCTCCAGTGCCACGATAACCATCGCCGCTAAAACCACCACCACCACCAGCTGGTGCTCCACTGCCAAAAGTATTTCCTCCGGCATTATTATATACATCTCCCGGAAAGCTAGTAGCAGGTCCACTACCAACATATCCACCACCATATCCACCACCACCCCCGCCATAGCCACCACCACCGCCCCCTCCATATCCACCACCACCACCTCGGAAACCTCCAGTTCGTTCTGTTGCATAGTTTACTCTGACCATTCGGCCATGAAGATCCTGGTTGATAAGCAGTGAGAAGAAGCAGTTTACACTTCCATTAAGAACAAACATATCACAACTACAGTTTCACAAAAAATACAATCTCATCTTTCTCAGTTCAAGTATTAAACCAACTTTTGTATTGTATAATCCCTCCATCCTGTTTTAGATGCTCCACATGGTTAAATTAAGTGGATTTTGAACCTCTTCTTCCCTTTTAGTGGGGGTTTCCACCATCCAATAAAAATCAAAATTTTTTTAGATGAAGCTATTAAAACAGGACGAAGGGAGTATATAACAAATCGAGTACCAAAAACAGCCCAATTTTGTTTACTCCTGATTCCAAAAAGAAGCAGAATAGAATTAGGGAGAGAGATGTGTAGGTGAAGCTAAACAACTTGCATTTCAGTTTTTTGGAACTTCGTCAAGCAAATCCTGGTGCAACGCAGTGGCAGGACAGCAATATAGTTGTCTTCATGAAAATAAATATGTTTAAAAGAAATATCGTCAGTGTAAGCTTGTGCACAAACCATTAACCAAAAAAAAATATATCTATAGAGAGTGGACTGATCATACCTTCCCATCCATGCCAGATATGGCAGCAGATGCCTCCTCACCGGACGTAAAACTCACAAAGCCAAAACCTCTAGATCTGCCGGTCTCACGATCCATAATCACTCTTGCTGAAAATAAAACAACATACTAGACAATGAATTACTTGTATGCTTTCAACACAAGGATCAACGCACTCCATATACAACAGATCTACCTTCCACCACTTCTCCGAAGCTCGAGAATGCCTCCCTAAGACTTGCCTCGTCAGTGTTGTAGGACAACCCTAATTAAAAGGCAAGGTCATAAATAGACACCAAAGGCTGGACATTTTTATTCTTTATTAAAAAGACACTAGAAAATTTGTACCTCCAACAAAGAGTCTGGAAGATGCCATGCATCTTATTGCTTGGTACAAAGATGTTGTAGATGGAGATAATTCTGACTTAACATGCTGGCTACTTTGTTTAAGTAGATTTCCAAGTTTACTGACAAAAGCCATTTATTGGAACCTGAAATAAGACATCTCACGCACATGAAGAACATGTATCTTCCCAAATTGCGAAGGTATAACAAGGGTGCTAATCAAATCACAAATTTCACCTGAAGTGATGGTTTCTTAGAGGAAAAAGGTTAATTTGCAATTACATGGACAAGTTCTACCTTATTAACATGAATCTAGGTGAAATTTGGATCCAAGTTACCCCAAAACTAGTCAATAGAGTAAATTCACATCTCCTAGTTGATAAAAACGCCCCAAATATTGCACATATCTGCCAAGAAATTGCAATACCTCTCTCCCCCTTTTCCTAATATAAAGCTCATGCCAAAGCCAGAACTGAGGGCCACCACGTGCAAAACAAACCCCAGTAGCATCAAACATCAGAGATCTTGCATACTCTGTGTCAAGAGAAGCCAAGAAGCAAGATATCCACTGTATGGTGAGACACAAGGCATTAAGAAAGTGCAGCTTCTGGCAGCTCCAAACACTGAGCTTGAGCTTTTCATTTTCTATTTTTTTAGAAAAAAAGCGCTTCCCATTTTAATAAAACACCAGGTTGGCTGGAATCCAGGCGAACGTCTGACCAGAGAAATGCCGTTGTTTCCCCCCACTCCCCACTCATGGCAAAGCGACCGTCAAATTCGTTCGATCATTTCTACTTTTCCAGACTCAGAACTCGTGCCTCGGAAAAACTCAAGCAGCTTTTTGTACATTACCCGACACCAAAAGTTGATCAACAAGTCGAAAGCATGAAAATCAACTACAGTTTCATTATCCAGCAAGCAAGCCCAAAAGGCTACCCAGGCAAACCAATCCAAATGAATAATCGAATTAATCGATTTCATGCGTAATATCTCCCAAAACTAACAGCAGCTAGTGAACGACGTCCAGCACTCTAACACACATCACAGATTAAAGCAGGATTAAACTGAACAAACAAATGGCAAAATACTACAAATTCGTATACTTAGAACACAACAGAGAGCCAAATTTAGTGAACCAACTTCCAAAATTAAAGAAAAAAATGGGAAAAGGACGAACAGATAGAGCAAAAACAAATCCAGATAAATTCACTCCAATGAACAAAGTACCAATTACAAAGAAATTAGGGAAAATATAGGAACTTTACAACAATTAGAACTCAGGACTGTAAAATATGGCCGGAAAAGCACCTCCGACGGGTTTGCCGACAACTTTCTGCTTCTCCTTCTCCTTCTCCGACCGAAAGCCCTCGCCGGCTTACTGCATTTGGAGAAAGGACGGTATTTATTGTAGAGGATCTGAGCCGTTCACTGGCCCCGCGTGGGTGATACCCACCGTTCGATCAAGTCACATCTGACGCACGGGAACACTGTTAGGGTCTCTTCGGTTGAGACTGTAGGAGTGGGAAATCCGGATTTTAGGAAAGAAGGTAAAATCAAGAATATGGGTGTTTGGCCGAGAAGAAGTTAGGGACCGATGGCATATTTCGTAAATAAATATGAAAGGTAGAGATAAATAATAAGAAAAAATATATTTTCCGTGAGAATATACTTTTCTTTATTAATTATCTCTGTCTTTTGTAAGGGGTAATTAATAAGGAAATATGTGTTTTCCATGAGAATAAGTTTTTCTTTATTAATTACCTCTGTCTTTTTTACAAAATTACAATAAATGTCATTAAGAAAAGTCAATGAAGTAAAAACTAGATCTAGATTCTTCTACAATTCAGACTCTTCTCTAATGCCAAACAGGCCGAAGGAATTCTGTATCAGATATCGGTAAAATAGCGATCGGCCAAAGAAACAAAATATCGGAGATATTATGTAAAAAATATCGATGGTCGAAAACTAGTTTTTACTATATATTTTGACAATCTAACTTCTAAATTGAGTTATACTAATTTAGACAAAGCATAGATTTCAAAATATGCATAAAATGCATATTATGATGAAAACAAATGGGAAAATTATTTTTTTCCTTTTTAAAAAAAAATTGTCTGATTTTTTTTAAAAAAAATGGCGATATATCGGTTCCGATCTATCGGCGTTATTTTAAAAAAAATTGGAAAACGATATTGAGCCGTCTCATTTTATCGGGTAAGGTTTGATATCAATATTTTGGCGATATATCGCCGATACAACATTCCACAGCTGATCTTGTAACACCCGAGAATTTGGTACGTTTAATTAAAATCAAAATTTGACCCTCTTAATGTTTGACTTGATTATATTTTGCTTTATGATAATTAAAGTTGGTGAGAAGAGCTTTCCAACGCCACTAACTATGCGCGATTTAGAGTTCGGAGTGAAAAGATATGAGAAATTGAATTTTGTATGGGCGTGGTTGCGATCGATCACCAGAACAAATGATCGATCGGAAAATTGAACCGATCGACTGCCTATAAAAATGATCAATCGGCAATAATGGCGATCGATCGGCTGTAACACGGTAGCTTAGAAAAGGCATGCGACGATCGATCGTCGTATCGTCGGTTGCGGTTTTGTGATTTTTAGCTTATTTTTTAGACGGATTTGTTTGGGAAAGATGCCAAATCCCAACTGGACTTAAATTACACGTCTCTAGAAGGATCTTGAGGCCTTCTTATTGGTGGGAAGTGTCCATAATATGGAAAATTGGTTTAAGAAAGGATTTTCCCCAAACTCTATATAAACCCTAGAGAGTTGGCTCGTGCTATTGGAAAACCTAGCCCTAGAACGTCCAGAGACTTTTTCCTTCTCCTTCCCACGTTCACCCACCTCCTATAAGGCTTCTTCTTGTGGGAGTTTTTCAAGAGCTTGGAGCGGGAGCTTTTGAGGAAGCAGAAGAGCGAGCAACGCGTAAAAAGGCAGAATCTTCGGTGAATTAAGAGTAGGATGATTTTTCCCCTTTCTTCATATGATGTGATAAGTATTCTTATTTATTACCTTGGAGTGTTGCTTTGATTCTTGCGAGATGAAATAATTATGTTCTTATTTTTCATACTTATTACATCACATGCATATGTGCTTTCATGCTACGTATCTAGATGGGAATTCCCACCCAAAGTAGGATGTTTTATTCATTTTACAGAGACTAAAAGTTCTGATATTGCTTTGTTGACCATGATTCACGTTGAGTCTTATGTCTTAATGATTGTCTGACATTAATTGTCTTATTTGGGATGTATTAAAGTCTAAGACTATGTTATATGCAAAGAAACATGATAAAAGGGTATACTTTGGTAATTCTATATAATCCTAGGGTCTGTAATTGATCTAGGAGAGGAGTATTATTTTCTGTTAATAATATATTATCATCTATAATGAATTATTAAGTGAGATAATCAAGTTTAATTAAGGATCTCATTCCCGGCCAGAACTATTTCTGTGATGATAGTTTATAGTAAATAATTCATAACTAATTCAAATAAAATTAGAAAAATATAAAATCAATGGGGTTAGAAACTAGACTCATAAGGGCATCATCAGTAAAAATTTCAGAGGTTAAGTCTTATTGTACAGATCACAGTAGCTGTTGGAAGAGAACTGTTGTGCAGGAGGTAGTGAGCTGAATCTGAGAGAAAACACTAAATATCCATATAACATCATGTAATATGGTATGAGAATAATTAACGTGTCAACATCAGTGATTTGACTATATGTTTTTGGAATATCACAATAAGGATGGGTGAGATTTTAATGCAATTAGGTAAAGTAATTCTTCGGTCAAGAGAACCGTAATCGTTATTTGAAGATTAAGTGTTCAATTGTCGGTTTGAAGTTTTACTTGGAATTCAAATCATCTTAGACTCATTAGTATATTGTCTCTGATCTATATATTAAAAGTCATGAAATATTATGGGGAATTGCTATCTAGGGCTGAGCATGAAGGTATGTATGTATTGCATTGTACTCTTTGGGGAAGTTGTAATGATTCGAAGTGTTTGAATTCCTTATTATTCCAAGAGTGAATCATATGCCTTTGAGAAGATGTTTTATGCTACTCCAATAAGCGAGTCGTATGTTGTCTAAAGTCTTTGACACTTTTATCTATACTCTGTGAGGGAGTTTATTCCGGTAAAAATTACCTTATGATCTTAGAGTATTGCGATCTCTATTCGTTTGAAATATTACCTATATTGTCATTTGATTGTTTCCTCTACTAGAGATCTTGCGAGACTCTCTCTGAAGTGGATTCATAGTATGCTTAATTAAGCCATCGCTAGATCTTGCGAGGTCACCTATATTTACACCCGAAGGGAGGCACTATACGTACGTTAGATTGTGGACATTACGGAAGGTCCTCAGTCTCCGCCCATCGTGTCCGTAAGCACTGGTGGGGCCAGCATCCCAGACGCATGGCAGGGTTCCAAAGACCCCTAGGATGGTTCTGGTATATTATGTAAGTCACTTGCGAGCAACCAGTTTAGCGAGCAGAAATTGTAGCTCCTTTCACTTTAGATGTCTGGAGCTTTTGGTATAATTGTTATTCTCTCCTTACACATATGTTTGTTAGGAGCCTTATTAGTGTTTCCTATACTTGCGAGTTGGAAATTATTGTTGACTAACCTTTCAGGTATGTAGACCTTGGTTCAGTCCAGATGTTGTGGAATGTTCATAACCCTGTGTCATTCTTATTCTCTTCATACTACTTGTTTTAAGTCAGTGGGTTTTTACATCCTACTGAGTTTTTCTATGAAATACTCATACATCCTCTGATGTAGGCTGATCGTTTAAAATTAAAACCCTTGCAAGTGCACAAGGCAATTGTACTACGGTGAGTATTAAGAAGGGTTGTCGAACCTCAGGGACGGATTAATATTTTACCAAATTCAAGAGAAAATAGCAATATTGATTCTAGACTAAGAAAGCAATGAACTTTTAACTAAACTAAGTGAGAATTAATCAATGTGGAGAAGACCAAGGCTTCGAATCTACCACAATAAACTAGTGTATCATTTCTCTCTCTCTTTTGAATAAAGATTTCCAATTGGCTAGCATATTCCTCTCGGACATACACTTGTCAACTCAAAATATAGTGCTCTCCTCTCGGATGTAATACATAAAATAATTAAAACATGGAATTGTGATCTATCTATCTCGAGTATAAACCAATGAAGTTTTATTGATATTTAACACCTCAGTCTACTCATGTTCCTCTCGGATACGCAAGTATTATTTGGATTGAAACTCACAAGAATTCACTCTTGTCTCTCTCGAGTACAAAGAACAAACCTTTAATGAATTAACAATAGTTACATAATAAAATCCATATACCAACTAGAGTAAAAACATAAGATGAGAGAAAAGAAACTACACAACCAAATTATTGGGCTTCATCTACGCCTTGGAAAAGTGTTTAGCCTCGAATCGGAAGAGAAATCACCATCGTGTTCTTCACGTTCTTCATCTCCTTCTCTTCTTTGCTCTAGCCTCCAATAAAGCTCAAAAGTCTATTCTCTCGTTTATCCAAGATCTATTCTCTGGTGCTCAAAACGTTCTCCCATTAGTCGTATTTATAAGAGTGAAGAGAAACTACGAAGTCCCCTTCCAAATCCGAGTCGAAATAGGTCTTATTTCGGTTTTCCGCACACGGCGATCGATCACTCCGTATAGCCGATCGTTCACTGTCCGATCGATCGCAATTCCTTCGTTATTTTCCTCCGATCGATCGCTTTGGCGATCGACGCCGAATGATACCGATCGATCATAGTTACTGTCTTGTGCGGATCAAAAATTCCAGTAGATACGATCGATCGTTTTAAGGTCCGATCGATCGTTTCCTTCGATATACTGCTTTTGCGGCTCCGGCGATCGATCGCATTGATAGCCGATCGATCGTGGTTACTGTTCATGAACTTCAAATGGCTATAACTTTCTGCTCCGAACTCCGAATTGCGCATAGTTGGTGGCGTTGGAAAGCTGACTTCTTGAACTTTAACATGAACTTGAATCAGTCCAATCTGAGATTTGTACACGAAGTTATGATGATTTAACCATTTGAGTTACTTTTCACCTCATTTTTGTATGACTCTTATTTCCTACAAAAACCAAAAACTATATTAAAGTAGTAGTTAGTCTAATCAAACACTAGTATAATTATAAGTTTAGGAGATAATAAAATGCATATTTCATGTATAGATCACAGGCGTGAAAGAAAATTGAGATCAGAAAGTCGCAGGATTAGGAAGGCAATTGCAGGAGCCGTGAAGAGTTTTAGAGCTTATTTAGTTATTTGTTTTGCTTTTGATTGATGCTTATGACATTATTGACAACTGTGTGCCATAGACTTATAGTTTTATTCTATTTAAGTTTTATCGAAGAATCATTACTGGATTATTATTAAGTAAATTCATTTCATATTATTTAATGATGTTTGTTATTGTATTACACTGATTGCGGGCATAATCGATTATCCATTCTTTTGAGATGATTGTAATCGGTGGTGAAATCTCTACCTCGAAATGTATCTCATTTGTTGGCTTCTGCACTTCGATCGAGGTATGGGATTTCGGGGCGTGACAAATCTTGCTGCCTCTTTTCCCCTCTTTTTTTTCCACTCACATCAATTTTAGTTTAATTAGTATTCATTAATGGAGGGGTACATTGTAAAGTTGTTCTTATTAATTAAATATTTATAACTATGTATATACCATTATTATCTATGAAATAGAAAAATTGATTAAATATTAGGAATGAGGGAAACTTATTTCTTGATCCAGTTATTTTACATGCCATATAGGCACTAGCATAGCGCTAGCCACTGGAAGAGATGCCTTCCTCTTGTAATGAGGAAAGGCATCGTTTCAATTGATGCTTTAATATTTGATTAAGATTAATTTCCCTTTTTATATCAATTAGTGATTGTAATAAAAGCATATTGAAGACAGATAGTGTAACGGGCTGTAATCATGGCCCATCAGTGGCCCAATTAACTGGCGCGCCTCCCTAGGAGTCGCGCCCACCTCTTGTTATAAGGAGGCCTTCGTCCTCCTGAGAAGTTATGCAATTGATCAAGTTATTTCTTTTCCTTTAGATTTCTTCTTCTTTCTCGTCGATCTGATACCTTGTGACCCTTTTTGGGTCACAACATTGTGGCTACGCCTCCACAACCATGGCCGGATGTTTGCGAGGTGGCATATCGGAATGCAGATCGCAACAGCTCTAATACCAAGAGCAGTTTCAACTTTCAACAACTCCAACTCGCGCAGACGAGTTTTTTCCATATTACCCAGCGCCAACTTTTGTTTTCCCATATTACCTGGTTTTTCCAGTGAAATCCCATATGGCCAGGAATCAACACAAAAAGTACCCAAAATACCCTTAGGTTTAGGTATAAGCACCCACACTCTGCGTTTTTCCATATTGGCCGGAATATGAGGAGGTACCCGGAGAAACTCGTGTTCAGTCGAAGAAGAAGGCGTTCCGTCTGGCATCTCCGCCCATATCATCACCGGCGCCGGCGTCGTCCAAATCGAGAAAGGTAATCTTCGCGCCAAAAAGCGAGAAAACGAGCGGGATGAAGGGATTTTGATGTAAGAGCAGCGGGGAAGCCCTCCGAACTACAAAAATTAAGATCTACATGTAAAGAAACACATATAAAGATCACCCATTGGTGTTAGACCGCTCTTGGACATGAAATAAGAGGATAAAAATGGGCAAAAACGTGAAATACTCGTCGGCAAGTAACAAGTTTAATTTATATATCTTTCTGTGATCCTAATGAAGGAGAAGAGGAGGAAAAATAAGGAAGAACACAAAAAATGTGCAAAAATGGATAAAAAATGAGCACGTTATCACATTTTGAAAATTCCTATTTTATCGTGTCGTCGAAGACACGAAAAATATCCAAGTGAATTGAGTCGTGTCTTGTGAGACACGACTTGAATATTTATCATGTCTTCAACGACATGATAAAATGGGAATGTTTAAAATGTCATAACTCGCTCCTTTTTTATCTATTTTTGCCCATTTTTTTGCGTTCTTCCTTATTTTTCCTCCTCTTCCACCTCATTAAGATATATTAGGATAAAAGAATAAGAAAAAATAAGAAAAAAGAAGAAAGTGGAAGCTCTTCATCGGAAAGCATTTATTTTTTCTTTCTTATTATTTTTTCTTCTTCTTTCATCCTAATATATCTTCATGAGGTGGAAGAGGAGGAAAAATAAGGAAGAACGCAAAAAAATGGGCAAAAACGGATAAAAATGAGCGAGTTATGACATTTTGAAAATTCCAGTAAAATCGTGTCTTGATCTTCCTTATTTTTCCTCCTCTTCCACATCATGAAGATATATTAGGATAAAAGAAGAAGAAAAAATAAGAATAAAGAAAAAAATGGAAACTTTCCGGCGAAGAGCTTCCACTTTATTCTTTCTTCTTATTTTTTCTTCTTCTTTCATCCTAATATATCTTCATTAGGTGGAAGTGGAGGAAAAATAAAGAAGAACGCAAAAAAAGGGCAAAAAGGGATAAAAATGAGCGAGTTATAATATTTTGAAAATTCCAGTAAAATCGTGTCTTGAAAGACACGACTTGTAGTAAAATCGTGTCGTCGAGTACACGACTTGAATTCATTTTGAAGTTGCTTTTTGGACAAGATGTCCTACATTTAAAATTTTGAAAAGAACAATTCATTCATTTTTCATCTGAAAAGTCATGAAGAATGTGTCCTTCACATTTGAAGTAAATTTCTAAGAGTTTAATTGTGACAACAGTGACTTACTGGAAGGCTTGTCAATTTATTTTCTCAATAAACACTTGAATGTGAGGGGAAGTGTGAATTGTTCAATACATCTATGTCACTGTCCCTTTCAATGTTTGTATGAAGAAATATATCAATAACAGGCTATGTAGACTTTTATGCCTATAAATATGCAATGCCTTATATTCAGCATGATACAAAATCTTAATGCTACTCATGGCTTCTGCAACAACCCTTTTGAGACATCTCATATTGGCCTTGGTTACGGTATTGCTTTGAGCAAGGGACCGGATGTCTCCAAGGAAGAATATTTCAAGATGAAAAGGTACTTGAGTTTCATAAATAAGTCCTATGTATAGAGCATCAAGGTAATTAAGCTTCATAATACATGTTCACATTTTCTCAACGTTCATCCTTTTACAAAGTGTATAATGAATTAATCTATGTATTTGTTACTGCATACCAAGCACGGACAAACTTTTGATTGTGTAGAAATGTACAGGCAGAATCACACGATCAAGGTTATCTTTTGATTTACTTATCTTTAAATCAAGTCTCACAACATTGTTATATGCGTTGTCACTAATACTAATGCTCATCAGATGAGACCATCTTCCTTACCTCTAAGAATTAATGTTGCACCTTCATAGTAAGAAAAAATGGAAGCTTTCTGGTGAAGAGCTTCCACTTTATTCTTTCTTCTTATTTTTTCTTCTTCTTTTATCCTAATATATCTTCATGAGGTAGAAGAGGAGGAAAAATAAGGAAGAACGCAAAAAAAGGGCAAAAACGGATAAAAATTAGCAAGTCGTGTCTTTCAAGACACGATTTTACAAGAATTTTCAAAATGTCATAACTCGCTCATTTTTTATCCGTTTTTACCCATTTTTTTGCGTTCTTCCTTATTTTTCCTCCTCTTCCACTCATGAAGATATATTAGGATGAAAGAAGAAGAAAAAATAAGAAAGAAAGAAAAAATAGAAGCTTTCTGGCGAAGAGCTTCTACTTTCTTCTTTCTTCTTATTTTTTCTTATTCTTTTATCCTAATATATCTTAATGAGGTGAAAGAGGAGGAAAAATAAGGAAGAACGCAAAAAAATGGGCAAAAATGGATAAAAAATAAGCGAGTTATGACATTTTAAACATTCCCATTTTATCATGTCGTCGAAGACACGTTAAATATTCAAGCCGTGTCTTACAAGACACGACTCAATTCAAGTTGTGTCTTTGGAGACACGACTTGGATATTTTTCGTGTCTTCGATGACACGATAAAATAGGAATTTTCAAAATGTGATAACTCGCTCATTTTTCATCCGTTTTTGCCCATTTTTTGTGTTCTTCCTTATTTTTCCTTCTCTTCCCCTTCATTAGGATCATAGATAGATATATAAATTGAACTTGTTACTCGCCGACCATGCTACGAGGCACAAGACATGCCAGGTGTTCGAACAAATGCCTCAATGGCAACATCCTTCCAAAATATGCAACAGGAGCTTGAGGACAAGTGGGAGGAGCATCTTGGTCATCGCGGTGGCCATTGAGATGGGGCTGAGCCTCGATTGGCTCGTCTCCAATTTTCGTGCTACAATAGTGACGACGACCCAATGGAGTGGCTTTACAAGGCAGATAATTTTTTGCCTATTAGGGGACCAACTCGGAGGCCGAACAATTGCGCATTGCAGCATTCCACTTGGACAGTGACGCCTCTGTGTGGTTCCAGAGTTACGAGAAAGAAGTTCGCTACCCGACCTAGGCTTCTTTTGCCGATGAGATCTGTGTCCAATTCGGTCCCAACGAGTTCAGGACTTCAATGAAATGTTATCCAGACATGCTCGAATTGAGGAGGAGAAGCTATCTTGTCATCATTGGGGGGTTTGCAGGGGTCCTGCACTGAGACCTCCCATCAGCTCAGCGATGGCCCCTATGCCAGCGCCTGGCCCCAACCCAGATGGATGAGCGGCACGCGAAGGGACTATGCTTCAAGTGCGATGAGAAATTTGCATCGGGACACCATTGTTTAGTACGGGGTAGCTTACTTGTCGAGGAGGCCGAGGATGATGAAAGACATAAGGTGGAAGAGGTAACCAACCTATATGACCACGTGCAACCCCGAGATTTCGGTGCACGCTTACTCTAGCACATTTACCCCATAGACCATGTGTGTACAAGGACTTCTTAAACAACAACAGGTGGCCGTTTTGATTGATAGTGGCTTCACGCACAACTTCATTAACGATGAGGTGGTGCAACAGTTGGGGTGCTACGTGTTTGACGCTAAACCATTCGATGTGCTGATCAGGGACGGTAAACACCTACGGACTGCGGGAGTGTGTGCCTAGGCCTCACTGACTATCTAGGGGCATACATTCACCACAGATCTGTTTCTGTTACCCACCAAGGGGGCGGATGTGGTACTGGGAGTCCAATGGCTTCAGGAGTAGGGAGATGCGATCTGGAACTTCCGAGAGTTAATTATGGATTTCGAAGTGCAGGGACAGCGGGTGCGCATCCATGGGTCACAACCCGAGTCCTTGCAAACTGCAGATGCGGTTGGTTCGTTGTCTCAGTTTGCACCCCAAGGGTTATTCCTTCAACAGCGGGCCGTCCTAGATGTGGAACAAGCGGAATTGCCTAAGGACATGCACCTTCTTCTGGCTGAACACGAAGACATCTTTTCGGAACCTACAGGACTTCCACCGACAAGGCGACATGATCATCAGATTCCGATTGTTCCAGGTGCCTTGCCCGCTAACGTTCGGCCTTATCGCTACCCACATGTATAGAAGGCTGAGATAGAATGATTGGTGGGGGACATGTTACAAATAGGTATTATCCAACCCAGTAATAATTCTTTTTCTTCTCCAGTGTTATTAGTGTGCAAGAAGGATGGAACATGGTGAATCTGTGTCGATTATCGCCCACTAAATGCCATTACTGTCAAAGATAAGTACCCCATTCCGGTGATAGAGGAACTGCTCGATGAGCTGGCCGGAGCTACTGTCTTTAGCAAGCTTGACTTACGATCCGGGTATCACCAAATCAGGATGCAACCGTCTGATGTCCAGAAGACTACATTTTGTACTTATGATGGGCATTTCGAGTTCCTAGTCATGTCGTTTGGGCTGACCCCCCCCCCCTCCCCCACATTCCAGAGTTTAATGAATGACATATTTCGACCATTCCTCTGACAATTTGTCCTGGTCTTCTTTGACAATATTCTAATTTACAGCACTTCGTGGGAGGAGCACTTGGCACACCTTAGGTCAGTTTTCTCGATCTTGCGTGCAAATTCATTATTTCTGAAACGTTCGAAATGTTCTTTTGGCAATCAACAGGTGGAATATTTGGGACATATTATATCTCACGATGGAGTGACCACAGATCCATCCAAAGTTTGTCCTGCCCGATGCTGCAGTGTGTCAAGGCATTGCGTGGGTTTTTGGGACTTACCGGCTATTATTGTCGCTTCATCGGCCAGTATGGATTGATTGTTGGGCCGCTCACGGCCTTGCTAAAAAAGGGGCGTTCACTTGGACTGAGGAAGCGTAGATGGCCTTCGACAGGCTGAAGCAAACCATGGTGCCCATATTGGTTCTGCCAGATTTCAGCCTTCCATTTGTGGTTGAGACGGATGCTTCGGATGCAGGTCTTGGGGCTATTCTACTACAGAGGGAACGGCCAATTGCTTTCTTCAGAAGTCATTATCGTGGCGTTCACTACTTGTCGGCGTATGAAAAGGAAATGTTTGCTATAGTGCACGCAATGACTAAGTGGCGACCGTACCTGTTGGGCCATCGATTTCTCATACGCACCAACCATCAGCCTTTGAAGTATTTCTTGGAACAGCGTATATCTACCCCTGCGCAACAAAGGTGGGTCAGCAAACTTTTGGGCTATAACTATGAGGTAGTATACAAGAAAGGCACAGAAAACACGGTGGCAGATGCACTGTCCCGCCGGTCCGCAGGGGGAGTGTGTATGACGCTAACGAGACCTAACTGCCCCTTCATTCCAGAACTGTGGCGCGCATATTTGGAGGACCCCTCTACCAAGGAGCTAGGCACTCGCATTCAGCAGGACCCCACGGCTGAACCGCTGTTTGTATGGCATGATGATCTTTTATTCTGGAAAGGGTGCGTATGGGTTCCCAACATTTCTGATTTGCGCCACCGGATCCTTTCTCATTTCCATGACACACCGTTTGCTAGTCACGAAGGTTCGTTTCGAACATACAAATGGGCGAGCCAGAGTTTTTTATGGCAGGGTCTCCAGAGAGCCGTACAGAACTATGTCACGACATGTGACACTTGTTAGTGGGGTCGGCAACCACGGTACCAACCGATCTCCTTCAACCTCTTCCCAACCAAGATAAAATTTGGGAAGATGTCTCAATGGATTTCGTGGAAGCCTTGCCAGTGGTACAAGGGAAATCAGTTATTTTGGTGGTGGTAGACCGATTATCCAAATATTCCCACTTTTTTGACTTGAGCCACCCCTTTACTACCTGAACAGTCGCTGAAGTTTATGTGAAAGAAGTCGTCAAATTGCATGACATGCCACGAACTATTGTATCCGACATGGATTGAGTTTTCCTTTCTCACTTTTGGCACGAATTCTTTGCTCTACAGGGTACAGAGCTACACATGAGCACTCATCCCCAGATGGATGACCAGACAGAGGTAGTCGACAGATGTTTGGAGCAATACTTACGTTGTTTCGTTGGAGATCAGCCTCGCCGATGGCTCCAGCTGCTACAGTGGGCCGAGAGGTCATATAACACTGCCTACAACACTAGCGCCGGCTTTACCCTATTTGAGGTCATTTATGGTCGTCCTCCTCCTACTGTATTTTTCTTATGTGCCTCATCGATCTTCTGTTGCCGAGGTTGACTACATGCTGCAGACTCGGGACGTGGTTCTTCGGCAACTTAAAGTCAACCTGGCTTATGCGCAGAACTGTATGAAGCAGGTTTATGATACGAAGTGCACCGATCGAGTGTATCAGGTAGGCGAGTTGGTATATGTTTCTGTCCTGCCTTAGTGCCAGACCTTCTTATTTCGGGTTGAGCAGACCAAACTTGCGCCTCGCTACCATGACCCTATGATGTTGTTGAGCGAGTTTGACAGGTGGCCTATCGACTAGCCTTGGCACCTGAGTTGTTGGTGCATCCAGTGTTCCATGTTTCGCGTCTCCGTCGTTTTGTGACGAACCCAAATCTGGTGACTGTCAGTGGGCCTCCGCCACTCATGGGGCCGGCTGAATCTGAAGAGCTTCCTCCTACGTCTATTATTGACAAGCGTAGGGTGCTTCGTTCTGGGCGCATTGCTACTGAGATACTGCTCGTCTGGCGGGGCAAACCATTGGATGAAGCCACGTGGACCTTGGAAGATGATTTTTTGGTGCGTTTTTCGTCCTGGTCACCTTGAGGACAAGGCAACAGTGGAGTGTGGTAGAGTGTTATGTATCGGCACAACAACAGAGCAGACCTAAATTAGGCAATAGTGGTTTATTTAATTAAGATTAGTTTCCCTTTTTATATCAATTAATGATTGTAATAAAAGCCTATTGAAGACAGATAGTGTAACGGGGTGTAATCATGGCCCATCAGTGGCCCAATTAACTGGCGCACCTCCCTAGGAGCCGCACCCACCTCTTGTTATAAGGAGGCCTTCATCCTCCTGAGAAGTTATGCAATTGATCAAGTTATTTCTTTTCCTTTAGTTTTCTTCTTCTTCTTCTTCTTTCTCGCCGATCCGATACCTTGTGATCCTTCCAACTCACAACAAGATATCCTAAAATGAAATTATTTTGTTTAATGCTTCACCGGGGTGAATTTTAAGCTTTATTCAGCAACTGTTACAAGTGACGTTTCACCGGAAGTTCACTACGTTTCGTGGGGAGAGATGCGTGTGACCCTTTGGCTCCTTCATACCCATTAAAACTCTAGCGCCTAGTTGGAAGGGTATTTTTGGATGTATAAGTCCCATTTCTAGGTTATGTGTATTCCAACAGACATTCCAGGTAATATAGAATTCAGGGCTCATTGCGAGGTAATGTGGAAACATCTCTCAAATCTATAACAAACATGGACAAACAAGGTACATGCAAAACCAATATGAGGCATGCAACTCTTCAAGCATGTATCAATTATAATTCATGAAGATGATATCCGAGACCAATCACAAGGATATAAACTCTATTATATGGTAATTTAGCTTTCTTACCTCGGATCCAATCAACTCAAAGTCAAATCCTCCTTTCCCATTCTTCTCCCTTCGGAACTCTAGCCTCCTCAAGTCCTCAGAATTTAGGGCATCCAAAACATGCAATAGGAGATGGTTAGTTTCATATTTATATTATTTCATAAGGATAAGCACGAATAAAATCCTTTCTGGATTTGACTGTGTATTGATCGTTTAAAATTAAACCCTTGCAAGTGCACAAGGCAATTGTACTACAGTGAGTATTAAAGGGTTGTCGAACCTCAGGGACGGACTAATATTTTACCAAATTCAATTGAAAGAAAGTTGCAGTTTAATTTAATCTAGAGAAAGCAATAAAATTTAACTACTTTAAAATGGATTTTAACTAATATGGAGAAGTGCCAAAGTAGAGAATCCACCACTAGACATGCAATTACTACTCTCAATTATTATTACGCTCAAATTGACATGATACGGTAATTTGTGTTCATGGTCAGACACACAAATTACAGTGAATTCACTCACGTTCTTGGTCGGACACGAGAGTTCATCCACTAAAAATTAATGTAGATAATTCTATCCTTGGTCGGGCATAGAATTATCATTTGGGCTAATGATCCTATCCTTGGTCGGGCATAGAATTAACACCAGCCTACTTTTAGGTAAGCATAGGAATTAAAAAGATCTAATTTCATGCATATCAATCAAGTCTATGGTCAAGCACTCAAAAGAAACTCATGAAATAGCATTAAGCAAAATCATATCAACTGTATTAAATAAAATAATCAAGAGTAATAACACAAATCTAGGGCTTCATCTACGCCTTGGACGCGAATTTAGCCAGCCATCGGACAAGGAGAACGCTGTTGATTCGTTGGTTTCATTGTGCACTATTCACCAAAAAATCACTATTCACTGTTCACGGGTACTGTTCATGCACTGTTCATCGTCTTCCTCGCGCTGCCGTTACTGTAGCAGATTCAGAACAGCACCTTTTCCGGCCAAAGTTGCGCCCTTTCTTCCTCTCCTCCGGCGGCTCCTCCTCCTCTCTCTGTTTTCCGGCCAAAGACCCGCCGGAATGTTCCGTTTTCCGGCGGAAAATCTCTCCCTTGAAGCTCTGTTTTTCCGGCCGGTTATCCCTCTGTTTCTTCTCTGTTTTTTTTTCCTGCCGGCTATTTTTTTTCGTTCTAAAGCTCCCTTTCTCGTTCTCGATTCTTCCTCTATTTATAGGCTTCGATTTAATAATCCTCTTCTCGTCAATTTCAGATTTGGATAAGCTCGAATCCATCGCGAATCAAACACGACTCTGTTTCAAACAGAGTCCCGATTGATCTCGGCTTCACTCTGTTTTTCCGTTTCATATCCTTTTCCGGCACGACTCTCCTCTAAGCTCCACCTGCTCGATCGACACCCAGATCCACCGTCCAATGCTCTACCACTCTGCCACACCGGCTCACCGTCGTCTTCACCAGCTCCGGTCGATTCCGCCGCCGTCACAAACAGAACTCAGTTGTTTTTTTTTTTTTTCTGTTTTGTCAAGTTCCGCCGCCGCCGCCGTGCCTCGCCGTCTCGATCGTCGCCGACCTCTCCGCCGTCTCAGCCCAGCCTTGCCGCCGTCATGTCCTCGCCGGCCCTCAGCCTCGCCGCCGGCAAGACCAACCCACCGGCAAAACAGAGCGTCGTTCTCTCTGTTTCTGGACGAACGGCCGGAGCTTCGGCTCGGGCCGGTTTTTTTTTTATTTTTTCTTTTAATTGAACCGGACCGGTTTAATCCTTTCTTTTCTTTTTTTTTCTTTTAATCAAATAAAACCCGTCATATCGATCTCATCCATCCAAACTCATCTTGACGGTTCTTCTCTTTAATCGTGTCTCTTTCGCGTGCGATATTTCAAATGATCATAACTTTTTGCTCAGAACTCCGAATTGCGAACAGTCAGTGGCGTTGGAAAGCTGACTTTGTGTACTTTAACATGAAGCTTAAATCAGTCCCATCAGAGATATGCAATCGAAGTTATGAATATTCAATCATTAGAATCGCGTTTTATCCCATTTCTGCGTTTTGCTCTTGTTTCCTACAAAACCAAAAACTATATTAAAGTAGCAATAATTCTAATCAAACACTAGCAGAAACATAAGTTTAGGAGATAATAAAATGCATATTTCATGTATAGATCATGTATCCTACAACAAGCTAGTATTGCTTATTTTTCTTAAATAATGAGATATGCCATATGAATGATTTGTTGGTATGCATGTTGATCGAGGAAGAGAAAGGTAAATCTCCTTCTACTCAAAGATGTAAATTTGATATGAATTATAGCATGAGAAGTGTATGTATAGAAATTGGATTATGTTTATTCTTGGAATCATGAGGCACGAATTGTGGAGAATTGTTGATTATTATATGGCTAGACATGCTCTTGTTATCTTATGTGGAATGTGGAATTGAAGTATACTTCGATGGAGATCGGGAGTTTTATTTTGATAAGATTTTGCTTTCTGTCGGAGTCACTGACAAGTCATGTGACGTAGGACTGCTTATCGCAGAACTGTAAATAGCAGTATGATAAACTACAACTATAGAAGTAATTAAATTAATAAGAAAGATATTTGTTGGTTTGGTAGAAATAATAGCAGTAGTTGAATCCATAAAAGCATTTGTGAGTTCAACAACAACCTATCAAACGATAAGTCATGTGTCGTTGTATGACTTGTCGGTGAAACCAACAGTGAATATAAATGAAAAGGTATAGAAAAAATGAAGCCTTAGGTTGTACAAGAGCAACCAGAGAGATAATATTAGTGAGTTGTATGAGAACCAAGGAGATGGGGATAACATACTAAAGAATTAGACATTAATATTGATGTCATAATCCACACTATGGGTGAATAGTGGGATTAGGTGAATTTTTTTTTGTAGGCCTTCGAAATAGGAGGCCCATATGAGTGAATGATTTGACAGCCTATAGAATAGGAGGGAATCTAAATGAAATCAGTTTGTTTTTTATATAAAAAAGTTCTCATATCTTATTTTTTTATCAATTAACATATGGTATTTTTTTATGTTAGTTAATTGTCATGACCCGTGTTTTTAAAACCATTATTAAATCAAAATAATAGCAAAAATTAGAGGATTATTCCTCTATACAATAAATCATTAGTTGAAATTTGTTGACTAAGTATCTAGGCCGTGATAATTGGGGTTCACAAATATGGATACAAAACCTTATATAAATATAATATTATAGATGCAAAGTCGATTAAACCAACACAAATCCTCCATGTGCAAATTCGTCATCCATCTTAAAATACACTAAAAAAATAAAGGAGACGGATGTCTACTCTAAAGCTATCAAGTCATCTTCATTCTAAATTGTCTACCACCAGGTGCTACGTGAAGTCAGTCTTCTACTAAAGAACCTGCGTCACGAGCAGATGCTGAGTATAAAAATACTCAGCGGAATATCGTAACACAATTATCAACATTAAAATCAATAGTTATATTAATATTTTAAAATAGATGACAGATTTATTTACTCATAACTTGCTAAGAAGCCATCTGGGTATCTATAATAGTTAAATATTTATGAGATGGTGACTGATGTGAGTTAAACTACAAAAACCAATAAATTTGATAACTAAGACCAATCTAGCAATACCTTTGCAGTTTTCATCTCGTACAAATTTGTTCCTACCAAGAAGAACAAAAGGAGAATGCATTTGGATAAAGAGATCAAAAGGATACACACCGGAAGGCATGCTGGTCGACCCAACCCAAAGTCCAACAATGAGCTTTTTAACTACAACAACTTAAATATACCATATTTGACCTGAAATTACTACGATTTTTAGCACCAGACTTGCCCTCCAATGGATCCTCATTAACGGATTTAGATTGTATTCATTCCAATTACTAGACTCAAAGATCCCGATATTGTTATTTATTGTCACTAGTGTCCGCTGCACTTTGATACGATGCTTTTACTATGTTTTTAACTATGTGGAGGACGCAAGGGTAGCTTAGAGGTGGTATTAACTAGTTTGTCTACTTTATCATTTTTTTACAGTAATAAGGGAATTCAAATTGGCTTTACCGTGCAATATAGGCCTGATTCTAATGTTATGCAACAGAAGTACTTACAATCTTAAGGCAGTTGATGCTTTCATAGTCTGGCACAGCTTTGCCGCATATTTCCAAAACCTCTCGCATTCGCTTGCCATTCTTGGTGAATAGATACCAAGACCATGGTCCAACTTAATAGTACTGCTGTTGTCTCCTGCCCAGCAAAATAGAACAACTTGCATTCTTCAATCATTTTTTTTTTGGCCAAATTAACATTCTTCAATTTCTTGCCATTTTCTTGTAATTCTTCAGAGTTGTTAGGCTGTAACAATAGTCCTCGTAGATCGTTATCTTTGGCTTCTCCTATCTTTATGTCCTACTGACCAGTTCTTGATATTTAGAACCAGTTACATTATTGTGGTACCCGATGACGAAGGTTGTTTCCTTTGGTGGGTTTCAAAATGTAGATGTTGTTTGTTTTCAACCATACACTTAGGAGGTGTTTCAGCTGGATAGTGAAACCCGGAAATCGAAAGTGGATTTTTCACTGTAGATGTTTTGGTTTTTTCACGATCCAAACGACCCCTTAATATGCTGAATTATGCAATTTTAAAACTCTTCACAATGCGGCATTAACAATGTACCATTCACAAATAAATACCCTACAAAAGAGCACGTGCGTTTCTTACTAGTAGCTACAAAAGTCCCATGTACTGAAATCTTTGAAGCATTGGGTTCGCCTCAGATCTAAAGCATATTCATAATCGTATTTGATATGTGAAAGAAATTATACCATTAGAGTAGCCAACTTGGGTTTATAATGTCTGCCGCAATAGATGTTCAACTGCAAACATTCTATCATGTGGTGGTTTGTTTTCGTATGATCTATATCAAACTAAAACTTCATAAGCAAATTCATTTCCATATGATAACTGTGAAGTATTTTTTTTAATTGGATAACTGTAAAGTATTACGGTAATGTTAAACTTCATAAGCATCCATAAGCAAATTCATTTCCATATGATAACTGCACATTCTATCGTGACAGAGAAGCGGGGGAATATGTTAAAAAGTACAGTACCAACCTTAATGGAAATCTATGTTAAACGCAAGGATATTTTTCTTCCAACAGAAAAATAACAAAGGCATTTCCATATGATAACTGTAAAGTATTAAGGTAATGTAGGAATTCGACAATGTTAGATAAAAAACACTTACCTACCTATAAGTGCTTAAATATCAAGCAGAGCCAATTTTTAACAATATTATTATAAGCTATTAGAAATCCCTCGTTAACAATGCAATAAGGTGGAGTTTGATATCCTGAGAATAAGTTCACAAGTTTGGTTAGATTTGGTTGAGAAGGGAAATTGGAACTGAAAACAAAAGCCTAAGGAATGATACACATACTAGGATCATTTAAGACTTAAATGCATGAGTAAGAGATCGCCTAGGCGGGGACTGAAGCACAAAAAATGATCAACAAAAGAAGTCATACAAAACTGGGAACCTTCTTTTAAATTGGTAAAGTAGCAAAACGTTACTACCTTGGAGACCCATACTCTCGTAGCAGTAACAAGTGAGCTGGGTTTAAAGTGCACACCTATTCACTTCAAATATGTGTTTAATCCTAACTTGACATTTCAACATCGGGTTCTACATTTTTCAAACTACAGAAATTCTCCAGCAATGCGTTTCAATGAATTACAGGCTTAAGGGGCTGTGCCCTCAGTCTTGACAAGTCAATACTTGCTTCAAGTTCTTCATCCAGTTCTCCGACAACGCTTCTATAAAATTTGAAGTTGCAATATATAAGAAAGACAAAAACCAAATAGTGAGCAAAGCCCAATAGAAACTGAAAAATAAGAAAAGTTTGCTAGTTACATATTATCGCCTCTTATTATGTATAACCCTAAAACAAGTTGCTGGACTCCTTGCTGCAAAAAACCATTAAATTAACATAAGCAGTGAAGAAAGAAAAGCACAACCACACCTAAGAAAACATCGATTTAAAAAACAACTAAGCAACAGATACTAATTAGACAGCAACAAAAACCCAGCAGGATATATCAAATATGAACACTAATCATTTTTATATTTAACAGGATCAAAATAACAAATGTGAGGCCTATACTATAGAAATAGGGAGTACACTGTATTGTCCCATAGAAATGTCAAGCAGTCAATTACTAGTACGATTCAAATAAAATCAGTTCCTCGATTCATTATCTTATGCGAAGTCAAATAAGCCCATGAACGTGATCACCATTACTAACACCTCATCCCACCTGTAAGAGGTTGGGAGCCTAGACCTTCTTTTGCATTGGTTCTTCTAAGCACCTCCATAGGCTAATGACCGCATCTCCTTATAGGAATACATATGATTTCCTCTGAAAATGGCCTACCATCTCAATTGGCTTTCTCTCAATTTACCACTATTGGGGTACCGCGTACCCCTAATTTCCCCCTAAAAGTTTCAAAAGTGTACATCATAATCTATTCGGCAGGATGGCATGGTAGCATAGCTTAAAGAAAAAACTATGGTTGAACAGATTTCCTCAACTCTCACGGTGGAGGGGGAAAGGAAACGGTACCTTGCGGGATACAAAACCATCTAAGATAGAGCAAGGATCACAAATAAGAAAATTTCTGAACTTTGACTACATACATACATACGCATAAATATTGTATGTGAAATGGTAATTCCGCTCAGCTATATGCATAACTCAGTAAAACAGAAACCATGTCTACATGTCCAAAAGATTTCTTTCGTAAAGAAGAAACAAACATACCGTAGTGGAGTAAACCCGTTCATGAGACTCGTCTAGAATAATATTTGTTGCCTGGTCAAAACCTTTCAGAACCCCCTGAAAATAATATGTTATTCACAATGTTATACACATTTAGAAAATAGATGCGGAATCTAGAACATACCACAATGTTGCGCCCATCATTTGTAATAATTGATATCTGTTCTGTAGAAACGAGAAAAACAAAGAAAATACTTACGCGTGATAGTCAAAAGAATCAGAAAACAATTGAAAAAATGAGAATCTGCATACGATCTACAAGAGATTCAAGCCCCGGCCCGCCAGACATGATGAGATCCGAAAGATCGTTGAGCAGCAGAAGGCTGTAAAGGAATAGCTATTCCACCTTCCACAGATGACTGCATGCAATCAAAACTTTTAGAATGAAGTTACAGCAAAAATTACTCCTATCAAGTATTTGACAGAAAAAACAAAAATAGCCACATTTGTGTATAAAGCTCACAAGAAGATTATTATTCATCAACACAAGCTATAAGAAACTATGTTTAATTGACTAAGATATTGTATTATTGAGCAACCATGAGCCTTTCAAAAATTAGTTTCAATTACCATCGCAATAATATAAGTAAACTTTCAAAACATACTTGAAGTGCATGTTGGAAAAGTTGCTGCCATAGATTGACAAATGTTCAATTTTTTTTATAATTGGACAAGTAGCATCAGGCAATTATAAGCACAATCCAACTAGAACTAACCAATGAGGAGAATCGGTTGGTCTAAGGATCCCTATTTTTTCTTTTTACAGTCTTCTCCACTGTTGTTCCTATAGTGGAAGTCCTTAGAATTTTATTTGACAAACATTAAATGTATCTCTAACTTCAAAGCATAGTAAGTCACACGAATGTACCATACAACACAATGTGAACAACTCTCACACCGATATGCATACCAACAAAGAACAATATAAAAACATTCCCACCATATAGACATCATTACTAGCATAAGAACCATTTTAATTGATATAAAACTCAGCAGAAAGAATGAAGGGCGTGTATCTCTTTACAAACCTACTCTCCATGACAACTGATGCCCACATCCAAAAATCACCATAACTACTTTAAATAATTGACGTCTAGCCATCCTTTATTTTTTCAATTATTATAAAGAAAACTACTTAATAAATCATTGTAGATAAGATTAATAAAAATATTATAATGCTTCATAAAAGTATCACAAACAACTATAAATTGTGTAAAAATTCAAGAAAACAACGGAGAAGCTCTTCCCTACTTAAGAATGATGAAGTTTGATGCGAAACCACAGTAAGGTTTAGGGTTTAGTGCCGAAGAAGAGAAGGGGTTTAGGGTTCTCGGCAATCCAAAAAAGGGCAACTTGAGAGTGGTTTTCCCGTGATGCTGGTGAGAAATATGGCAAAGATGGTCGGTGTTCCGGCATGACAGCCAATCAGCAGCGCAACGACAAAGTGATAGGAGACCTTGGGGGAGGACTTAAAAATGTACGAGTAGGACCATTTAAGGCAAGAGACGTTGCCAATGTCCGAATGCGCTTAAATCCGGATATTCATTAACCATGCGTCCATGTCCTTCCATAAATACGGTGTCCAAATCCTGTAACTATATCAATAATCCTTCTCTTTACATAATTCCATGACCATATACATAATCCTTTTAGGTACATAATCATAACATATATGCTATCCTGACCATATCACGTGAAAATATATACACAGAAGAATTATGTATATGGTCACCGGATTTGGACATGGTGCTTGTTAGGACAACATTTTTTGTGATTTCAATTGGACCAAGAATTATGTGTATTGAAGGACATGGACACATGGGTAAAGATATATCAAGATGCAGGCGGATCCGGACATGGACACATATAGTGAAGAGATTCTCCGTTGTTTTTTGAATCTTTACGCCATTGACAGTTGTTTGTGATACTTTTATAAATTATTATTATGTTTTTTATCAGTCATATATCAATGATTTATTAAGTAGTTTTCTTTGTAATTGAAAGAATAAAAGATGGACAAATGTCCATTATTTAGAAATAGTTGCACTGCTTGGGTGTGGACGTATGCCAACCAAGTTTTATGTCAATTAAAATTATTTATATGCTAGTAATGATGTGTATATTGTAAAAAAATGTTTTTATGTTGTTTTTTTTAAAGTATGACTTATTCTAACTTGACATTAGAAATAAATTTAATGTTTGTGAAATAAAGTTTCCGGGACTTCTAGTATAAAAACAATAGTGAAAAAGACTGTAAAAAGAAAAATGGGGATCCTTGGAGCAACTGATTCTCCTCATTGGTTGGTTCTAACTGGATTGTGCTTACTTCTCTTTTGTAACACCCAATTGTGATGAATAAAGTGGGAGGTTATACTTATAGGGGAATTTTTTACTTGATTTCCACATATCACAAGTAATGGCAATTTGCTTGTATTTTGCTCATACATTCTTTGCATATATCCATGCAATTGTTGGTAATTGTTTTTCTTTTAACCATAACAAATAAAGGTTGTAGATTCTTCACGAATTTCATAAAACCGGCATGATCCACAACTGGAAAAGGGTACTCGTGAACGATTATTGCCTATGCTAAATCACTCCTACTTTTCTCTTGATTAAATTTGAAGGTTTCCACACATGCACTTCCATCTTCGTTCTTACCCATTTTGAAGATTTGTTGCTTGATATCACGTCCTTCACCCAAGCTTCAACTTTGGGCAAGCAGGTGATAGTAAATCAGGTGGAGAAGGTCGGGCAGCAGCAGGCGGAGAAGGAGGCCATCACAGCTCTGCCTTACTAGTGTTTGGACTGCCGCTCCTCCTGGAGGTGAAGGGAGGAGGGATTTTAAGGTTTATAATAGAACTAATGGCTTTTTGGCCTCTCCTCTGTTTTACTTTGTGTATTATCACATGACCCGTCCTTGGGGGTGAAGCAAGCGGATGATAGTAAATCAGGCAGAGAAGGCCGGGCAGCAGCCGGCAAAGAGAAAGAGACCATCACAACTCTGCCTTACTAGTGTTTGGACTGCTGCTCCTCCTGGAGGTGAAGGGAGGAGGGATTTTAAGGTTTATAATAGAACTAATGCTTTTTGGCCTCTCCTCTGTTTTACTTTATCACGCAGCTATGTGTGATAGCCATGTGATAATACACAAAGTAACCCTAAAATTCATTAGTTCTATTCTAAACCCTAAAATCCCTCCCTTCGCCTCAAAGAGGAGCGGCAGTCCAAACACTAGTAAGGCAGAACTGTGATGGCCTCCTTCTCTGCCTGCTGCTGCTCGGCCTTCTCCGCCTAATTTACTATCACTCACTTGCTTCACCCCCAGGGACTGGTCGTGTGATAATACAGAGGAGAGGCTAAAAAGCCATTAGTTCTATTATAAACCTTAAAATCCCTCCTCCCTTCACCTCCAGGAGGAGCGACAGTCCAAACACTAGTAAGGCAAAGCTGTGATGGCCTCCTTCTCCGCCTGCTGCTGCCCGACCTTCTCCGCTTGATTTACTATCACCCGCTTGCTTCACCCCAAGCGTGTGATAATACACAAAGTAAAACAGAGGAGAGGCCAAAAAGCCATTAGTTCTATTCTAAGCCCTAAAATCCCTTCTCTCTTCGCCTCCAGGAGGAGCAGGAGTCCAAACATTAGTAAGGCAGAGCTGTGATGGCCTCCTTCTCCGCCTACTGTTGCCCGACCTTCTCCGCCTGATTTACTATCACCTACTTGCTTTACCCCCAAGCTCTAATCCTTCTCGCCGCTGGCTGTGACTTGATTGCCTCCTTCCCTGCACCACCTTTTGTCCTTCGCATCTCGCCTTGCAATTAGAACGCCCTGCCATACAATCAGGATGACTTCAATTCTATTTGGAGGTCAAAAGTTTTGACCTTACATCCCCTTATTCACCCACCTCCTTCTCATCTATTTTCCTTCATTTTGCCTTCTTTCCTGCTTCACTGAGCAGCTGATCAAGTACAAGTCCTTAACTAAAGTTTTGAAAACTGCCTATTTTTTGTTTTTTGAAACAGTGTGCCTCTAAGAAGACAGAAATCCGTGGAAGTTTGATCATGCCCCCATTTGGGTCTGATTTCACTCGTGTTGGGGTAATTTTTCTTCTCTTCATGCTCTTTTTTACATGTTAATTTGTGTTCAAATTGCAGGTCATGGAAAAAAGGAGGTTTTATTTCTGATCTATTGGATCCTAATTTAAAAAGGGTTTTGAAGTGGCATGCTTTTTATGATTTTGTGACTGTTTTGTTATAGTATGATTATGTACATTAATACCGATTTGATTTAATGTCCTCAATATATTCTTATTTGCTTCATTTTATTATCTCTGCACTGTAAATTTGAATGATGTCTTGCTTTTGTTTGACATTCTTGTTTTTAGCATAATATGGCTGACCCTGTCAATAGAAATTTGGAAAGCATAAGTAGTGAATTGGATGCTGAAAAAAAGGCCTGAGAAAAATGTTATTGTAGAAGTTGAGGGAGAGGCTAGAAAAAAAGGTTCACTTAATAGAAAGCGGAAACTAACTTCTTTCTCATTAAGTGTTGTCTCTTGTACCCTGATTAACTATTTCCCCAACTTCAAAACCGCTTTCAACACAGTATGGAATTGTCTACTAATCGTCTCACCTGAGCGTCTAAACCATGTTTTGATTGTGCTATTCTTAAGATTGTGAGCAAGAATGTACAAAATAATGCCACAATTTCTTTAATCGTGACATGTCTCGTGGCTACCAACCCACCTTTTCTCGTAGGAGAGAACACAATTGGGCAAATGATCATCTGTATACATGCAACTAATGATAGGATATCATGTCACTATCATTGTACAGTCTCCTATGTTCATCTTCATTTTTACGTGGTTCCTTAATTCTATAATTAAGGTGTTGGTATGCACCCACAAGAGCTATTAGAAAAGATGTGACTAAAACAATGAAATCGACTTCTTCCTCTCTTGGGCGCTTGCGTTTTGAAGATTTATGCAGCTCGATATTGGGCATTCTATCTAAACAACATACAGGACATAATAAACAAGAGACCAAGAAAAATCCATTCATGCAACCATTCTGATCACCTATGCAAGACAAACTATGGCAAGACATAGAAGATAATAAAAAAGCCCCTAGGTCTAGATTTTAGATTAACATCATAAAAGAAAGCAAATGTATATCAATGTTAACTCAGTAAGCAAATCTGCACATATCATGCATTGGATATGATGGGATTAATCTAATAGATTTGGATCTCAGGACACAAAAATCATTGACTAGGCAGTGATTATATAAAAATCATTTTTTTACCAAAAGACAAACAGATAACAAAACCATATATTCTGACTGTTGTATAAGGATTAACCAGTACACTAAATGTCCCATTGACAAACCACCCATTAAGTCAAAGTTCCAACACATGAAACCCATCCATTATATCCAAAAGGTGGCTTTAAAATTGCTGTTAATAATAACATGGATTATAACACCAGCGGAGAACCAATGAAGCTGCAGTTGGTGAGGAAGTGTGAGAGAACTAACATAAATCATTTCCAGGCCCAAAAACTTCACAATTCAGAAAGGGAAGAGTACTAAAACTAACAACCTTAAGACTCAACGGCATGATATGCGTGATTTTCATACAAAATCATAAGGACACATTACCAGCACGCCACTTTTACAATCAGTACTGTACAGGAAAGGATCTTAGATCTAGGAAAGCATACTCTGTGTTACTATATAAACTCTCAAAAACATATGTCACGAGATTCAAAATGATAAACATTAGATAAGCACAGACCCATTTAATTGATACTTAACCATCAAATGGAGTGAGATAAGATATAAGAGAAAATAATGAAAAGAACCATCAATCAGAGGCATGCATCACCATTGTTACAAACTAACCAAATTGGTCCTTTGGCCACAGCTTTTCTGTTTTGAAGTAACATTCTGACCTTCAATTCCTTAATTTAAGTGGAATTAATATAAAACCCTTTCTAAAGAAATAAGCATTATCATATGAGGAGGGTAATTCATATAAACTCAAATAATATTTCTGTTCAGCTTTGCTCGCAAAAAAATAGACATGCCAAATTAAACAGATCAAAGTACCATCACTGCAGCCACATATCGAACAGGCCAAAATCAAAATTGCAATACCCCAGCTAGACATTTGTATGCCAAATGCTGAGCATAGATCAACAGGTACAAAATATACAGGCACATATGCATGTGTATAAATACATAACTAGTTCAAAGCAATAAGCATTTGGATTCTTAAAAATTTCTAAAGAAAATGCATGATTTTGTCCTACCATCTAGTGATTCCAATTCCTCTAACGAAAACATTAAATAAAGTCGAAGAAACTCCTCCGCAATGTCAACCAGCAAAGGTCATCAGGCGGAGATTGTCCCAAGCATCCAGCCATTGGAAATTCAAATACTTCAAAATTGCCGAGTTACAAGACACTTTAACTGAAACAAAGGACCAAGAGCAAAGGAAGAACCTTAACAGCCAAAACCTTCAACTTTTATAGGTCAAACTAATATGGAGGTAACTTACATTTGGACATTACTGAATTTGTGACATTCAACCCTTAATATATTTTTACACATGGATTGCATAGTTCAAATGATTCCAGTAACCCATGATAAGGGGCACAATGAGTCTCAAACTCCAGGGTGGTGCACAACTGCATGATATACCCAAATAAATGTAGCGGTAGCAAATTTTGCAGTACCTTGAATTAACTGAAAAGCACTTCAGTAAAAGAACTCATTTATAAGCACCAAAAAAGTTAAAAACACTTCCAGTGACAAACCTTGTAGTTAACTCAAGGAGTATTAAAACTTCCTAATAATAAAGCAATCATGAATGAGTTAAACTCAAAACCTCAGTTTCCACCCTTCATCAACAGTCAAACTTACAATATTCATCAAGATAACACATCATTATGTGAGAGGGGGCTAGTGATACGGAGATAACATGCCCCTCCCTCCCCTGCTCCCCCCTTATAGCACCTAAATAAAAAGTTCAATCAAACAACTACTATCATACTTGTACAAGTTGACCTCACGTATCTTAGATTCAATCCGAAGACCAACTTTCCACTTCAAACTCAAAAGGAACAATACACAAACAGAAAATGTTAAACAGAGCTGATTAACATATGTAATTCCTCAAGGCATTAAGCAATAAAATGCAAATTCAAAAAATCTGTGTGAAAGGAAATAGCCCAAAAATGCACCACACAAACAATAATTAAAACCGAAACAAGGAATCAACAGATGAAAAGCAGCTGATGCCCAAAAACAAAAAGCTTTACAGTACGCATACATCTTAGGATCATCATAAACATGATGATCCTTCGAAAAATTCGAAACTGGAACTGAAAAATTCGAAATTGCAACGTGCAAAACCATGTAGAAGATCAAAGACTAAAGCAATGTGGAAGATCTACTCACAGAGCGACGAACACGACCGTCGGCGAAGGAGGAACTGGAACTGAAACTGAGAGGGAGGAGGTCGGCGAAGGAGGAGGCGACGAATACGACCGTCGACAAGGGCAGGCGGTCACTAAACGGAGGGAGGAGCTCGGCGGAGGGACGATCGAGGGAGGGAGGGAGGAAGGAGGTGAAGGGTTAGGGTCTGGGAAAGAGGGATATGGCTCGACTTCCCCCGACCCCCGAGACTGAGAATCTGTGAAACTTCAGTTACAAATCTGCACCTCAAGGCCCCGATTGGTTGGATAAAAAGAAGCTCGATCTCCCGTAAGAAGTCAGCAGAGGTTCTTGCAATGGTATTTGGTTGGTTAATACTTTTATAGAAATGGGAAAGTTAAATTTTTCTAATAAAGTGAAAGGGGTATTTGGTTGAGAAAAATATTTTTTTTTGGGAAGAATTTAAGTCATGATGATATTTTGTGTAATTTTTAAAAATTGACATGGGCAGTTTTAAAAAAGAAACACAGTTTTTATTTTTTTTAAATTTTTTTTTTAAAAGTACCCTTGTTATTTTTTAAAAATTACAATAAATGTCATTGCAAGAAGCTCTGTTGACTTCTTTTGGGAAATCTCTTCCTGAGGAGCTGAATTCTTTAGAATCTAGCTTCTTTTGAGCCAACCAAATGGGGCCTTAATGTAATTTTTAAAAAATGATAGGAGTACTTTAAAAAAAATATAAATCGTATTTTTTTAAAAAAATTGCCCCTGTTAATTTTTAGAAATTACACAAAAAGTCATCATGACTTAAATTCTTCCAAGAATACATTTTTCCTAACCAAACACCACTTTCACTTCATTTGGAAAATCCAACTTTCCTACTTCTAAAAGTAGCAACCAAATAAGCCTTAAGGCACCGTTTGGTTGCCCAAGATCCTGAGCTTCTTCCAGTGGTAAAAGCTGTAATTTTAACAAAAAGTGAGATTTACAAAAAAAATTACTTCAGTTTCTTCCAGCTTTTTCTTTCGTACGAAACCGCATTTTTTTTTACAAAAGGCCCTAACATTTTGCTAAAATTACAGTTTTTACCACAAGAGGAGATTTCCCAAGAGGAGATCTCCCAAAAGAAGGCTTCTTTTGGGAGATCTCCTCTTCTTCTTTTGGGAGATCTCCTCTTCCCAAAAGAATTCACTTATTCTTTCAATGGTAAAAGTCATAAATTCAATAAAAGCCATTTGTTGAATTTACAACTTTTGCTACCAGAAGAAGTTGAAGTGAATTATTTTAGGAAATCTCCAGAAGCTGGATTCTTTTTGGCTTACCAAATGGAGCCTTAGAATACAACTTCTTTTAAGCCCAACCAAACAGGGACTTAAAAGGAAAAATTTAAAGGAGATCGCTCTCATTTGGCTTATATGAGGCCAATTTTTCATTCGTAGCCGTTAGATCTTGATCGAACGGCTACAAACAGCTATATGCAACTCACCTACTTTATGATGTAATACACTCACTTATCCACTGATTTGATATCCACCATTAAATCAGAATCCAATGGCCCAAAATATTGGCCTCATGCTTTTTATATGAGAGCAATCTCATATAAACTGTCCTCTAGTTAAAATGAACTAGTTAGGGTATGTTTAGTAAGAAAGAAAAAGAAAAAAAGTCAAACGAAAAAAAAGAAGAAAAGAAAAGAAAAGAATAATGAGGGGGAGTTGGACTTTTCTCTCATTTTCTTTTTACTTGTGAAAGAAAAATATATAAATGAAATTTGTGTGTGGTCCCCACGAGAGAGGAAAACAGTTTAACTGTAAGACTTTTCTCTCTATCCATAAAAAAGAAAAACTTTGACTTTTCTCACTTTTTCTTTTCCTTTTCTGCTAACCAAACACACCCTTAGGGAATTCCGGGAGATTTTGGAAAAATTCAAATTCCTTAGAACAAAATGGATTTCAATCAGGGATTTTGGATTTTGGCCCCCAAATCCAAATCCTCAGATCCAAATTTACGTTCCCAAATGCACCCTTAGGGAATTTACCAAATAATATTTTTAAAATAATAATTACCAATGAAACGGTCATCTGACCAGCCATGCAAGCACCAGTGTGGCGTTGCCTTGAGCGAGCTTTTTTTACCTTAAACTGAAATGTGTCACTTAAACTGATGCCTCTTTCGTAATGAGAAATACGTTGTTTCAACCGATGCCTTATTTTTGTTTTAAAAATTTCAGAAAGGCATCATTTTAAGCGACGTCTTTCCCAGCCTTAGCATATTTCCTCCAACGGCCTCCAATGCCTTTCCTCTTTTAAAGAGAAAAGCATCGGTTGAACCGACGCCTTCCTCTTTTAAAGAGACGTCTTAGACCTTATTTGCAAGGCATCACTTAAATAGACGCCTTACTTTTCTAAAGGAGAGAGGCGTTATTTTAAATGATGCATTCATCCTTTCACTACAGAAATCCAATGATGTAATATGCAGATTTTTAAAAATTTGATAACACAATATAATCAACATAAACAAAAAATAATTTTAAACCAGTCAACTCTACTTGCTCAGTAAACTTGGAACATAAATAAATTAAAGCGTTTAATACAAGTTTAAACAAAATATATAATACAAACCCTCATAAGATAATACAAATGTTTAGTTAACTCTCCTTCCCCTATTCCTACCCTGTCCTCATGCTCGAGCTGGAATTTAGTCAGGCTCGACATCAAGTCTATCATTTAAACATGCAATTGAAGATGAAGGTGCCTGACGTAGAGCACAAAGTGCACACTGTCGCCTAGTATATACTTTCAAAGAAGGGGGCCTTTCAACTGGATCGAGCAAGGCATCTAGAATAGCTGGTGTCACACCCCAAAATTCCTGGTCTCGATCAGAGTGCAGAAGCTATCCATAATACCAACGTTCTTGAGGCAGGACCCTTGGAACGCGACCGAATACTCAATCGACCCCGTCAATTATGCCATCTCAATAGGATGCACGATCGACATCACTAGCCTAGTCATTCAATCTCAAAACAAAACATTGTTAATATAAATGAAATGAGAAACCATAAATTCTACTTAGTCTTATTACAGCTGATAAAATAATAATCTCCAACAAAAATCTCAAAGTCTTGGCACACACTGGCCAAACATTCAAAATAGTTTGATTGTAAGCAAAATACTAAATAACATCCAACTTTAACTTTGTGCAACCACCCATCTCTTATGAAACCACGACCTGCTCTGGTTCACTCTCTTTTCATGCCTGTACTCAGTAAAAAATACTCAGTAGGATACAAAAACCCACAAAGGATATAATGAATAGCAGTGAAGAAAAGTTCACAATATAAAATTGAATAATCAATATTATCAGGGTTGAAACACAGAGTTTACCATACCTGAATAATAACCTTACTCAAAGAAAGTTCCAACTTGAAAGTATGGAACAAATAGGAATACTAACCAAGACTCTGAACATCCAAAGTGTAGGGAGAAAGTATCAACAAATTCTGACTCCAGACATCCATAGTGTAAGGAGATTTCAATTTTTGTTCTCAGATCATCCTAGAGGTTCTCTCTTTGGAACCCGGCCATGCGTCTAGGGATGCTGGCCCCATCGATGCTTACGAACACAATGGGCGGAGACTACAAGACCTTCCATAATATCTTGTAATCTAAAACATACATGTGTCATTCATCGGCTGAACTACAGAGGTTCAATAGAAATTGGAGATCACTCTGGATCTAGCAATGGCTCTTTTAGCATACTAAGATTCCACCTCGGAAAGATCCTTGCAAGGACTCTTAGTGGAGAAGCAGTTAACATAGAACTGAATAATAATTTTTAACAACAAAGGTTGCATCATTCAAGAAATCAATTTATCATTTTCCAAATTCTTACTCACATAGGAGTAACAAGGAGATTACTTCATCTCTACTATAACATGACTCACCATAGGAGTATCAAATAAAGTCTCAACAACAGAAATATTACTGTGACGACCACTAATTTTGTAACAAAAGTAAATAAATAAAAAGAAAATATGATTTTATTGGGATGACCTAAATTAGAAAAGTTTCCAAATTTGAGCACCTAAGATTGAATTGATGGTATGATCATGAAAAGATTTATTTATGGCAATATAATCAAGATTTTTTAGAGGATCAGGTGGAAAGATGGTCCACTGGCATTGGGATTGAGCCAAACGCTAGGATCGGAGGAGTGCCTGGTAGCAGGTTGAGTATGGGCGCCAGAGTATAGGTTCATGTGGGTGCAACCTAGGTGCAACGTGAGTATGTTGTCTAAAGGATTAGTTCAACATATGAAAAATAGGTATAAGTCAGTAAATTGCTATTTTAGGAAACTAGCTTAAATTAAGAAAGTCTAATTGTCTAATTGGATTTCTGTTATGCCATGTGATTTTTTATGTTAGAGTGTATGTGATGCGTTAGAATTTTATTTATTAATGAATTGGGTTAGACAGGTTAACCCGGGCGCGAGTACTAGCTCTGGCATTGGGCTCGACCTAGCGCTGAGGCTGGTATGGATGACACCCAACGCCAAGAGTGGGGCGAGGCACCAAGGTATGAGTACAACATGTTTGGGATACATGTGTGTGATGTAATTAATTGGTGTGCCTTGTGGGTGCATGCTTAGTTATGAGATAGAACTTAATTCCACCTTTACCAAACGTCAGAGGAACACGGGCGCCAGATGCACCTGGATGTCAGGTGCACCTGGGCTCCAGAGTAGGGGCATGACACGTGTGAGGTCATGTGTGTGTGAGATGAGGTGGTTAAGACATGTGGTATAAGGTCTACATGAGACGGAGTAGCATATCACGTACGTGGTACATTGGAGACACTCAACTGCGAGACACGTTCCAGATGCAGAAGCACCTGGGCGCCAGGACCACGTGGACACAGGGCTAGGGACGTCTTGGCACATGGATGATGTGGCATGTGGTGGTTAATCTTGGTAGTTAGAGAGAATCATGGGGAAAGATATGATTTGATTTCCTAGTTGTAACTAAGGATAAGATTATGGTAAATCAGGAAATTACCAAATAATCATCCTGAAACAGAATTCAAGTGAAAAGGATAATAATCCACAGGAAACACAGGAGTAATTCATGAAGGCTTCACAACATTGGGAACATGAATAAAGATATTTCAATGGGAAATTTACCAAATAATATCTAATAAAATAAAAAATAACCGATCGGGAAAGAGGGAAAGTTATTTCCCGATCCGGTTATTTGGCATGCCACGCAGACCCCAACATGGCTCTGGCCCTGTGCGGTCTTTTTTTTTCCCGACTCCTTCCCCTTGTAATGAGAGAAGGCATCGTTTTAATTGATGCCTTACGTTTAGCTTTTTTTGGAAAGGCGTCACTAGAACCGATTCATTTCAATTGATGCCTTACATTTTGTAGCTTTTCCGGAAAGGCGTCACTTGAAGCAATGCGGCGTCGTTTCAACTGATGCTTTATATTTTATTTGGAAGGCGTCTTCCGGAATAACGCCTTCACTTTAAGTTTGTTTTAAATCCCTCAGTCCCCCTCTCGTAGGGGTGTAAACGGCATCTGGATGTCTGTGTCCGTCCGTCCGTTTGATCGTCCAAATAGACATACAAAACTATCCGTCGCGGCTGCGGATGCTGACACGGACATACAAAACCGTCCGGCATCTAAGCGGACGCGGCTGCAGACACAGTCTATCCATGTCCAGAGCCGTCTGGCCCGTCAGTATATAAGGTAGCTACGATTAGGGTTTTCCAATTTCCTCCATTCCTCCTCTCCGGACAGCGGACGCCGGCCGTTTCACCCTCAATTTTGGTGGTCTTGGTGGTCGTCGGGGTGGTCGCCATCTTGCTGCCCACCGGTGATTTGCGTTGGGCCATCGCCATCGCTTTCGCCTCCTTGCTGCAAGGATTGCATTTTGTACATTCTCGTCTCTTACATTATGCAAGGGAACTTACATTTCATACTATTGTTGTTGTTGGGTGAAACTAGGTTCGATTTATTGTAATGGGCAATTTGTTCTGCTCCGAGTATCGGATTCATAAGAGATTTGATCTCAAAGGATCTTCTTATGGCCGAATTATTGATAAAGCTGAGGATGAGATTGATGAAACCACCACGCTTAAGGATCTTGATCTCAACTATATGTTCCACCTACAAAAGTCTTGGTATCAAGACCTTATCAGGTAGCTGCTTTTCCCCTTACTGAAGAAAAATAATTTTTCTATCTGATTTCCACTAGTTGCTTAATAAATGACTCAATATGCATGTGTTTCAGACAAATTGATCGCGATTGTGAGTTTTTGGAAGCTGAGAGGATAATGGATTACAGCCTATTGGTAGGAATTCACTCCGGGATGATGGTTCTGCAGAGAAATTGGGCCTCTCCCCCCTTTCCCCGTCAAATGGTATCCTATACTTTCTTCACTTGTTTGAACCTGAACTTTTGATATAGTATCTCCTTTAAAAAAAAAAAAAAAATTGGCCTTGCTAGATATATGTATTCCTAAGACTTGCAGTTTTTCTTCTCAGTCAAAAGCGAATTGCAACAAGTTGATTCCTTCCTTTCAGCATAGGATTGCTAAGGGTTCAAACTCTGAATAAATGATTGCTAATTACTAACTTAATGTCTGCAGAAGTATGAAACAAGATTGACATACAGGAATACCCTTTATTTCATAGTGTCCGTGTCCGTCACAGACACATGCGGACGGACACCTAGGGGTGTCTGTACGGACGGCGGATGGATGGACACCTACTTTTAGAGTGAGCGGACGGCTACGGTCCGCATCCATGTCCGTCCGTTTACACCCCTACCCTCTCGGGCTCGGCCAAAAAATGCCGACTGAGCCCTCCTCCACCTCCAACTTCTCCGGCTCTGGCTCCATCGCCCTGCCCCCCCTCCTCTCTCTTCTCCAGCTCCGTCGCCCTACCCACCTCCTCTCTTTCTCCTGCTCTGTCGCCCTACCCACCTCTCTCTCTTCTCCGGCTCCATCACCCCGCGCACCTCCTCTCTCTTCTTTGGCTCAGTCGCCCCACGCACCTCTCTCTTCTCCCGCTTCGTCGCCCTGCCCTTCCTCCACCTCCCCCAATACTAACCGCCCTTGCCATCCGACTCGCCTTCTTCCCCTAGTCCGCATCCAACTCCATCCACCGCTACATGACTACGCCTCCGACCTCCTTCTGCCTCATGTGTTCGCAGGTAATTAACTCTCAATCTCTTAATCATAGTTCAAATGCATACATTCTAGCAAATAATTGATCATTTGTGATTGATTTGGCTCTAGCATTTCATCAAATAGTGGATTATTTCTTGAAATGGTTATATTTTGTTGATTAGTGTATTTTGTCATTTTTCATGCGTGTAGTTTATTTGAGATCATGTAGTAGGCATTCATTATTATTAAAAAATTCAGCATTCATTATGAAGTGACATTCGGCCGAGTTGGCCATGGCAACCCCATACATCCCTAGCATTGAGTTGAAGATTAAACAACAAACTCATCTTATTGACAGCAGTTGGGTTGATCAAATCAATTCTCATGTGTAAGTGATATCATTGGTTAGTAGAAAATACATGGTGGTGCCTGCCATCAAACATATTCCTGCAATTACCCTCAGGTGTACAAACATCCCTGCCATCGTATAATTGTTATCCAAGAGACAAAAACGGCCCATCGGCGATTTAGTTGGATATTGGTATACATATGATGCATATAAAAATGTGTGTGCCAATGAATTCTTTCCTCCTCCTTATCGATGATTTTGGGAGATAGTCATCGATATTTGTGGTGAAGCCCCCAACAAGAACACGAAAACTCGATTGTTCACTAGGAGAATATTGAATGTTATGGACAGTGCGGCCATGACAAAAGATGGTAGATCACAATACTATTGTAGGAATTGTAACGGAGTTGGACATAACTGACTAACTTGCCAAAACCCACCTTCTGTTGATTGGTACATCCATACATTGATCTTTTATTGTAAATTAACTTGTTCTTTACTTCTCTTGAGCGTGTTATTAATTGTTGATTTCTTTGTAGATATTATGGATCCATGACCTATTGATCGCTCCGTCCTCACAGAGCATAGCTCTCATAGATCTGATAGCATATGGACCAGAGTGGTATGTGCACATCCATTAACTTTTAAATTTTGGATATTGGATATATTTAACAGATTGTATACTACTTTTAATGTATATTAGGATCTTATGTGCATTGAATGCACCGAGCATTGGGGCAAAATGCGACATTAGGAGGTTGTTGGTCGCTTGCAGCAGTACATAGAGAGGGCATGTCTTGACCACTTCATACACTTGAGTATATTGGGATTGATAGGGCTCTCGTAACTGCCCTAATTGAGAGATGGTGGAGGGAGACGAGACTTTCCACTTGTATTTGAGGAGATGACTATTACTTTGCAAGATGTAGTTGCACTACTTGGGTTGCGCATTGATGGCATGGCAGTGACTTGCACGACTTTGGGCATTGATTAGAATGTGGTATATGAGCACCTTCTTGGACGGGTACCTCCACTTCATGCATTACTAGGCAGTCAAGTGAGCATTTTGTGGTTGAGACAGAAGTTCAATGGCCTCCTAGAGGATGCCACAAAGATAATCATCAAGCAGCATGCATGAGCATATTCACTTCATATGCTTGGTTGGACCATATTTGTTGATGGCAATAGCAACCATGTACATCCCATGTATCTCCTGTTAGAGGATTTTCATTCCGCGGGACAGTGTGCATGGGGCAATGCCACCCTTGCCTACCTGTACAGAGAATTGGGATAAACTTGCCAACCCAACACATCATGGATTTTCGGGTGTATCACCCTTATCCAGGTAAACCATTAATAATATTTGGCTAATCTATTTACCACAAGTATAACACATTTGATTCATGTTGAATTTCTATATGTCAAACAACTATGGTCATGGTAGAGATTGCATGTGGGACGTCCAAAAGATCAGAGCACTCCACTAGATGATTTTTCTTCATTAGTTGTTAGGTATGTTTTATATATTTAAGTCATGTCATGTTCTTCTATAGACATTTTTAATAATTTATTTTGTTACTTTTGATGTTCTCAGGGATAGAAAGAAAGACCTCTATTTGGCCTTCTTAGATTTGAAAAAAGCCTACGACAGAGTGCCGAGACAGCTCATTTGGAGTGTTTTGAAGAAAAATGGTGTCTTAAGAGGTTACATAGATATCATTAAAGATATGTATGAGGGGGTTGTGACTAGTGTACGAACTATTAGGGGGAAACCAAAGAGTTTCCAGTTACGGTAGGTCTTCATCAAGGGTCAGCTTTAAGTCCTTATCTTTTCGCTTTAGTTATAGATGAACTTACTAGACATTTGCAAGATAATGTACATTAGTGTATGTTTTTTGCAGATGATGTAGTTTTAATTGATGAAAGTAGAGTAGGTTCGAATGTGAAACTGGAATTGTAGAGGGAGGCTCTAGAATCAAAAGGTTTAAAAATAAGTAGGACTAAGACAAAGTGCATAGAATTTAATTCTAAGGAAGGTAGAACTATAGGTAGAGCCTTATTTGAACTAGATGGACTAGAATTGCCGAAGTGTGATCAATTCCGTTACTTAGGATCCATTATCCATAAAAAAGGGATATTGATACTGATGTGGTGCATAGGATTAATGCGGGGTGGGTAAAGTGGAGGGCAGCCTCAGGAGTGTTGTGTGATAGGCATGTTCCATAAAGACTTAAAGGTAAGTTCTATAAAACAGTCATTAGGCATGCAATATTCTATGGAGCGGAGTGTTGGACACCAAAGAGAAGTCATATAGATAAATCGAATGTAGCTGAAATTAGAATGCTAAGGTGGATGAGTGGGATAACTAGGAGAGATAGGATTAGAAATGAGTATATATGTGAAAGTTTAGGGGTAGCTCCTTTAGGGGAGAAGCTGAGGGAATGTATGTTGTGTTGGTATGTGCATCTATAAGGAAGACCAATAGATGCCCTTGTGAGAATATTAGAAGTGATGCATATAAACAATGCTAAAAGAGGGAGAGGGAGACCTAAGAGAACTTGGACGGAGTTAATAAAAAAGGATTTAACTTTACCATCTCTTACAAAAGAAGTAGCCCAAAACAGGCCCGAATGGAGGAGCAAGATCCATGTCGCCAACCCCAAATAGTTGAAAAAATGAGTTACTTGATTATGATCATGACTTTTGATGTTCTCAGGTGGAATGCTAGGAAGACCAAAACTGTTAATCCTGATGGTGTCTTCCGCCATTATAGATTTAAATTGGATTACCAACAATATGGACAGATGATTATATTATATTGCACATGTTACAAATATAAACAATGCATTGTTCATAAAAAGTAAAGTACTATTTTTATGTATTGTGTAGGTTACATGGCAGCCATATAATGATGAGGTTTTAGCACAATTACCTCATGTGTACCGACGGTGTAGATGTGTGGTTATCTAGGACACCACTTTTATGCTTTGAGATTGTGGAGATGCATATTCCAGATCGTGTCATGTTGCAGTTTGGGTTAGAGCAAATTCCCTCCTTCTGTTGTGGAGTTCATTGAGCGATCTTTGCGTCGGGGCCGATCAAGTTTTGATTGGAGGTCACATCGTGCGGCCTATATTACTAGATGGGACGAGTGGATAACCACTCTTGTTCAGGGGGAGCTTGCCACGACTGAGCGAGATGCTGATAGTGCCTACATGAAGTAGTACTTTACGATCACTAGGAGACTTATCCTACCACCCATACATGAAATAGAGATATTATAGCAACCCAGGGGCTACACTGAGCGGGCTTTGGCTAGTATCTCTTATTTTCTATTTGTTTTAATTCACCATCATTGTGTGCATATAGTTAAAGTATATTTTTTTCCCTTCTAGCTTACTTGTGCGAGATAGACAATCGCTCAGTTAGATACAGTTTAGTGGATCATTCCTATGAGAGCTTGCTAGCGGCATGTCACACGATATGCAAGAACACCACATGTTCTTGGAAGCTTGTCGTTGCTTAAGTCAGTTATGAGAGAGATTTTAGAACCGCAGGGTTCTCATGCTTCAGAGGCTTCTCAACCTATATCATATTCGCCCAACGCTATGACATCATCGACTGACACAACTTCTTTGACCCCACCACCAGTATCTCCAGATGTCACACTCAATCCAGTTGAGACGCCTCCTTCTTCGAAAGTATATACTAGGCAATTGCATTCACTTCGTGTTGTTTTATGTCAAACACCTTCGTCTTTAGTTGCATGTTTAGATCCTATACCTGATGTCGAGTTTGACCAGATTCCAGTTCGATCACAAGGACAAGGACAGTGTGGGAGTAGTGGGAGGAGAGTTGACTAGCATTTGTATTACCTTGTGTATATATATTTTGTTTAAACTTGGAAGAGGCACCTTAATTTATTTGTGTTATAATTTCATTATGTTTATTTGTGTTATTCCCCTCTTCAAAGGGTTGCGTCAGGAAGGGCATCCGGTGTAAAAATTTGCCACTATGTTTCTTTGTATGGATTTTGTACCACCTTGATTCCGATCAGAGTCAAACTATGTAATCCATGCCGCCTACCCCAGATAGCTGGGATAAGGAGTATGATGATGATATATATGTTCATTTAAAAGAGTTTATCGAGTAAATAGATGGTTTAAACTTGTGTATTCTTCATAATTTATTTTTCGTTTACATTGATTATATTGTCTTATAAAGTTTTTAAAAAATTTGCAAGTTACATAGTTGTCTTTGTAGTACAAAAGATAAAAGGCGCCACTTTAAGCGACGACTTCAAAGCACATAAGGGTAAGACACCATTTCAAACGACGTCTTCAAAATATAGACTTTTTGAAACAAGTTTTTTCCGTTAAGGTACATTAAAACATCATTCCGGATGACGCCTTCAAAGCACAAAAGGGTAAGGCGTCTCTTCTAGATGACGCCATTACAAGAGGAAGGCATTGCTTTAAGTAACGCTTTTCCAAAAAAGCTATCAAAATGTAAGGCATAAGTTGAAACGATACTTTCTTTTATTACAAGGGGAAGACGTCGCTTCCAATGACACCTTTCAGGTCAAGATAAAAAAAAAAGACCGCACAATGCCAGCACTTGCCCTGTGTGACATGTTAGATAACCAGATCGGAAAATAACTTTTCCTTTTTCCCAATCAGTTATTTTTTATTTTATTATATATTATTTGGTAAATTTCCAAATAATATATGAACGTGAAATTGCATGTAACATGAGCATGTCTTATAGAGTCAGGACATATGCTTCATATTGCTAAGGAAGATGGCTTATGCCACAGCCTGAAACCTCAACGCCCCCACCAGGTGCTTCACCTAGTCCATGAGGCAGCTAAAAAAGAAAGTAGTAAATGTTATTCAGATTCAGATATTTAAATTGAGTAAACCATATGGAAACTACTAAGGATAAAAAAACTGCTCAGCGGTACTCATGCAAACAAACACATGCAAGGAACAAGATTTGCAAATATTGCATTCATTAGTAAACTTTTTTATGCATACAACTGCATTTGGATGGACGTTTATACTGTTGAAAGGAAAAAGATCTAAACAACCCACTTTTCAATTTTTTATCTCTATCATACCCAGGCTAATCTTTATTTATCCAGCGTGTCCTTTTATCATGAATTAGTACTTAAAATTACTCTTTAAATGTATCTTAAATATGAATGCTGCCCCTCTATTTATGGAGAAAGACAAAAATACCCCTTCATGTTATTGGAATTTTAAATCTCTTATCCATCTTCTTCTCCAGGGCTTTGGCTCTGTTCATGTAAGCAGTGAATCAATACATCTAAAGTGCACAGTTAACCATTGATCCTGAAACCTCAGTCACAATTTCTATACCCCTTGGCTAGATTATTAAACTAGTAAGCACCTAAGGAAAATAGGCTAGAAGAAACAACTGAATCGCCCCCGAATTTAATAACTTTTGGATCCTTGCAGTAGCGCGCCAGCATCTTTTCATCTGTTGTAATTCTCACGGGCCGTTTGGGGCGTGATTATTGCAAAACATCCAGACTGAATTTTGGATATCCACTGTAGCATCCATGTTTTTTTTTTTACATCCAGCTGATACACGTCCTGAGGTGTTTCAGCTAGATATATAAAATACCTGAATGCTACAGTATAGCTTAATCACGCCCCAAACGCCCGTTTAGCCCGATACAGAGGTCTCATTTCCATAGCATCATCTTGAGGGTTGAGCTGCAGGCTTCCTCCACTTCAGCTGCTTCACATTGATGGGGCTTTAGTTTTTGGAAGAGATTAAAATTCCCTGCTAATGAATTAGACTATTATGGACTGTATAAAAAAAAGACTATTATGGATTATCACGGTAAATTAGTATGGTGCTTTTTGATAATCTTTTTGCCTAAGTCTTTGATCTGAAATATCACTTATGATTAGTAAAGTTAAATAGCCTACACATATAGTTATATACTCCCTCCGGTCACTTTTAATCGAGATAATTAGACAAAATATGTATACTAAAATTAGATGATATTGTCCCTTATTATTCTCCGAAGATGGAGACGACGACCATTTGACAGCGATCATAGGTTGAGGTCGAGGCTGAAAGGCCCATGCAATGAAAGGTGCTCAACTCAAAAAGGTGACTTAGTTCATTAGTTTACTTTTACAATAGACCCCACATCTTAATAAATTTGATCAATTATGTGATAGTCTCAATTAAAAGTTACCGGAGCTCAGTCTATTTGTTTTTACATTATTTAAAGTAATTTGTTTGGTGGCTACTTAAAGTTATCGTGGAGTTTGATTTGAAGTACATAAAATTTCTTGCATAGCCTCGCCTGTGTTGGCTTAATGAAGCTAGCACTTTGAGTTAGTTCATGAACATTATTGCCTCCCGTGACTTTTAATATATAATTTTTTAAAATATGCTAAAAATTTAGTTGGTTTGAAAAGTACTCCCTCCGTTTCAAAATATTATGTATATTTAAAAATATTATTATTCCAAATAATGTATACATTTTGCCAAATCACGTGACTTCTTCTTTCCAAAATTGGAGGAGACATGGAAGGATTGACTAGAACTTTGTTCATGAACAATCATACAAGTTGGATGGGATAAAGGGAGAAAAAATCATGTGAATTCCTTGTGAGCTTCATTGTCCAATAAAAATAGGAATTTTCTCAAATGTATATAGTATTTTGGAACGAATGGAGCATATATTAAAAATGACATGAAAAAGTATAAATGTATGTTACATATGTGTCCGTATGCGTCTGCCAAATGTTTGTGTGGATATGGATGGACATGGACACCTAATGGGCAATATAGGTTAAAAAAATATTTTTTTTTTCCTAGTGGCCATCCGAGCCGTGAGGCTGGGCTTTACCAATGGCCACTGTAGACCATGGGGCCTGGCCATGAGGCGATGAAAGGTACTTGCTTGCTTATTGGAAAGCCTAGGTTTTTAATGTAGACCTGCATCTCAACAAACTTGATAAATTATATGAAAGTCTCCGAGGAGGGGAAATAATTTTATCTGCATTTTTCAAATACAGACAGGCTTCATTGCACGGATGGAGTATCTCGCATTTCGGCAAACCCCTCGGTAGGCTAACACTGGAAATGATATTTCCTCGGAATCTCCTTTCCCGTGCATCCCATTTTCCCCATCTCTCAGAAACCCCTCTGGATTCTGAGGATTCCGCTGGGAAGAAGAAGAAAGCTCCGATTTTGATCGCCTTGCCGGCCTCTCATCGCTCCGCCCATCGAAATGGACGAACGGAGCTCGATTCTGGACACTCTGGGCGAGGAAATCGTCCGAATCGTGGCGCCCGTGTCCATCTGCATGCTCCTGGTGGTCCTCCTCGTCGCCACACTCACGCCGTCCTCCTCCTCCGCCGGCTCCCTGACCACCATCGCCACCATCGCCTACTCCGAGAGCTCCTCCGACTCCACCTGGGACAAGCTGGAAGGCGCCCTTTTGAACTCCCTCGTCTTCGTCGCCGTCATCACTGTCGTCACCTTCCTCATGGTCCTCCTCTTCTACTTCAAGTGCACCAGGTTCCTCAAGCTCTACATGGGTTTCTCGGCTTTCATGGTTTTGGGCTTCATGGGCGGGGAGATTTTCCTGTTTTTGACCAAAGATTTGAACTTTCCCATAGATTGCATCAGTTTTGTGGTTTTTTTGTGCAATTTCACGGTCGTCGGGGTCATTGCCGTCGTCTCGGCGAAGACCGGGATACTGGTGACGCAGTGTTACCTTGTGGCGATTGGGATTTTGGTGGCTTATTGGTTTACGAAGTTGCCCGAGTGGACCACTTGGGCGCTTTTGGTGGCAATGGCATTGTATGATCTTGCTGCTGTTTTGTTGCCTGGCGGGCCGTTGAGGTTGTTGGTGGAGCTTGCAATGTCACGGGAGGAAGATATTCCGGCGCTGGTTTATGAAGCCCGGCCTGTCGCGTATGATGGTGATGGCGTAGTAGGCCGGCGGGTGTGGAGTAGAGATGTTGCTCCTGTTAATTCTGGTTCAAATTCGAGCTCACATTCAACTGTTGGGGATCTGTTGTCTGCAGGTGATTCCGAGTGTGATACTACCGTGGCGAATGTGGAAGAGGGTCGGTTATCGAGTGGAGCAGATAATGGTGTTATAGATGTTTCAGCGCCATTGATTGGTCGGGTTAATAGGAGTGGAGGAGGAGAGAATGGTTCTAGCAGCGGAAGTCCAAGGATGGAAGGAATTGGGCTGGGTTCCTCAGGTGCAATCAAACTGGGGCTTGGTGATTTTATTTTCTATAGTGTCTTAGTTGGAAGAGCAGCCATGTATGATTTCATGACGGTATATGCATGTTATCTAGCAATCATAGCCGGACTTGGCATCACGTTGATGCTTCTGGCTTTTTACAGGAAAGCACTGCCTGCGCTGCCTGTGTCGATATTGCTCGGTGTAGTCTTCTATTTCTTGACTAGAATCTTGCTAGAAGTGTTTGTTGTACAATGTTCTGTGCATCTGATAATTTTTTAGAAGGCAATTATTTAATTTGTCCAAGTATAGCGTGTGTCGCAAATTGCTCCTTGTTCAGCTTGTAATTTTGTACCAAATATATATCAAGGATGTTATTGAAATTCTTTTTCAGGTATCTGTTCCCAATATGCATACCCACTAAGTTTTTTGGTGGTGTTGTAGATACTAGTCATGTGTAGTTGTGACTACTTCTATGTCCACAATCTTATCAAAGTTCATATCCGTCTAGTTAGTATAGCTGGTCGGCGGGAGGTTGTTTTCCTTGGTATGCTTATCTTGGCTGTTGTAACGAAACTGATGACATATGGCTAGCACTTTATGTATAACTCTTGAAAAGAAATGTATTTTTTCATAAATTTTCAATCTATTAACTTGTGGTATGGTGCCAAAGCACAAATTGTGTTCATCCTCAACTATTAGCTTGAGTTTAAACCTTCTTCAGCTTCAAAATTCTTAGCTGTTACTGATGCTGAAGCTTTACTCATCAAATTTTTCTCAAAAGTTGACATCAAGGAAATCATGTTGAGGCTTTTCTGAAGGTAAGTTGTGTAAAGTAACATTAGAACCTCCTATTCTGGCTCTATAGATGGGAACGAAGAATTTCTTGTAATTTTCATTTAGTGAACGGATTTAACAAACGCAATAATCTTGTACTATTTGTATCTGTCAATCATGTTGATCTTATGTTTTCTGATAATCTATGAACAAAAAATAAGATATGAGTAAATCATGGGCAACAGTGAGCTTAAAAACTTCAAGTTGATGTTAAAGCCTCAGGAGTCGGCCCTTTTTTCTAGCTGTTGTTGGTTGGCTTGAACTTTTGTATCTTTTACTGAATCCAGAAAGCTGAAACTTATCTCTTTGTGGTATATGATAACCTACTTGATAGACCTATCTTGGTGCTACCATTTTTCAGCATTTGGAGACTAGTGACTTACCTTTTTACTAAATTCCTTTTCTTGACGCCGTTATGCAATAACGGTTATGAAAGAAAACAAAATCTGATTGCACCCTCATGGAGCAATTAACTATAAATTTTTAGTTTGATTTAGCAAAAACAAAACTGGTTTTGAGTTGTAAGTTTGTTATAGATCTTTTTAATGGGAGGAAAGTAAGATGTAATGTCTTCATGGAGATGGAAACATACGGGTGGAAATTTCCGAAGAAGAGCAATCCTTTTTGGCAATAATAAACTTATAAGCACTAAAAAAGTGTTGGTTTTCAGAACAGGAAAAAGGTGAAGAGCATTGAACTTGAGATTTGTTTGAGCTTTGCCTTATATTGCTGCGTAATATCCTTTTCGTGGATACCAAGCTCCTTAGTCTTATCTTAACACTAGAGAATGAGCGATACTCTGATTTCCAATACAAAGGTTGATACTTTTCCATGCCTGACTTTCTCTGTGCTAAAATGCTAGAAAAACTTGATAGATTGTATGACTAGTTACTTCATTGTCTTTGATCTTAATGCATAACTTTTGGAGTTTGGTCCTTCGTTGTCCTGCCAAAAACTAAACAACTTTGTGTATCCTCCTCTTTTTTTCATTAAGTTTTCGATTGAAGGCTTACTATATTTTAATGAGTTACTTTTACTAAAGGCTTGTCAGTGACAGTGAATGGTCCTTCGTTGTCCTGCCAAAAACTAAACAACTTTGTGTATCCTCCTCTTTTTTTCATTAAGTTTTCCATTGAAGGCTTACTATATTTTAATGAGTTACTTTTACTAAAGGCTTGTCAGTGACAGTGGAGTTTCAGCTATGTAATTATAAACTCATCTAAGTTGCAGAAACCACTTGATTGGAAGAGAGTCGAGCATGCCAAAATATTGCAATGGCCACAATTGTAGTTACGAATAAAATATTACTTCAGAAGAGAGTTATGATTGAATTTGTTCCCGGAAATGGATCTTCTAATTTTATTGAACTTCATACTCTTTTCTACAAAACGATTAACTGAACTTGTTGCCAGAAATGAATCTTCTAATTTTGATGGATTTCATACTCTTTGCTTTGCTTTCTCTTAACAAAGAGATGACGCAAAATAGGCTAGAATGGAAGCGTAAGATCCACATCTACTTCATTATGATTATGACTTGTGAAGGGTCAAGTTAAATTATATGTGTCCAGTGTAGATAGTTCTTGTCTTTTGCCCTGTTTGGCAATCATTCTTTGCTCAAGAATACTTTTATATTCCCGGTATATCTTGCTTAACATGATTTGGTAGCTTACTTCTGTATCTATCCGAAGCTTGCATTCATTTCAATTTTCAGCAACATCCCGCTAATATTTCTTTTTCAAAAGTCACAACAAGAACTGTACAAACAGTATAGAAATACCACAGTGGTAGTTATAAACATATGAACCTGGTTGAAAACAACTGCATATAATTCTCCTGGTAAATCTGCTTAAAGAGGCAAAAACTCTGTACTAAGAACATATGAGAAATTGATTAAATGACTTCACAACAAAAACAATGGCTCTCTATATCCAAAAACAAAACAAAACAATGGCTCTTACTATAAGCACCTAATTGAAGTATTATTCTTGTCTTTTGCAACATCAATCGCTACGTCCAAAAAATGCATGTGTAAAAATTCGTCAAGACACCAATTACACCTGCCAAATATTGCACTGGAGAAAGTTGTTGCTGATAACATGCACTCAAATTGTGTGTGTTAGTTCCAAACATCATCCTGCACAAGGAGAAGTAGCAGTACAGAAAGAAGAATCTGATAGCATCCTTAGGGAGCAACATTCTTGACATTACTCCACCTTAAGAGGCTTTTTATGCAAAAATTATAATAGGGCAATTACAAGATCTGAGTCCTTGAGCCCCCTCCATTTTCCCCTGTAAATTCTGTTTGTCTGAAATGAGGATGGAAACTCAAGATATTAGATGAAGAACCCATAGACCAGAATGGGGCCAACCTAGTGGACCCCACACCCCAGGTAAGCCCGGGCCAGATATGCGGTTCGACCGTTCGAACCCGACCGGGTCAAGTTCAACACGCCCCGGTTATGTTACGACTTTTGAAAGGACGATTTTATCCAACTCCAACATTATACCAGCACACTCCAAAGTAAGGCTAATTTGGTCAATTGACTTTCCCGGCCGTGATATATAAGTCCTGAGATAAAGCTAGGGTTTCCCTCGTCTTCTTCGGCTGTAGGGTTTCTGCCACATCAGAAGGGAAGCAATTTCTCGCTTTCCCAAGCCCTAGCTTGCCTCCATTTCCCAACATGGTAATCCAACTTCTTCCTTTTCATTCGATTTGAATTCCAATTTTGATTCATCTGATGAAAAAATGGGTTCTTTTCTGCATTTCCTGTCCTGTTTTGTTACGTTTTTTTTTTCAGTAGAAATCTCCCATATTTTGAGGAAATCTGGTTTAAATTTGTCATTTCCTTGCTGGTAATGTATTGGGTGTTTGTCGATAATGCGTGGGAATCTGTATGTTTGTGAGTAGGGACTGGTAGTATGATTCTGTTTGATGAAGTTGCCTGATGGAATTGAGTTCAACTGAGTTCAACTAATGACTCAGTTTTTTTTATTTGTGATTGGGGCAATTTCGTTTGGATGATCCATTGGTGGATCTTAGAGTGAGTAATGTTGGGATGTAAAGTTGAGTTTTGATGGGGTCTGAATGGTTAACAATAGTTCTTTCGGGAGCTGATTTATATAGTTTTAGTATGGTTGATGATGAACTGTCTTTGTGGTATAGTTGATGTATTTGTTTTTAAGTAGCTAAGTTTTTTAGTTGTGATTGGCTATGAAATTTCATTTCTATGTTCCAATTGCGGCTCTCAGAGTGAGTTGTTTTTAAAATGTTGATTAAGGTTAAAAGTTGACAGCTTCCAGATGCTGATTTATATAGTTTACTAATGTTTGATGATGAACTTCGTGGATTAGTCTGGAAGGAAGAAGACCAGAGAGCCAAAGGAGGAGAATGTAACCCTAGGACCGACTGTGAGGGAAGGGGAGCATGTTTTTGGGGTTGCTCATATATTTGCATCCTTTAACGACACGTTCATTGTAAGTGTCCATTGTTTTTGTTCTTTTTTTGCTGCCTTTTTTCCAAATATTTATGATTAATGGGCTTTTAAATTGTTGTAGCATGTGACTGATTTGTCTGGGAGGGAAACCCTTGTCCGCATCACAGGTACTATTTTCAATTCTTTGTGTCCAGTTTTGTATCTCTATTGAAGTGTTTATATTTATATATTGATTTCAGTAATGCAGTAAATAGAAAAAAAAGCCTGTTAGGACAATTTGCATCAAATAGGTATATTCCCTAACCTATGAATCAACATTAGGATAATTGTTGCACTGTGCTGTAAATAAACTGATGCTACTGATCAAATTAGCCTTATGTTTGAATTTTTAGTTTTTTCTCCAATTTGGATTGGTTTGCTTTATATTGATTCTACTCTGCGTCTATATGTGACTGTAATGATATATTTATCTTTTGCTTCTCCAATGCAGGTGGGATGAAGGTGAAAGCGGACAGGGATGAATCTTCGCCATATGCTGCTATGCTTGCAGCTCAAGATGTTGCTCAGCGTTGCAAGGTATTTTATTTGTCAAATGCATGTTGTAATAATCTGAACAAAACGATTCTGTTTTCAGAAATGTAAAGCGTCATTTTCCTTCAAATTGGTAATCAATTCCAATTTGGTTTCCTTTCAGACTGGAGATAGCCTAATATTGTAAATTGTTTTTTTACATCTAGTACATTGGTAAAATCTTCATGAACCTTCATGTAAATATTAAAAAAAAAACTTCATATAACTCATTAACTTTCAACTAAAGTGCTGTTGATTTAGATATATTATTTTGTTAAAGCGCAGTCTAGAAATTTACGACGTTTCTTTTATTCTATTGTAGGAGCTTGGGATTACAGCCCTACATATAAAGCTTAGGGCAACTGGAGGAAACAAAACCAAGACCCCTGGTCCTGGTGCTATGTCTGCTCTTAGAGCATTGGCACGATCTGGGATGAGAATTGGACGCATTGGTGAGTCTATACATGTTTACTCACTAGGAAGGCCTACAAGTAGGTTCTTTTTATCAGTCAAGTGGAATCATTTTTTATACTAATAGTTGTGTTTCATTTATTTCAGAGGATGTGACACCAATTCCAACTGACAGCACCCGTAGAAAGGGTGGTAGAAGGGGAAGAAGGCTCTAGGCTGTCACAAAATATGTCCTATTTTGGCATCGATGCTTCATTTTCTTTTCTGGAGATGTCAGAATTATGAACAAATTTTGCTGTTTGTTTTGAGATTGACTTCTTCGTGAAGTTTTTGTCTACATAGACAATAGGAGTTAAGATACTATGGTGCCGGCTTTTTTCTTGATCTATATGACTAGTTCTACATAAGCGTAATTTTTCTTATATTCTATTGGACCAACATGCTGGATTAGAACGTCAATTTTGTAAAATTCACACTTTGGAAATATGGCTAGTATAAATTATTACTGTGAATTCGATTTCTGTTGGATGGTAGAAATACACCATTTACAGCCAACGTATTGTTATTATGACGGCCAGGGTGCGGTCTTGCAGCAGGGGTCTCGAGATCGAACTTCACTCTGTTGGCTTCCCACAGGGATTGTATCCTGATTACATCCTTAAATCAGAGCTCTAAGTGGCTGGCCTTTCTAGTCGGATCGTAAGGACTTGGACACCCTTGTTATAAACATTTATTTAAAAAAAAAGTATACAATCAGTAAAAATAATCCAGACAGCATCCATGGACAATAGTTGTTGTCTTAGTCAGAATCAGCAAGTTATGTTTAGCTTGGCCGATTTTGTTTGCTGAGAATGAGGTTGGATTGAGTTATATCGTTCAGATTGGGCTATTGGTTTATAAAGACGCTACATGAAATTTTGCTAGAACCAGCAAATGAATTTCAAGTTCATCTTTTTTGTGGGTTCAGAAAAAAAAAACCTCATCCATATTCCTTTTCCTTAACTTGCACCATTTTGTCTTGAAAATACCGTTCGAAGTATGCAGCTCGTGGTACATGCTTTCTTGTCAAAGTCCTCATACTGTGGGTGGTGTGTGACATTGTTATGTGCCTTTTGAGTATCCTACGCTAGGACTCAGTAGAATGCCTATATGGTGTCAAGTTTAGGCCATTGGATCATTTGGGAAGATTTAGTACCCAATTAAGTGGCTTCCGAAACTTACAATGGTTCCGCAACTTATGGTTTCAAACACTAGGTCATTCTTCTCCATTCGATAAATGAAATGACAGAATCTGTTGATAAAGATGACTCTTCTAATTCGATGAGATTCAGTCTTCTGTACTATACAATTAAAATGCAATATTATGCAGTGAAGTCGGGTTGGTGACGCCTATCTACTTGTTGCCAACTCAGATGGTTCTGTTTTTCCCTTCAGGAATCATTCTCCTGTCAAGACTGCTTGGGTTCCTGGGACTTCTTTCTCAATCAGATTTTGATGGGGGTTTTAGTTCTGTAACTATCTGAAGCTTGCATTGTGTTCATGAGGGCATCAGTTTGCAAGAATTTTATTTTTGCTTGAAAGCTCACAACAAACAAACTGTAGACAAATCAGTATTTGAAACATCAATCACTGGTGGTTACGAAAAAAATAAACTCATTGAAACAATTGCTTATAATTCTTCTCTTAGTAATCTCCTCAAAGAGGCAATAGTCTCTTGTACTTGAAATATAGTAAGAAAAATGAATAAATGACAATACAAACAATGCCGGTCACAATAAGTACCCAATTGAAGTTATCGGCCACATCCAAAAATGCAGGTGTGAAATTCATGCCAAAGACGCCAGTTACAACTGCAAATATTGCGGTGACAAAGGTTGCTGCTGTCAAGAGGCACTCAAATTGTATTAGTTGGTTCCGAACATTATCCTGCACAAGGGTAAGAAACAGTAAAATGATTAGACAAGATCTCATATTCTCATACTCCCTCTGTCCGGAATTATTATCACTAATTTTAGTTCATTTTAAAAAATCTTATGGTGATAATAATTCCGGACAGAGGGAGTACATATTAAGATCTTTAAGAAAATCTTGCATAAGATCGTTTATCCCATACCAGTTTGATGTTGATGAAATCCTCGGTATCATCTATATATTCTTTCAGCTGCAGAACCAACAAACAAATTGCAAATTAACTTGATTCCGAATTGAATGTTAATCAAAATGAGTCAACATTCATAAAAAAAAAAAGAGTGAATAGTGCAGTTACATACTGACAGTAGTTTACTTAAGGTATTATCAATGACAACAAAATACGCCTCCAGCAGCATTTCCAGTTCTTGAATGTGTTCACCATCATTTGAGGAGCTTCGAACACTTCCATGCTTGCTTAGAATGCTGCATGCTCTTTCAAGTTTAAGACTTTCACTGTTTGATGAAACAGGTGAAACGGGTGCCGATTTCGATATCTTCCTGAGGTCTGATGTGTAGTTATGGAAACCTTGCTCTGAGGAAGAGTGTAACTCCATTCTCTCTTGCTTCTCAGTTAGGTACATCTCTGCCATGTCTCCATCATCATCCATGAGTTGTTCTATCTCATCCCGAACCTTCTGAACTCGGCGTGTTAAAGTGAGGAGACTGCTTTTCAGTCTACGGACATGTTCAAGGTTAAGAGTGTTAATGGATGATGCTAGCTCATCTGACACAGTGTATACCTCAACCTCAAGCTGTCTCACCTGTTTAAAGCCGCAGATGCAACCACCAAAAAAATTAACATATTGCTCTACTATAACAGGAAGTTTTTTTTTTCTCAAATTTGTTAAATGCAATGATCATATGCTTATAACGAAGTACCAACTATTTCGTCCTCTTTCCGGAGGGAGAACTTCAAATTGACAATAGAAATAATGCATTCACGTTCACAAACCTGAGCATCAAGAGATATACAAGCTAATTCCAGAGCCAGCTCAAGTGCCTTGAATTCAAATGGCAAATCTCCTGGGGCATAAACCAATTGCAACTAATAAACATATAAATAGTAATCTTGTTTGTTATCCCTTGATAGAAGTACCAGTGCTACAAAGATTGATAGCTGCATCACAAATTTACATTATTTCTTTTCTCAAATTGATGCAAAGTCCTGACTTGGATAACCTCCCATTGTACTATTTAAGGGATAAATGCAACAAAAATATTTGTTTACTATATAAAAAGCTGTGTCTTAATTTGTCAACAATTACCACTTTGGTCTTTTTGCATGTCAAGCCGTTTGCAGAGTTCAGTTTCATACTGCAACACAACACCATCCAAAGAGTTCATAAGGAAAACTTCTTCTGCTGTGATAATGCACCTGATTTGCTCAAGGTTTACCACAATTGCTCTTTCACGGCCTAACAAGGTTGATGGGTAAACAAACAGAGGATCTAGAAGTCGAAGATCTCTCCCAGGGAGGTTGCATCTTTTCATCAGATTGGTCTTATCGAGTGCCAGAGTCTGTGAGTTGCCATTTCTGTCAATCAGTATCCATGAACGGCTTCCATGTCTTTTCTTCAGATCTGCAATTGACAGCGGAGGTCTATTAGCTGCACCTAGTTTAGTGCCGCTGTGGAACGTGGCTGGTCGAGGGAGCAGAGACGATGGAGTAGGCGATTCGGCCATTGATCATCTTCCTGTATAGAACTCATTAGCTTTCATCTTTTTAAAAATAAAAAATAAAAATCAAACTCAATGCGAAGAGTTCCGATTTTATGCTTGATCATTTGGCTGAGCTGAATAACTCAAGATTAAGGAATCTATGGAATAGATGGTGTTCATGAAAGCGGAAATATTCAGAACTTAATCACTGTCTAAGCGAATCGGCCGTTGATCATCTTCCTGGAAATATAGCTAGGTTGAGCTGAAGAACTAAGAAAAGAAATGAATCAATAGGTTAGATGCTGTTCATCAAACAGTATGTTCAGAATTAGTTCACAATTTAAGCGAATAACTGAATTGCGTCGAGGCAAACCCATGGAGCCACAATCAACTGAAGCAGAAGATCAGAGCTAAAAAGATATTCAGCAAATCTGCAACTAATATCTTTCTATCATAAAGTGAACAAGCAAATTTACTTGAACAATCAAGATAATCAACCACCCAAGACAGAAAAAATAACATCAGTACATAGCTTGAAGATGTGTTCCAGAATCATTTACCAAGTGACATACCACATCCAGAAGCTCTGCAATCCACCTTACTTCCGGCCTTCTAAACCACCCATGCTCATGATCCTTCCAGCACCATCAGTTCGTGCTGAAGATGGAGAAACACTGAAACAGACAGGGTAAAACTATGCTCTTCTGTCAGACACTCACTCAAAGACTCAATGGAAACTGCTAGGCAAGAGAGTCTTCCACGTAAAACCAAGCTGACAATGTGACAGAAACAGTAATCCAGAAGCTTTTATGTTTAAATAGTTAATGTGAAAAACATGGCATTTACTTTAGCTGGATCGGCTCTCCTCATATGTCAGATATTTTTTGAAGTTCTTCTACGGTGCAACTTCTGGTGGAGAATGGTCTTGCATTGATTGAGGTTGTAAATGTATAGTCTGTAAATGTATAGTCAGATGCCAATACTAAAAGACTTAGGATAATGTTTCTCAATTTTGTTTCATAATATTGCTCAGTGGCATTCTTAATGCTACTCAGTTCCATACAGATCTAGTCATCTCTTTCTCATAAGTGTGAGGTTATCAATTGTCGTTAGGTAAATCAATCATACTGGCTTGGGTACTTTTTTTTTAAGAAAGCTTTGGTTTTACTTAATGTCACGTCAAATGATTCGAAAAGTAAAACTGAAAAAAACTTATAGTATTAAATTGCATTGGGATACATAATTCACATGAATCCATTGGCTACCCAGGGATTATATCCCAACTTAACTAGGGACCCCACCCCATCTATTTTTTTAATTTCTTTATTGCTCCCACCCCATCATTACCTCACTAATTTCCTTACCATCCCCCAATTTCCAAATACTCGCGTTCTTATAGGAATGCTAGGACCGCACATTAACTCTTTCTTGTGAAATATTCATTTGACTTGTTCCTAAAAAATATGAGCCCACTATGAGCACGAAAATATTTTCCGGCCCATGCCCACCTGCAGGCCCAATTCAACCGATGATAAAGCTGCTGGGCTAGTAAAAAAAACTTGAAATCCAGTAAATATGTAAGGGGGTCAAAGAACTTGAAATTTGTGTGAGACCTGGTTCAACAATTTTGCCTCTTATCACAATTGAAATGTTATGAAACCTGAATCGGATTATTAAAGTTGGACAGCGGGAGGGAGCATTGAATAGCTTGAGAAAAGGGAATTGAAGAACTTGGGTGCATTTGGCAAGAAGGATTTGGACCCAGTGATTCATAGAATTGAGACATTTTGTACAAATCCAACGTTTAGCAATACAATTTTGGGCAGGATTTGATTTTGGCCCAAATCACACCCTAAATCCCGATATTTGGTTTATAACACGAAAAAGGCTGAGTACAAGTCACACCTCTATCCTTGTCAAGTCATTTACACAATTACACTCTCAAGCACTAAATAGTAGAATCTCACTTGTAAAATCACTATCTTCCCAAACACTACACTATATGTGATTTATGATCTCAAATGCAAATCTCACTTGCCATCAAATGAATCACACTTTTAAATCCAAATCAAGGACGCACCTTTTAATGACTAATAAATTCGTCAATTCCTAATTTTGACAGTTGAAGGCTTAAAGTTGAGTCTGAAATTGTACTTCTCATCTCCACTTTGCCGCATAGATTAATACTCTATCCTTCCAAATTTACCTCTATAGATTAGGAAACCAAAATGAACTCATAGTATGTTATTTACTCATGAAAAATAAATAGGCACCCAGGTAGGGATATGACCCAGACTTGTGCCAAGAATCAAAAGGAGATGACCCACATTAATGGTAAAGAAACAAGTATAGTTGTGGGTACAAAAATGTATGGATCTCATTCAATTGACCTTAATTGCAATGTACGTAGCCTTTGAAGCCAATGAACATGATTGAGAAATCGAAACGAACCTTATCTTTTGGGTCTCCAATATGTTTAATAATTGTCACATGAATTATTGTACGACAGATAGGCCAAACCAGCATGGAATTGATACTTGATCGCCCTACTCGATGCCCGGGTCTTTTAGCTAAGTCTTAGGGGCTGTTTGGATACAAAATCTAGCCTTCGATTTTGCGAAAATTTCAATGGAGTCATGCAAAATTTGGGTTAGCAACCAAATCATGCGTGGACCTCAAATTAGACTCGAATGAGGATTCTACCAAAATTTTAGCAAAGATTTTGAAAATTGCCTACTTTTAAGTAGAATTTTATTGGAATTAAAATTACTAAAAAAATCTTTTATCTAAGGGAGTTCTAAGTTCATAAGATTCAGGAAGAATTCATTTTGCTAGAATTTATATATAGCATAAGGATTTTTTTATCCAAAAAGCCCTTTGAGTACGATGTGTGGCGATGATTATTTTTATCTATTTATGTTTTGGCTTTATACAGAGGAATTTGAACGTTCGAATTCTGGATCAATTGGTGCAAGAAAAACAGTTTTTTTTAGAAAAAATGAATGCTAGACATGTTAACCCACACTGTAGTTGTCATGCATAACAGAGGTTTTATTCAACGAAGGTTGGCACTTATAGGTGTAGTTATGAATCTCAACCTCATGACTTGATGAACGAACAGCCGTAACACAATCAACTATGGACTTTTTTTATCAGACACTTGGAGCTCTAGAACGGTAGCCTTCTGCAGATGTATCAGCAGGTTGACCAGATTTTCAAAGCTTCTAGACTGTACTTTGTAGTACACCACCTTTGATCATTTTCGTAGACTGCTTATATTCTGTCTTTCCACATTTGAATGTTTCCGTAGACTGCGTATATTGTGTCTTTCCACCCCACGTTTCTGTAGATTGCTAATTTTTCTGTTTTTCCCATTTTTGACATTACCTGCCAAAAGTTATCTTTATTAGGACAACCTCCAACTTTTATGGCCAGGTAACGAGACGTTGATCTCACTGATGGCCTAAGAGACTAGCAGACTAACGCAAGAACACAATAAAAAATAAAAAATAAAAAACACAAGAATTTTCGTGGTTCAGACATGTACTTGCATCCATGGAGCCACGATTACAGAGGAGAATGTAAGATATTCCCAATTCTCTCAATAAGCCGAACCTTTTACGAGTTACACTTCAATGAAGATCTCTTTTCAGGTTAAATGCTATTCATTTTGTGCCTTAAAGTCTTGCGCTCTCAAATTGAGTAGTACAATACATGAGAGAGAGAGAAAAAAAACCATCAAATAGAACGCCTGAACATGATGCCACATCATCATGGTGCCCATACCAGTAGACCGCTAAGTTCATGCGGTCTACCTCTAACCCTTCTATCTCATCGTCGTGTCGTATTGGTCTACCGCTCGTGAGCTCCCGTAGATAGGTAGTACGTCTGTCCGCTCCATCGAACCATCCGATCTAATGCTAATGTCATCTAGTTTACCGCATAAGCTTCTGTAAATTCCAAAAGTTAAGTAGACCGCTAAGAGGAGCCGGTCTATTGGAGGGTCTTTGTCCGCTCTTCAAATCCTCAAGTAGTCTCCTATATATAACAATCTCTCACTTAAGAGACTAACCCAACTTCATCTCCTCTTAATATTCTCCCACTTGAAATAAAGAGGCTTCAATCAACTTCTTACAAATAAACATAGTAATTCGTATAGCCGTCTTAAGTCCTCTAGTGGTTGAGCCAATGGAAGTTGAACAACTCCTCGACTTTTCCTTTGGTACAATCTTTCTTAGGGTATGTTTGGTGGGCTTAAAAGAAGCTGGATTCCAAAAAGAATCCAGCTTCTTTTTGGGACCCAAAAGAATACTTCACAACTTCTCCATTGCATTTGGTGTAAATGCCAAAAAAGGACAGGGGTAATTGTTAAAAAAAATGCAGTTTCCCATAATGATGAGGTTTTTTTTGTTATCAAATGTCTTTATCTTCTTTCGAAAATTACAGTTTTTGCCACCATGACCTAAATTCATCAAATAAAGTTGATTTTGGCCCATCAAACACCTTATTTCTTAAACCTAAATTCATCTAAAGAATTTGGATTTCCTACTCTTAAAAGTGCTAACCAAACGGGCCCTTAATATGTCTATCAGGTTGTCCTTTGTGTGAATTTTCTCTAGCTTCAAACTCCCTTCTTTTACCAATTCCCGAATAAAGTGATCTTTTATATCAATATGTTTGGTTCTGAAATGAAGCCATATTCTTGGCCAAACACAAGCACTCTGACAAACATTATGCATAAAAAAACAGAGACAAACATTGAAGTTTCAAGATCTTTTTTAACAAAGAAAAAAAAAGCTACAACAATTCTTCATAAATAAAAGCCAGAATCAGCCTTATATACTAACTACAACTTCCAAAAATAGAATACATCTCCGCTAAGGCAGCAACCAAAATAGCGGAGCTGAAAGGAAATGCACGTAGTCATTCTAAACCACAAACAAACACTTGCAAATTAATATACATGTGCCGTAGCCATTAAGGATAACATATTAGGGATTGAAAAAAACAACAAGAAGTATCCACTGTAAATTCCAGTATGTATCAAGCAATTTTCACCTCCATCGTTGGTTCTGCAAGGACCGTGGGGACCCTTCAAAGAAATCCAGTAAATAGTTCTGCAGATCCTCCTCACTGTACTTGATGTACCTGTCGTCCAGCTGATGAGCATACCTTCCAGTAAATGTCCTATAAGCTTGAAGAACTTTGAGAGATATGGAGATCCTTAGATCATCACGAAGCTGAGGATCAGGAATTAACCAAGCTGTTTGAGTTTTGTATATTTCTTCAAATGCAAAATTAAAGTTCTTAAACTTGTCTTTAAGAACAGTCTTTGAAGTTGAGTTTGAACCGGCATTGCTACTCCTATCATCCTTCAAGTAAGACAGGATGTGGTTCCAAGAGGCTCTCTCGTAAATCACTGCATGCTGCTGAAATTTTCTGTTATGTCTTCTAATCCAGTCATCCCCAAACAATCCAGCAAGATCAGAATTTTTTATCTTTTGGACCATGTAGTAGACATTATTCATCAGGAAAAAGTGCTGCAAAGCATTGTCCTTGTAAAGCTTTGATTTGCCATCCAGGTTGGATTCAAGAACGTTGGTGACTGAAGAAAGACGACATGACATTGGAGATACACTGTGAAATGATCTACCTTCTGCATAGTCTTCTTGGACCAGATCTGGGGTGGATGAAGGTGAAGTGCGGTCCTCCTCACATGAGTTCTCAAGAAGCAAATTTAGAGTTTCACTGTACTCAGTGAGAGCCCTTAAGTAATTCATCACGTATTTGGTCAAATGATGAACTCCGCCACCAGCAAATGGATTGGTTGATGTGTTTGTTCTCACAGCATTTTCAAATTCCATGAAAGTGACCTTCACAGAATCACCCAATCCTCTGAGTACATCATGGCATTCCATTCTAACATGGGAACCAGCTTCTTCGGGGAAGAAAGAGTCTATATCCGGGATAAGATCCACCAGAACCTCATACATGTCAAGTACACGGAATATCCTTTCAGGCAGATGGGGACCCATGGCTACAGCTTCTGCAAAGTTCAGGAGCTGCAAAATTGATCCCTTCGAGGTTTCTGTGAAACATGTCTGGCTAGCTTGTCCCAACTCTCTAAAAATCAAGTCACAGAGGCGTTTTTCACTGGCCAGGTAAACACGAACAAAAATCTTGGCTGCACGGTTCCATCTCATAATCATGTGATTCAAATTACTCCAATCCATTTTCAGCACCTCCTCAATACTCAGTTTCTCAACTTCAAGGATGAAAAGACATTCATCCAGAGCATCTTTTCGGATAGTAACATAAGCTTGACAGCATTCCTGGTCATATTTTGAATTGAACATAACTTCAGCTATGCGCTTAAGATCAAAAATACAATCAGGACTTACCAAATCAATTACATAATCCTCTGGGCCTTTGCTGCCATCCCTTTGCAGTTTTGCCTGAGACTCAACAAGTCGATCATACTCAGCCGAAGAGAAAGATTCATCATAGACAAACTCATCTTCACTAGACCGGAAGGAAAGATGCTCTGGCTCCAAAAGCTGCTTGTTCTGAATAAGGATGTTGTTGAACTCTTCCTCAAGCCTAGCCATTGCCATCTGGAGTATGCTATGAGCCCTTTGGAGAAGCTCATTATTCTCCTTCCGGTGACCATCTTTCATAGACAAGTTCCCCAACCTGTCTGCCAATCTTTGAACTTCATCCACATCCTTCAGACACTCAGTAGCCTCTTCAGAGTCACAACCCCATATCATAGTTGTATCCCAACTCGTAACCTTTCCCTGCAGAAGATCAAGTTTTTCTTCTATTTCACGAGTATCCACTTTCTTCCCCAAAAAGTCGGGGATTCTCGACTTGGACAACTCTAAGTCGAAATCGGAGAGGAATTTTATCATATCTTCTGTTGGATTCTTACTCGTCCCCAGCGCTTTCACGATTTGCTGAGCGACAGCAATTACACGTTCATCTCTTTCTATAGAACCCATCGGATCACTATCTGACATGATATCACCTACTCAGAACAAATCTCGCCCAATTTCAGGCACGGCTTAAACTCCTTCCCCAAAATGTAACCTTTCCCACTCGAGACAATCTTACAGGCAATATATGTAGGAAGATCAACAATCTCCTTACAAAATCCAGATACAAGAAGTAATCAGATTGACTGGAAAGCTCAAAATCAGCTCAATGACTCTGGAGATTGTTAGACCAAATCTCACCCAATTTCAAGCACAATTGAAGCTCCTTTTCTCAGACAATATATATACTAAGATCAGCAATCTCCTTACAAACTCCAGATGAGAGAAAGTAACCAGATTGACTGGAAAGCTCAAAATCAGCTCAATGACTCTGGAGGTTTAGAGAAAATGAACTCAAACCAATTAAAGAATTCCCTCTTGACTGAAGATCAGAACATTGGCAATCCCAGATTCGAAAAAAAAAGACTATATGTAAAAATCTTCACAACAGCTTAAAAATGAACAAGATCGACCAAGTTTTCCAATCCAAAAAAGACAGAGAAAACCCAAAAAGATGATCTTTTGCAGCTAAAAGACAACAAATTCGGCGGCGCGGATGAAAATCAGGCACCGCAGCGAATTGGGTCTGAATAAGAAGAAAATTTGAATTAAAAAAGATGTTGTTTTGGAAGATTTCAAGTACCTTGCGGATCCTCCAGAGGTCAAAGAAGCTGGCCCAACAGTGTTGGAGCTGCAAAAAGTCGACTTTCTGGAACTACAAATGAGGAAACTGAGTCCGAGAGAAAGCTCCGATGGCTTTCAGGAGAGCTTATTGAAGGGAGAGGCGCTGCTTCGGAGGTGCTTCTATGGCGGATTCTCTGCAACTTCCTCCTCCTTGCCAGCCGAGGAAATTTGGAGTGTTTTTGAGTCTTTGACTTGAGGTTGGAAGAATTTGCTTCAAAAATGCCCCTTGTTTTGTGATATTCAACGGGTGATGCCATCTTGGCTGGGAGACTGGGAGAGGTGATCTAAGCATGATGATGCCACACAGCTTGAGTGATGCCATCTTCTTCATAGTTTAATTTGGTTGGATTACAATTAATCAGACAATCACCATATTAATCACCTCACATTTTGGAATTTTTCTTTTTAACATCATCAGATGTATAGGTTTTTTAAGTAATAACATCACCATGTTTTTTTTTAATTGATAACATCATCATTGTTTTTTAATTAACATCGTAGTTTTGGATTCCAATCAACCAGACAATCACCATATTAATCACATCAAATTTGGGAATTCAGGCACCATATTAATCCCCGCGAGTGATAATACATGTGCAAATGCACTTGATGGTATTTAATCTTTAATAAGAGCATGAAATTGTTAATGAAATATAGCAACCGTGGTTATTTTTATTACATAGCATAGTTTAGTTATAAATAGGCAGGTATGAAAACTTCAATGTTGTTGTTTTTTCAGAAGAGCAACTTGAATGTTATTCTAGTAGGCATTGATTTGCCTAAACTATTTACTGTTGTTGGAGATTTGTAAAAAGGAAGCACTCTCCATGACCAAGGAAATATCTCTTTTTTTTTTCCTTCGTTCTATTAACCAATCATCTTTCTTCTCAGCATCTGTATCTGAATTTATTGACTATCTATATTCCTATAACAGATGATTAACTACGATTAATGAGAACGAAATCTTGAAACAAATTAGATTGTATGGAGTCACTTTGCTTCTTCCTCTTATACCTATCGTCTCCTCCTATTTTTTCCATTCTTTCAACTAATAACCATTGCAGAGCATATTTATATTTAATGGTGCATTTAATTATCCTACTTAGTAAATTACAGTAAGTATAAGAATGACCTTAAGTAAATTATACTCCTCCATTCCAAAATATTATGTATACTTGGAAATATTCACAGTTCCAAAATATTATATATATTTTTCCAAATTACGTGACTTCCTTTTTTCAAAATTGGTGGAGACAATTTCGAACTGTAAAAAAATGGAAAAGAACATTGTTGGTCGTCTTCTCTGTCGAACTGTCTACTTCTGGCATATGCTCTGTTTTATACATACTGCAACCAGTCCATTTTCTTCCCAAAATCAGACCTTTTCCAACAAATCTCGTGTAGAAAAAAAAATTCCAATTGTATCCATCGGTTCTTCTACATCCAGCAAGTTTCCATTCGAATTCTCGTCCCATTGCAGCAAAAAATTCTATCTTTTAGCATTCTCAAAACAGAACCAAAATGCCCAAAAATTAAATCTTTGCCCTTTGAGCAGAAATCCGACCTCTTTGACATCTTCTATTGAACTGAAAATGGCATCTTACCATAGCTGAAGCGAATTGAAACTGAAGCTTCCTTGACGCCTCTAACTTTCCCGATTCGGCTTCCTGCTCAAGTTTTCCAAAATCAAAACTTTTTCTTATTGTTGCTTTGTTTTGCCGTTCTGTTCTTTGCCGCCAAGCCGGATTCCATCTCATCACCGTCAACCTCGCCGTCGCACCGTCGACCGTCACCTCCATCTTTGCCGGAACCCAGGGACTCCATCGGGTTGATTTCGTCATGAGCGCTCGAGCACTCAGCTCGAGCACTCTCTGTTCTGAAGGACACCCGAGCAGAAGCTCGGGTTTTCTTTTGTTTTTATTTTTCTTTTTCTTTTTCTTTGAACCAAACCGGCCCAACGAACCGCTCTTATTTTGCTTGTTCAATTGCTTGGGTTAAAACCCGTTGTATCAATGTCGACCACTGGATTAAATCTGAACGACTCTGTACTCTAATTCCACGTCCGTCTTCTTCATCAGTGAACATCAACGGCTTAGATCTTCTCTGCACGTTTAATCTCCGCTTCTGGGTCACTTCGGCACTTTAAAACACGTCTAATGGCTTCACTTTTGGCTGTTCTGCAGTACGAGCATGCGAACCTATACAAAATAAAACATGTCCCAAATTAGACGCACCAAATATTTATAAAATTACGGAACAGTGTTAAATTGAGCCATTTAGAGAGCCTTATTTAATTAATTCCTAATTACTTAGAAAATTACCAAAATTCACTTTATTCCTCATTTTAATTAGAAATTATGACTAACAAACAGGTAAAAAGGCATATAAAAATGTGTATTTTTCATGCTTAACAACCGGCAACATTTCAAAGCCTGATGAATGACCTTTTCCGTCTCTTTCTCTGGCAGTTTGTTCTGGTATTTTTTTATGATATTCTCATATACAGCAAGTCCTAGACATCCCACTTGGAACATTTGAGGTTGGTTTTCTCAACTTTAAGAGCAAATTCATTATTTCTTAAAAGATCTAAATGTTCTTTTGGAAGCAAGCAAGTGGAGTACTTGGGCCATATTATTACCCACAAGGGAGTGGCCACCGACCCAGCCAAGGTATCAGCTATGACCTCGTGGCCCGCGCCCACATGTGTTAAAGGCTTCCGCGGATTTTCTGGGCTTAACAGGCTACTACTGCCGGTTCATCAGATAATATGGTGTCTTGGCTAGCCCACTTACCGCACTACTAAAAAAGGGAGCCTTCACTGGACAGACGAGGCCCAGGATGCCTTTGATCGATTTAAGCAGGCCATGGTCATAGCGCCTGTCCTCCTCTTGCCAGATTTCACTCTTCCGTTTGTGGTCGAAACGGATGCCTCGGACACGGGCCTGGGGGCAGTCTTATTGCAACAAGACTGACATGTGGCCTTCTTTAGCAAATCCCTCTCTGGCCGTTCGTTGCAACTATCAGCATATGAAAAATAAATGATGGCCATCGTTCATGCAGTGACAAAATGGCGACCATATTTATTGGGGCATCGATTCACCATCCGCACGGACCATCAGCCTCTTAAATATTTCCTTGGACAGCAGGTATCGACACCAGCACAGCAACGCTGGGTGAGCAAATTACTGGGGTATGATTATGAAATTGTCCTAGAGCATCCCTCCACAAGTCTAATTTCGCATTTAAACCTACTTTACTCTTATCAATTAAAACTACATCATCTACAAAAATCATACACCAAGGTACATTATCTTGCAAATGACTAGTAAGCTCATCCATAACTAAAGCGAAAAGATACGGACTTAAAGCTGACCCTTGATGAAGGCTCTAACTAATGTTAGTGATATATATATATATATATATATATATAGGGAAAAGTTTAAATGAGATCGCTCTCATTTGGCTTGTATGAGGCCAATTTAAGTCTTAACCATTGAATCTTGATCTGACGGCTACAAGGAACTCACTTATTCACTGATTTGACACACTCACTTACCAATTGATTTGATACCCACCCTCGGATTGGAATCCAACAAGCCAAAATATTGGTCTTATGCTCCTTATATTAGAATGATCTCATATAAACCGTCATCATATAAGTTATACAGATGGAGATGGCTTGGCTCATACAAGCTATATGAGAACAATCTCATGTAAACCGGTCATATATATATATAAAATTTAAAGGAGATCACTCTCATTTGGCTTATATGAGGTCAAATCCATTCGTAGTTGTTGGATCTTGATCTGATGGCTACAAACAGTTACGCGGAACTCACCTACTCCCTGATGTGACACACTCACTTACCTACTGATTTGATATCCACCCTTGGATCAAAATCCAATGGCCTAAAAGATTGACCTCATGCTCCTTATATGAGAGCGATCTAATGTAAACCGTCCCCTCTCTCTCTAAAGGTTAAATGAGATTGCTCTCATATAGCTTATATGAGGCCAATTCAATTTGTAGCCCTTGGATATTGATCTGACGGCTATAAACAGCTACATGGAACTCACCTACTAATTAATTCGACACACTCACATACCCACTGATTTGATACCCACCCTCGGATCGAAATCTAACAACCCAAAAGATTAGCCTCATGCTCCTTGTATAAGAACAATCTCATGTAAATTGTCCTCTCTCTCTCTCTATATATATATATAACCCATTTATTGTGTCACGCCCTAGGATCGCAGACCTCGATCGGAGTGCGGAAGCCTTCAAATATAGTAACATCTCGAGGTTGAAACCCCAGGCACCGGTACATCATTATCTGTAGCTGGATCATAATCTAGATGTGGGTAATATTCTGGGTCACTTATGGGTAAAGGTTTTATATCTCCATCTGGTGCCTGAGGGTCTTCTAGGTCAATTTTGAATGGATCTATCTTGGTTCCCGAACCTATGTTCCCTCTCTTCCAGTATTCTATCCACTGCTTAGCAGCCTCTTGTTTCTCACTTTCATAGACCCAACCGCTTCTTGTTCTAGCCATTAACCTATACAAGAAACGCCATTAGTAACTTAAAAATAATGACTCTATCTGTTAAGTTACTATCTATGAACCTTCTCATTTCTAATAAGCTCTCCTAGGTCTTTCTCTACTCTCCATCGAGTTCTACTAACTCATTTCATAATTTAATAACATTTATACTGTACAAGACTGAATCAGAAGCTATGATACCACACTGTCACACCCTAGGATCGCAGACCTCGATCGAGTGCAGAAGTCTTCAAAGATAGTAACATCTCGAAGTTGAAACCCTAGACACTCGACCGAACAGTCGATAACAAAACCAATTATGCCATCATGAAAGGATGTGTAACCGGTCATCCCGCAATTCAATATGAAATAAACCTATTTAATCTTTATTACAGCAAATAATTTTTTAACAAGGTCAATAGAATAAAATTCAAGTTTCTGGCACACACCGGCCAATAATATAAATTATCAAATTAAGCAACTAAATAAAAGAAAGACATCTTTAATCTATTCTCGGCATCATCAACACATTTCTACTATTGCAACCGTCATGTGTCAGTTATCTTTTGCGCCTGCATCAGAAGATGCATGAGTATTTCATAGAAACACTCAGTAGGATGTAAAAAACCACTAAAAAGAATCAAGTAGTATGAAGAAAAATATAACAAATGAACAACTGATATTCAATGACATTCGGACTGAACCTAATGTCTATTTACCTGAAAGGAGAAATAAACAATCATAATACCTCAAGACATCTAAAGTGCAAAAAGATTCAATTTCTGCTCGTTGAGTACCAACCGTGTGGCTACTTACCAGAATCACCATAGAGGTTCTCCCTTCGGAACCTGCCATGCGTCTAGGATGTTGGCCCCATCAGTGCTTATGGACACAATGGGCAGAGACTGCAAACCTTCCGTAATATCATATAGCCTAAACATACTCATGTGCCTCCCTTTGGGTAATAAAGAAACCATGTTCCATAAATATCGAAGATCGTCGTGGATCTAGCAATGGCTTGTGAGCATACTATGATTCCACCTGGAGAGATTTTAAGAAATAACTTTTAGTGGAGAAATAGGTCAATGTCAAATTAGATAATGATTTAATCAACAACATAAGTCTCAACTTTATGAGAATAAGGGTAACTCTTACCACAATGACTCACTCAGTATGAATAGAATATCGAAGTCTCATATCAGTACATGACTCACTCTCAGGAGTAACAAGAAGATTCACATATATCAAGATAATAACAAAGCTTACCATAGGAGTATAGATCAAACATCCCATACTTTTGACACACATATATTCATGCATAGTCCTAGATAGGAACATTCCAGAAAATAATTGAGTTTATAACATATATTATATAGCCAAAGTCAAAATTTAAGAATAGGTCTTTGATGATTTGATTTCCAAGTGGAATTTTAAACCGACACAAACGCTTGTCTGAAAACAGAAATCTTGGTTCACTTGCTCACTTTAGACTTACCTCATATGATTGATCTTTTTACTTATCCAACTTTATTGTGATAATCCATCTTCAATAGTGTAATGAATAATACTGACGCTTTAACTTATTTCATACAATATCATATAGTATGACTTATGTATTAGTGTTTTCACTCTGATTTCAACACACTGTCTCCTGCATGACAATCCCCTTCCGATTGCTCCCATGTTATGTACAGTAGGACTTAGAGTTCGAAATTTTTAATGTTATTAGATTTATGTGTTTAGTTTCTAATTCCATTGACTTTATATTTTTTTGATTTTTTTTGAATTAGTTGTGAATTAATTACTACCGACTGTCAGCATATAAATAGTTCTGTTCGATATGATAAATCATAATCATACTTAAGTATTTCGTACAACCAAAGCTTATTAGTATTAATAGAGTATTACAGAAGTAATTACTCCCCTCATGGGTTCATTACAGATCCTAGAATATTATGGAATTACATAAATATACTATTTTTATCATGTCTTTTACCATACATAGCAGTTTTAAATAACTACCCATTTGAAATAAGGACAACACTTGTGACTACTTGAACCAACGAAATCAAAGGTCTAACAGACAAATATAAGAACTTTTGGCATCAACAAGACTAATAGATATCAAGCATGGATAGTATTCTCATCTAATAACATAACATGAACATATTGAAGAACATACTCGACAATATAAATCGTACAACCAACTATGTATCAAAATCTATTCAAATCAGTATATATATATATATATATATATATATAGAGAGAGAGAGAGAGAGAGAGAGAGAGAATGGTTAACATGAGATCGTTCTCGTATAAGGAACATGAGGCCAATCTTTTGGGTCGTTAGATTTCGATCTAAGGGTGGGTAACAAAACAGTGTATGTGAGTTCACTATAGCTATTTGTAGCCGTCAGATCAAGATCCAAATGCTATAAATTAAATTGACCTCATATAAGTTATATGAGAGCGATCTCATTTAAACTTTTCTCATATATATATATAGCAATGTTTATGAATAAATGACTCAATATTCATATATGAGAAGAAAATGAATAGAATAGGGAAAAACCATCATGCTCTTTATTTCACTAAAATCTCGCCCTTACGCGTCGTTCGCCTCCTTCACTTCGCAATGATGCCTCCTCTCCAAGCTTTGGATGAAGACTCAAGTCAAGAAGAGGCTTAAGAGAAGGGCAAACGTGGGTAAGAGAAAAATACAAGCTTTCTAGAGCTAGCATTTTGGCACGAATAACACAAACCATCCTCTCATGTGTTTATATACAGTTTTATAGGGTTTTTTTAAACAAAGCCTTTCTTACCATGACCTCAACTCCCAATAGAAATCCTCCAAAATCCTTCGAAAGACGTACTCTCCAATTAGGATTTAGTATCATTTTCTCAAAAAAATCCCAAGAAAAATGCAATTTCCGTATTCAGTTTTTGCTGGCATGATCGATCGAGACCACAGGCGATCGATCGTCGCACAAATCCACAATATCACAATACTTACGGTCGATCGTCGCCTATGGCGATCAATCACTGCCTTAAATCGCCAAATTTCAAGTATAAACGATTGATCAGGGACAAAGGCGATCGATCGCGTACCCCGCCCGATTGCGTACCAAAATTCAAATTAGGATAACTTTTTATTCCGAACTCCGAATTGCGCATTTTCGGTGGCGTTGGAAAGCTCTCTTCGCGTACTTTCCAAATCGCAAAACATAGAAAAAATAAGTATCAAAATTTTATATTTTAGATCAATCATTTTTAGTAAGCATACTGATTTTTTTTCGAGTGTTACATATTGTGATCGATCTCATATAAGGAACATGAGACTAGTCTTTTTGGTCATTGGATTCCAATCCAATGATGCTCCTTAGTATAAAGGGCAAACACATACTTACTCGAAGCACCATCGTATGTCAATCTAACGTCTACAATTTGAATTGAGTTCATACTAGCCAAATAAGACTAATCTCACTAAAACTTTCCCTCTCTCTATATATATTGGAAAAATTTAAATGAGATCGCTTAGGGCAGTTTATGTTATAGCCATTGGATCTTGATCTGACGGCTATAAGGGTGAGTGATGGTACACAGTTACCTATCGACTGATTTGGTACTCATTGTTGGATTGGAATCCAACTACCCAAAATGTTGGCCTTATGCTCTTTATATGAGAACGGTCTTATATAAACCGATCTCTCTCTCTCTCTCTATATATATATATATATGTATGTGTGTGCATGTGAGCCCAATTTATATGAGTCACCTCATCTCAAGGCGTAGGTTTTTGACTTGATAGCAGCTGTCTAATTAGTGCATAGGTGAGTGTGAATCACATATTAAGATCCAACGACCTGAGGTTACTCTGGCTTATGTGCATGAGACCACTCTTATTCAAACTTTTCCACACACACATAGAGAGAGAGAGAGTGAGAGAGAGAGAGCCATTTATATGACACCGATCTCATATAAGGGGGCATAAGACCAATTTTTTGTCGTTGGCTTTCATCAAACATGGGTAGGTGAATGTGAAACATCACTTACCCTTGTAACCGTCAGATAAACATCCAACGGTTACGACTTGAACTGGGCTCCTATAAGCCAAATGAGACTGATTTTATTTAAACGTTTCCCAATATATACAAGTTCGATTTACATGAGAGGTGTCAAATCAATGGGCAAGTGAGTGTGAATCATCACTCGCTCTTAGAGTCGTTTGATCAAGATCCAATGGCTCGAGATTACTTAAGCTCATACAAGCAGCATGAGACCAATCTCATTTAAACTTTCATACTAGACATGGCACATGGACGTCATAGCAGGGTGTGGGGCCCATGACCACAAAAGGAGACGTGTGAAAATTTTTCCACACTTGAAGAAGTGTGGAAAAAAATCAGGTTATTGAGCCAAAATATAAACAAGTGTGAAAATTTTTAAATTTTTTCAAAAGTAACAGTTACAATTGACTAACATGCGAAAAAATTGTTACGCTAAGAAAACATATACGACTAACCCGTAACAATTTCCTCACACCACAAAATCACATGCGATTACAATTGTAGTGCATTTTTTACATGCTCAAAATTGTTGTCTTCTTTTTTCATGACTCTCACGTCAACATACACGGCGGCATCACAAGCCATTGGATCTCGATACGCCCGATGCCGATGACACTCGCAGCACCCTGGTGTGCGCCAACGCGCACGAGTTGCAGCACACGTTAACTTTTTCCTTTGCACTTGTATATTTTTAGTGTTAAATTTTTTCCCAAAAATGTGTGAAGATTTATTAAGCACAAAAATAAGAAAATTCACATAATTTAGAACTTACCAGTTACCAGGGAAAAAAGAACCGATTACCCGAAAATCTGAAACCCGCCATATTCCGTTTACTTATCGACGTCCCCGCCAATTTCAGGGGTTTAGGGTTTCGGAGTTGGAGTCTTTTCCAGCCGGCGAGGAAGGCGGCAGCGGCTGAGCTCCAGTCCGAGGTTGTGGCCGAGCAGGTGGTACCGATTGAATTCCGGAAAAGCTTCTGGATTTCATGTTCGCCGATCCATCGCTGGTCTGAAAGCCATTCAAAAGTTTCGTTTTTTAGCTCCAATGGGCACTCTGAAGCGGAAAACGTCAGAGGGGCCGACTCAGGAACCCGGCCCGCCGGAGAAAGTGCCGAAGGAGGAGGCGCTGGATGGTGGTCTCGGCGAGCCGGTGGAGGGCTGCTTGCACGATGTAGCCTATCCCGAAGGGTACACGCCGAGAAGGAAGCTGAATAATGGAGGAAATACGAGGCCTCCCCCCAAGGAATTCCCGTTCCAGCTCGATCCCTTCCAGTCCGTGGCCATTAAGTGCCTCGAGGACGGCGAGTCCGTCCTGGTAAGATGCTTTATATTTCCGTTTGAAACCTGTTTTTATAGTGATACATCTTTACTTTGTGCAAAATGTGGTACAATATAATCTACTTACAAGTTGCGGATGCCGTATACTGTTTCCGACATTTTCGTTACACCGGGTCTTGTTGGGTTGCAGCTGCATTTTTTATCAGTGATTGCGTTCTATGTTTATCGGTTATGTAACTCTGATTTCTAAGCGTGTTGTTCAATGTTGCATTCTGTGATCTTATGTCACATAAACTGTATTTTATGTGTGCAATAAGATTTTGATGCGTGGCATTATAGGATTTGTAGTTTCTTCCTAACGTTGTCATTGCTGTCATGGTGCCTCTAGCATGTCATTTCAATTTACGCGATTTAGGTGCATTCTTTTGTATGCAGGCGGCGCATTTATTGAACTTTTTAATAAATATATGATGGAGAGCATTCGTTCCTTAGAGAAGTGCTGGAAATATTTTGTCCTTCTTCTTTAAACTTTTGCATTCCAATGCTGCACTACATTTGTGTATCTTCTCTTATTTGATTTGTTGCTTCTAGAATCATAATGTGGCTGCCCTTTTTATAATATGGTAAAATGCTTATTTTACATTAGGTATCTGCCCATACTTCAGCAGGGAAGACTGTTGTGGCATCATATGCAATTGCAATGTCTTTGCGCGACAACCAGCGGGTCATTTACACATCCCCTATCAAAGCGCTCAGTAATCAGAAATATAGAGACTTCAAAGAAGAATTCTCAGATGTTGGTCTTATGACGGGGGATGTCACAATAGAACCAAATGCATCTTGCTTGGTAGGTACTGTTACAATATTAGTCAATAATAGGTGTTACCAGGTTAAGTTGCGAGTAATTTGCTGATACAAAGATAAATTTCCAGGTCATGACTACTGAAATTTGGCGTAGTATGCAATACAAAGGGTCTGAGTTGATGCGGGAGGTTGCTTGGGTTATTTTTGACGAGGTGCATTACATGCGTGACAGGGAAAGAGGTGTAGTTTGGGAAGAAAGCATTGTCATGGCTCCAAAAAACTCGCGCTTTGTGTTTCTTTCTGCAACTGTTCCCAATGCCAAGGAATTTGCTGCTTGGGTCGCAAAGGTTGTCCACTAGCTACATTGATTGATTACTAGTGAATGAAAGTGTCCTGCCTGAAGTATTAAAGGTTGAAGTTTATTCTCTGTCCATGCAGGTCCATCGGCAACCTTGCCACATTGTCTACACGGATTATAGGCCTACACCTCTTCAACATTTTGTATATCCATCTGGTGGAAATCTTTTATATAAGGTTGTTGATCAACTGGGAAAATTTCGTGAAGACATTTTCCAGAAAGCATTGAATGAAATTGTTCCGGCTGGTGAAGGGAACAAGAAGAAACAGGAGAATGGAAAATGGCTAAAAGGAATAAGGATGGGTAAAAGTGGTGAAGAAAGCGACATATTTAAAATGGTTAAAATGCTTATTGAAAGGCAATATGATCCCGTTATCTTGTTTAGCTTTAGCAAAAGGGATTGCGAATTTCTTGCTATGCAGGTAAAACTCTCTCTTTCTTTCTCTTTCATGGAAATATGGACAATAATATATTTTGAGGAGTAAATGGTAGTTGTAAAATTGATTTTTTCTCTTTTAACTATAAAGTTTTAAATTTTACTTAATCAAACAAGGAGACGTTTAGTTAACTTGAGAGACTTCACTATCTTTCCATGGGAAAGGAAAACATAATACACTGTCTTTTTGTGTGCAAGGCAAAAAAAGAGTCGAACAAACGTATTTTTGGCTCGCAGAGTTTTCTCTTGGTGTGCATTTTGTCTTTCTTTGGAAAACTGTTCTTAATAGTTACTATTTCCCCTGACCCTTATTAATGGTGAAAGACATGAACATCCATCGCTTTTATATTGTGTGCATGCTTTTGAGAGATACTTCTTCTGGAAGTTGATTAGTGGGACAAGATCCTTTAACTTTTCAAGTAACATTTTTTGGAATAGAAATGATAGTTTGAAGACTTGCTTGTACACACCAGTGTTTTAATTACATATTTTGAAGCTCTGTTTACCCTGTGTATAAAAAGCTTGAAAAATGTTGCTTTACATGTAGATGGCAAAGTTGGACCTGAATGATGATGATGAGAAAGTGAATATTGAATCCATCTTCTGGAGTGCAATGGATATGCTTTCAGATGATGACAAGAAGCTTCCTCAGGCAAGTAGCTGTCCGGCTTGTCATTTTTATACACCTCATTTCAACGTAATTATGATGTTTCCATTTGATTAATCGGTTTTCCATGCCATATACCTCATTTTATGGGCCTGTTTGGCTCCTCTCATGGAGAAAGGACGGAAAAGAACGAAAAGACGTTTTACATTAAGCTTTTAATCCCCAAAGGGTTTGCCAAACAGGCCCTATATGTCATTGTAGATAAATTTTAATGGGAATTTAATTATGTCTTACAGGTTTCTAATATGTTACCCCTTCTAAAACGGGGGATAGGTGTTCATCATTCTGGGCTGCTACCAATTTTAAAAGAAGTAATTGAGATACTTTTTCAAGAAGGTCTAATCAAGGTGCTTTCTATGTTGATTGACAAATTAATTGTGGTTGAATTAGAATATCTTATGTTTCTTCTCATGGGTCCTAGCAATATATATTTATTGGTATGTGTGTATAAAATACAATTGTCCTTTTTTTGTAGTGTTTGTTTGCCACAGAAACCTTCAGCATAGGTCTCAACATGCCTGCAAAAACTGTGGTTTTTACAAATGTGCGGAAGTTTGATGGTGATAAGTTTAGATGGATAACGAGTGGTGAGTATATACAAATGAGTGGGCGTGCTGGTCGTAGAGGCATTGATGCCTTTGGGATTTGCGTCCTTATGATGGATGAGAAAATGGAACCATCTACTGCAAAAATGATGCTCAAAGGAAATGCAGATTCTTTGAACAGGTAGGGGGAAGTTACTCTGTTTTTTTAGAGGTTCAAAATAAGCCTTGAAGTATATGTTACTATGTATATAATTAAAATTTATCATTGCTGGACCTTGATGGTTGCTCTTGTTTAAGATAGACTTCTCTGAATAAAAACTGTATTACTGAATAGAGAACGCTGAGTTCTATTAGAGAGGGTCGATCTTTATATAGAGATCAGATCTCCTAATACGAGGCAGGAACTAAAACAGGAAATTATTTGAGAAATAAATAACCAAAACTTGGCTAAACTACCCTCTATAATATAAAAAGACTAACCCTAAAAACAAACGAAGTTACGAGCAAATATACTCTAACCATTCACAAGCAGTGGAGACAATGTATAATCTTTAACGTATTTGTGAAAAAAAATTGTCACTTGCAAAGAGATTTTTTTTAACTTAAAGTGCACTCGTTAGTTTTGCATCCATTAGCTAGATGATGGTTACTTGTTTAAGTTGATACTAAAGACAAATAAACGTACGTGCAAACATATAACTGTTTACAACCAATGGAGACAAATGCATCATCTTTAACGTATTTGTGAAAACATTATTGCTACTTCCAAAGAGATTTTCTTACTTAAAAGAGCACTCGTTTTTGTGTCCATTAGCTAGATGGTATTTACTTGTTTAAGTTGATATTTCTTACTCTGCATTTCATCTTTCTTATAATTTTTAAGTTCCCCTTGCTCTGACATATGTTTTTCTCCTATTTAGTGCATTCCATCTTAGCTATAACATGATTTTAAACCAAATTCGGTCAGAAGATGGAGATCCAGAGAGCTTGCTTAGAAATTCATTCTATCAATTCCAGTCTGATCGTGCTCTTCCTGATCTTGAGGTTATCTTTTATGAATTTTTTGTTTCTTCAAGTATGGTTGAAGTTGAGTGACATAGCTAAGTTCTTAACTTTCTTTAACTGAGATCTAGCTTTCCTTGGAATTTTATAAATCATTGATTTGGGTTTTTTCAGAGGCAAGCAAACAAACTTGAACAAGAGAGAGATTCAATTGTAATTGAAGACGAAGAGAGTGTGAAGGATAAGTATAACTTGTTGCAACAGTACAAAAGCTTGAAGAAGGATGTCCGGGATATTGCTTTTTCTCCAAGGTACTGTTTACCCTTTTTGCAACCAGGCAGACTTGTCTCCGTTCAGTGTACTGAGAATGATGACAAGAGCCCATCTTCCTTCATTGAAGATGATATTACCTGGGGAATCATCATAAACTTTGAGAGGGCTAAAGGCCTTGCAGAAGGTATGAATTTCAGTGGGTTTTTTACAAATATTTGATGTTTTCGCTAAAAGTTTACATCCTGCAGGATTCTTTTAGATTATTGTTTTTTGAGTCTTTGGCATAATAAATAATATCTTGTCTTTTACTTTCAGATGATGCAAATAAAAAGCCTGAGGATGCCGATTATACGATAGATGTTCTTACCAGATGCTCTGTGAATAAAGTTGAAGCTGGAAAGAAGTCTGTTAAGATTGTATCTCTGAAAGATCTCGGAGAGCCACTTGTTGTTTCTTTACCTATATCTAAGGTAGTTTTACATCATGAAGTGTGCAACATGTTGTAGGTTGGTGAACACACAAAGTTCTAAATTGATTATCCTATTTGTGAACAGATTGATAGCTTGAGTAGTGTTCGTGTCATCATTCCGAAAGATCTCTTGCCAAGGGAAGCTCGGGAGAATACCATGAAGAAAGTGTCAGAAATTCTTAAGAGATTTGCTAAAGATGGGGTTCCGCTTTTGGATCCTGAAGAAGACATGAAGGTAAGTGAAAATAATTTAATTTTGTGGCGTTGTTCACTGCTGTCCTCTTTACATTTTCTGTTACTATATTCATTCAGGTTCAAAGCAATTCATTAAAAAAATCTGTTCGTCGAATTGAAGCCCTGGAAAGTCGGTTTGACAAAGATGAACTGGAAAGATCTCCTCTTATCCAACAAAAACTTAAGGTGTTTCACATGAAGCAAGAGTTAATGGCTAAGATCAAGTCAATCAGAAAGGCTATGAAATCTTCTACAGTATTAGCTTTCAAAGATGAATTGAGGGCAAGGAAGAGGGTTCTGCGTAGGCTCGGGTATGCTGCTGGATATATTAAGGATTTTGATGTATCAAATATTATTGCTTGCTTCAAATGTTGACTTCTATGAAATTTTGAAATTGCTTGACCTGGATTGCAGATATATTACGAGGGACGACGTTGTAGAGTTGAAGGGGAAGGTTGCCTGTGAGATTAGTAGTGCTGACGAATTAACCTTAACAGAGTTGATGTTTAATGGGGTGTTAAAGGATGTAAATGTAGAAGAGATGGTTTCCCTTCTCTCATGTTTAGTGTGGCAAGAAAAGCTCCAGGATGTCCAGAAGCCCCGGGAAGAGCTGGACTTATTATTTACTCAGCTGCAAGATACCGCGAGACGAGTTGCTAAAGTTCAACTCGAGTGCAAGGTATGCGGGAACATATTTAAAAATGTTGCAGGCATATTAGATAGGTTAATTCAATGATTTCGTTAACATATATGGTGTTGTGATCTATATATATATATATATATATATATTTTTTTTTTTTTGACGTTGTGATCTATATTGAGGCTAGTCATTTGCCATTTGTCCTCCTTTATGTTACATAGTGCATTTGGAAATGATGCTAAATTTAGATAATTTCTGAACATTAAGTAGACACTTACACAATTATGATTTGCACTTTTGATTTGTAGAGATTGAGGGAACCATGTTAGTTATGGCTTGCGAGACAAGTTCTGTGGAAGCTGAGAATAATGGCTGGCTTATATGACTATGACATGTATCTGCTATAAAAATTTTATGGCATTAGGTGCATTGTAATCTTTATTTATGGTCAGGGCATAGTGTTTTTATAGATATATGGTTCCGGAAAGTGATAAGATGATATTTTTTCCACGTGTACCAGGTACAAATTGATGTCGAGAGTTTTGTGAACTCCTTCCGGCCAGACATCATGGAGGCGGTTTATGCATGGGCCAAGGGATCCAAGTTCTATGAGATTATGGAGATCACAAAGGTTTTTGAAGGGAGTCTGATAAGAGCCATCAGAAGGCTGGAGGAAGTCCTCCAGCAGCTTATAGCAGCAGCCAAATCCATAGGTGAAACCGAACTTGAGGCCAAGTTTGAGGAGGCTGTGACCAAGATCAAGCGAGACATTGTCTTTGCTGCATCCCTCTATTTGTAACACGATTACCCCCATTTTTGTCCAAGTTGTATTTGTGCCCAATAAGGGTGAGTGTCATGTAATGAAAATAAGCTGAGTGGAAAAAGGTTATTTATACTAGAAAGCTTGTGCTTAGGAGTTGGGACTTTCTGCAGCTAAAATTGTAGAATTGTGCAAGTTTTCGTGTAAAATTATGAGTTCATTTCTCTTTTTGGGTGTACTATAGGAGCTAATTTTGCTCTACTATCTCAATTATCAGTTAAATGTGAGCCGTCGATCGCAATCGGATGACGCTTTTCTCTTTTTGGGTGTACTAGAGGAGCTGGTTTTGCTCTACTATGTCAATTATCAGTTTAAATGTGAGCTATCGTCGGATCGCAATCGGATGGTGTACAATACAATCCTGGTTACCTTGTGTATTAATGCGAGCCGCTGGATCGAAATCCAACGGCCATAGCACCCTCGCGGGATTCATGTATACTGGTTTAAATTTTCAAGATAATTTTCTCTGAATTTTTTATAGGAATTTGTGCGTAGATTTGATGCGGAAGTGAGTGGGGTTAAAATCAGCTAACGAAAATTGATTTCCAGCTCAAGCTCAAGCCCAAGCCCAAGCCCATTGGGCTTCATTCTTGTGTTCCACATGTGCGAGTTGCAGTGTTGCACTCGCGCGATTAGCAGTATTCTGGCGCGAGGTTTCGAGCCAAAGATCTGAGCCCAATATTTCCAGGACATTTTCCCACCCAGCATCTCTCAACGACCCATTTTCGTCCGTCCGATGCCTCAATCGGTCCACATCTTAAACATTCTTATTCCGGGAAAAATACAAGCATCCCAGGATCAGAAAAAACCCGGGAACTCAAAACGAAATTCAAAGCTCTCGCCCGGCCACTGGAGTTCGCGGGGAAAATTCCAATATTTTCCCGCCAAGAGAAGCCAGTACTAAAACGAGACTCCCGACCCTGGATCTTTCCCTCTTCATCCTCTTCCTTCTTCTCCTCCACCGCGCTTGAGAAGAATAGAAATGGCGAGATCTGTCACTCCGGGAGCGATCTCCGCCCTCCTCGCCAACTCGTCACCGGATTCCTCTGCTGAGCTGCCGGATATCGTCGTTCAAGTCGTCGATCTCAAGCCCATTGGAAGCAGTGGCAACCGTTTCACGTAAGGCCTCCCTTCTTCTCTGTTTCAGAATTTTATTTCCAGAAAAATAGAGTCGTTTTGTCTTTCGATCTCTGTTGATGCGAAATGATTTTTGTATTTGTTACAGGTTTACGGCTAACGATGGGAAGATGAAGTTGAAGTCGATGCTTCCCTCTAGCTTCTCTTCCGAGGTTCATTCCGGGAACCTTCAAAATCTCGGGCTGATCCGCGTTCTTGATTATACCTGCAATGCCATCCCAAATCAGCCTGACAAGTATGGAGACAGTACTTTGAATAGTTAATGAATAAACTTTGATGTTTCTTAGGATAGAAAAGGATCTGGTATAACTGGGTTTTGAATGCTACAGGGTTCTTATTGTCACCAAATGTGAGGTAGTGTCTCCTGCCCTTGAATCAGAGATCAAGTCCGAGATAAAACAGGAAGAGAGTGGAATTGTTTTAAAGCCAAAACAGGAGATGGCTCCAGTGAAAAAGGAAGACACGGGCATTGTCTTGAAGCCAAAACAAGAGACTATTACAAAATCTGCTGCCCAGATTGTCCGCGAACATGCCAAGTGAGTTTTAATGGTCCTGTTTCCTCTCTTTAACATTGTAAAGGATTGATTTTGTATATGCCTATGCAAATGCATCGTTCCTAAATCACCTTGTTTCGTGACAATGGCCTTAGAAAATATCACTATTTGGGTAACTCTATCTTGCTTAGTTGGGAAAAGGTGCTACTTGATTATGATTATGGGTAACTCTATCTTGCTGCTCATGATAGTTTTCAGAGTCTTCATAGTAATTGATGAACCAGGACTAATTACTCATTAAATTGAATAATAGGGTTCAGGTTGAGAATAAACACAACTAGTTTGATGGGGGAATCAAATACGAAGTTTCTAGGATTTTGTATGGAAGAATACATGCAACTAGTTTGAACACGATATGCAGGAGTCATGTCATCGATGACACGATAGCATTGCATATTGTTTTCGCAATTACACGACACGGCCATAATGTTGTGTATCTGTTAACAGGAGTTGTGTCCTCGTGTACAAAGAACCAATCACAAAATTAAAGAAGAGCTGAGGCAGAAAGCAAATCAAAATAAACTTGAAGAAGTAAAATTAAATAAAAGAAATGCGAAGGCTTTGAGGGTCTTGTAGACACCTAATAATGTCCTTCCATATATCAATTATCTTAATAGAGTAGAATAAAGATTCACTCTATCTGAATGATTTGAATAATTAAAGCACAAAAATAAATCTAAAATGATTGGATAATTAAAGCAAATAATTTCCTCAATAATCAAACACTCTAGATATTAATACCACATCAAATCAAGTAATGTCTTCAAGCATTCAATGTATAGTAATAATCAAGAGTAAAACAGTGGCAAATAATAATAACTAAAAAATTCTATACTTACATTAATATTTTAAAAGAAGTACATGAAAAGTACCATTAAAGTGCTACAAGAACGCCCTCTAGTGTTAGCTGGGGGTGTTTAGCTGGCAATGCTAAATGATGCACTCTAAATAAGAGAAAATATAAAAATTAAAAGAAGAGTGAAGGAGAAGAAGGGGCTGTAGTTGGTGGAGGAGAAATTGGATACCCCTAATGCACTGCTTGAGTGCCCCTTTAAATAGGAATTGGGGAAGAAGTGATTTTGGAAGATCTATTCAAGTCTCTTTGAGTGCTGCCATGATTTGCCCATAATTGATTCAATGATAGCTTCTAATCTTAAACAAATTGCTTCAATCATATCTAATAACAAGATTTGTTAGCACCTCTTTAAATCTTTTCCTTAGCTTTGACTAATCATATTTTTACAGACCTACTACGTGCAACTTTTACCTCCTTTCTTGGCAGCCAATCGGCAGTAAAGATCTTTCTCCATTTTGTCTTCTTTGTAAATTGAAAGCCATGTCTTGCACAACTCCACTATTTACTTCCTTTTCTAGCTTTTTGATTCAGCAAATTAGTTCTTAGCTTATTTCTTTCCCATAAATAATATATATCATTTCCCTACTATCTATCGGTGATAACCTCTGGCCTTCTTTCCTTAACTTCCAATCATAGATTCACCACAACTCCTCTTTCTCTTCTTGTTTAGTCATTCACAAGTTGCTCAAATCTTGTCTTTCCTTTTTTTGGCTCCTCCTTGTTTTTGTACTTCTTTCTTTCCATACTTATAGCAGTAACAACTCTTCAAGGTGTGCTTTGTCCAATTCCACAATTTTCCTTTTTGTGGGTTGGACAAAACCTATAAAACATGCTACAACCCTCTTAATCATCAAATCATCAATGATTTGATCTCTTTGCATAAAACTCTGTTTGTTGTGCTCCAATTCACCTTGAGCTCTTGATTCATCTATTACCTTCAACTTCACACAAATCACAACTTGTCCCTTATATTTGAGCTTTCTCCATTTAATTAAATGCCTTCATAATCAGCAGCTTTTGCACACTTCTTATTTTAGTCTTCATGTAGGTGGCATTCGAAGGTGGGCTGAACAACTACCATCTCGGGTTCAAGTTTGACCTGCCTAATTAAAAGAATGGTCCTCAAGTTAGAATAAAATTCAATTGCACTTTAAGACCATTTAATATTGCATTGTAAAAATAGAAGACTAATCTTTTGTATTTGAAATGAGGTCCAATAAGCCTAAATGCCACTTATACATAATTAAGCCCTCAAATACTCATTAAAGCATAAAATATTAGATGTGTATAATTTGAGTTAACAAATGTTAATCACATACAAAGACAAATAATTAACCATAGGCTAACAACTAAATCCTTTAATTTGGGGTATATAAATTAATAAATCTCTAACACATCAATAATTAATCGCATATCCCTTATATGTTTTCTTTGCAAATTCTATCCTTTTATCCTGCTGTTTTATCAGTCTATTTTATAGTCATAATAGTTGCCTTGGAACGTCCAATATGAATTGTAGGTGTGTCTATTTATATGTACGTAAGCAGCTGCAGGGATTTGTAATCTTGTTTTATATGCAATCTTGATGAAGAACATGATTGGTAAAGGTTTTTATTGGCTTATGTCACTGACATCCATATTTACCTTCCAAATATGTCACTATTAACCATTTAGCAAACTTACCAATATCCTTATTTGCTGGATATTGGTTTTCCATACTTAATTTTGTACTCAGATTCTCTTATTTTATGGTAAGAATGTCAAAAACTAATTTGTTTTGGATGCAATGTATTGTAGTGCTGCTCCTGCTGCTCGATTGGCTATGACAAGAAGGGTACACCCTTTAGTTTCGTTGAACCCTTACCAGGGCAGCTGGACCATTAAGGTTCGGCTGACAAATAAAGGGAACCTAAGAACATATAAGAATGCAAGAGGTGAAGGCCATGTTTTTAATGTTGAATTAACTGATGAAGATGTAAGTGAGTTTGTTTGTTGACAGATTATTTAATGAGTTAGCAAGAGTGATAGTAATGTTTACTGAATTTTCCTTTTATCCTAATTATTGATGCAGGGAACACAAATTCAAGCAACCATGTTCAATGATGCGGCGACCAAATTTTACTCAAAGTTTGAATTGGGAAAGGTTTACTACATATCACGGGGTTCTCTGAGGGTTGCTAACAAACAGTATAAAACAGTACAAAATGATTATGAGATGACACTCAATGAAAACTCTGAAGTCGAAGAAGTTACTGGAGAAGGAGCTTTTGTTCCAGAAACAAAATTCAACTTTGTGCCAATTGATCAGCTTGGTGCTTATGTTAATGGGCGTGACCTTGTTGGTAATACTTGTTTCATAATTTCTGTTCCAATGCAGTAGCTTATCCTCTTATTTCTCACATGCAATGTCTTACCTAATTTCCTTGCAGACATAGTTGGTATAGTTCAGCACGTATCATCTGCCATGAGCATCCGAAGGAAGAGCAACAATGAAACGATTCCAAAACGTGACATCACACTTGCTGATGAAACGTGAGTCCTTGTCTTCTAGATATTCTGTAGTTTTTTGGTTTGTGAGGCCAGTAATTGGATTCTGTAATGCTTTTTGTTCTTCTGATTGAATCAAGTGCCTGAAAAAAGCTGCATGTGTTGATTTCATCACAGAAAGAAAACTGTAACTGTGTCTTTGTGGAATGATCTTGCTACAAATGAAGGTCAAGAATTACTAGAGACGGTTGATTCTGCCCCCATTGTAGCCATAAAGTCTCTCAAAGTAGGAGATTTCCAAGGTAGTAACTTGAAAAATAAATTGTGCTTCTATAAACGGATGAGTGCTTTCTATCCAATGCAGAAAATTAATGGTCATAAGTAATTTTTTACAGGTGTAACTCTGTCAACCTTAAGCAGAAGCAGCATCCTGATAAATCCAGATGTACCTGAAGCAAAGAAGCTACGACACTGGTATGATTCTGAAGGGAAAGATACTTCAATGGCTCCCATTGCCTCCAGCATGACCTCCTCTTTGACCAAGGCTGGAGCAAAATCATTTTATTCCGACCGAGTCTTCCTTTCACACATTACAAGTAACCCAGCATTGGGTGAGGATAAGGTATGACAAAGGAATTTTTCTAGTTAATGCCTAAATTATTGGTAATTGTTCTGTCTTGGTATCATGGAATGTCGTATCGGATATCGGTAAAATATTGGTCGGCCAAAGAGACTAAATATCAGAGATATATAGGAGATATTGTGTAAAAAAATATTGGTAGTCAAAAACTAGTTTTTACTGTATATTTTCACAATCTAACTTCTAAAATGAGTTATACTAATTTAAACAAAGAATAAATTTCAAAATATGCATATTGGGATAGAAAACTAACATGAAATATTTTTTTTTTCAAAAAGTTTTTTTTTTAAAAAATAATTTTTTAATTCAAAAATACCGATATATCAGTCTAAAACTGATATTTCGGCGATATATTGGCAATATTTGAAAATTTTTGAAAAAACGATACTTATTGGTATCGATGTATCGGTTTAGGGCCGATACTGATATATCGGCGAGATGATTTTCCATGCTTGGTATTGTTAACTAACTTTTTTACTTTTACATGAACAGCCCGCATTTTTCAGTATAAAAGCCTTAATTAGCTTCATCAAGCCTGAGCAAACAATGTGGTATAGAGCATGCAAGACATGTAATAAAAAAGTTACGGAAGCTCTTGGATCCGGCTATTGGTGTGAAAGCTGCCAAAAGAATGATGCAGAGTGTAGCTTAAGGTGCACTACATTCTTCTTTTAATATGAAAAATGAACACTATTCCTTAAAGGAAAGAAAGAAGAAATAATATATGACTAATGGCTTCTTTATCAGGTACATAATGGCAGTCAAAATATCAGACCCATCCGGGGAAGCCTGGGTTTCTGTCTTCAATGAGCAAGCTGAGAAGATTATTGGGTGCAGCGCAGATGAGCTTGAAAGATTGAAAACGGAGGTGAAGTTGCCCACCATGTTTCCTTTGAACTCTTCTCGATGTAAAGCTTTTGCATCATATATTGTAATTGGTCCAATCGTTTTTATGTTACAATTTTTCATTTAGGAGGGGGATCAGAAATCTTTTGAAACCAAGTTGAAAGAAGTCACATGGGTGCCACATCTTTTCCGAGTGAGTGTTACCTACAATGAATACAATGGTGAGAAAAGGCAAAGGATCACGGTGAGGGCTCAGGGCCCAGTTGATTGGGCAGCTGAATCCAAGTTCCTCATGGAGGAGATGTCCAAAATGAAGGTCTAATCACAAATAGGTGCTAACAGCGCAATTGACATGATACTTTGTTAGCTTCTTGCTTATTTCCTAGTTGGGTCACATCTTAAAATTTAGTTAAGTCCAGCTTTCTACTGGCTTTTTGAATTCATGTAATATGTCTCGTGTCTGGTTCTTCGTTTTACAATGTTCAATATGTTCAGGTTTTTCTAATTATGTATTGTCGAATGGTGCAATGGTAAAATGACCGTTTAATGAATGAAGTCACAACAAATGACCCCTTGAAGAAGCTTTCAAGCCCGCTCTTGTCGCGTTTGGACCGAATTCTGGCTCACTTGGGGATTACCTTTTGCATCCAGCTTGGATGTTGGAACTCAGACTGGTTTTTGTTGTTAAAAGTAATGGCAAGGGAGAAGACAGTGGGGAAATGGTGCTTATTTCTTGTCTATAGATAGATTAAATTTTGCAGAAGAAATTATCATGTTAGGTTGTTTACCCAAAGTGGGTATGCTCTAAAACAAAGTTACCGTTTAGTTGTCTCTAGTCCTTGCACTTATGCTTGCAAAGGCTAATGGAATTGCTTGATTTGATGGGTAGTAAGTACGTCCCCAGCTCAGCTTGTACTTGTGTAGGCCATGTTTTTGGCAAATATATGTGGTCCTGAAGTTTCATTATTAATCCTTGCTCGTTATCTAGGCAAAAATATGGATCATGTTCAGTCTTTCAGTAATTAGAGGTAGCCTCATTAGGGACAATGAGGGGTGAGGGATCCATTTAATCTCTAAACTATGAGGTTGTTGAAAATTACACAAGAAGGATCTTAACTACCACTGCTACTACTACCTGCTAAACCTTTTTTTCTATTAATAAAATACCTGCTATACCTTTTGTCAACATAATGTAGGGGAAAACGAGGGCCAAGTAAAAAATTCCCTGACTAATCTTTGGAAACAAAAAATTCCCTGACCACATGATCTTTGCCCAAAACAAAGTTAAAAAAATCACTCTCAAGTTGCAAGAGATAGATGCAAAGAAGAAAGCCAACAAAATGACAAGAGTTCCACTTATATGCACGGGGCACATGTGAGTTGGGTGCTTAGTGGCCGTACGATTGCAATCGTGTGGCGGGCTTTAGATAGTGGGGCAGGCGTTTCTTTTTCTTTTCAAACGGGTTTCAAATCACCTGCCCGCCACCATTACGAATCTCTCGTCCTGGAAAAATTATTAGGTATAGATAGGACACCAGACTGCTGGTGTCCTATCGTGGTGTCGATCACCAATAGCTGATTCCTCGTCCTGAGATCTGATGGCCCACAGCACATATCACTACTAGCCATATTAATTTTCCCCTGCAGAAAGATGTAGCCATATTAATTTTCCCCTGAAGAAGGAAGTCCTGTTAGTATGAGCCATGTCTCACATAAGAGAGTATTGGATACAATAGCCTAACCATGTCACTTTTATGCTAGGGCACCAGGGAGTCGTCGATCTCTAAGATCTACAGCGTCGGCCGGCACCAGGGAGTCGTCGATCTCTAAGCGTCGGCCGTTCGGCACAACACAACTCCGATATTCCACGTGGAAAGTGTGTGCACCATCGATCTCAATAATTTCTCCCCATTAACATTTTTTTTAAACATCCTTATATAAACATTTTGTTGCTACATTTACCACTAAGAAAAAAAGATTTATATATAGTAGATGACATGGAATAATTTGTGGGGGATGCGATGCGTCTCCTGTGAGTCAGCCGCCAGCCAAGACCAAGACCAGCAAGCAATGATGATACAGTGCACTTGATCCGTCGGTCACCCGGGGGGGCCCACTCAGCTCCTCCTCTCAGAGACTTGACCCAAGACTCTTGAGCGAGTAGGGAGACAAATGGAAAAAAGTTTGCAAAAATCCAGAGGAGAGGCGAGCTCGCAGCTGAAGAAGCCGAAAAACGCGGTTTTCCCCTTCCTCTGCTTCTGCTACTGCTGCCTGAGCTGAGTTGGCCGGATTATGCCCTTTCCGGTGGAGGACTGCAACTCCTCCTCTTCCTAGGGTTAGGGTTTCCCTTCAACTCATATTCGCTCTTTCTCCGCTTTTTTCGCCGGATTTTTAGGGTTTTGAGCTGGAGTTCCCACCGGCTGCCCCGACCTCCCCTCCGAGGATGCCCTTCCCCTCCACGGCGCCGACCACGGGGGGATTTCGCTGCCGCTCACTGCTCGCGTTTTTCGTGGTGTTTGCTTACCTCTTAGTTGTCGCCGGAGCGGATGATGCGGAGCGGTCGCTTCTGCTGGGGATCAAGGCCTTCTTTGATGACCGGTCTGGGATTCTTGCCGACTGGGCACCTGAGGCTGCGGCTCACCACTGTACGTGGCTCGGCGTCGGCTGCGACTCCCGCTTGAGGGTCATCTCGCTGAATATTTCTGGTAATTTTGCTCCCTTCGACTGCTCTGATTTCAATGGGATGCTGTTTGAGGGGTTGGGATTCAGACGGAGCTGCTCGGGCGAAGGGGCGCATGTTTTGGGGGGAACGTTGTCGCCTTTGATTGGAGAATTGCGTGAATTGAGGGTTTTGTCGCTGCCTTTCAATGGTATTGAGGGGGAGCTTCCTGCCGAGATTTGGGGCTTGCGGAAGTTGGAAGTGCTTGATCTTGTTGGGAATTCACTCTCTGGTACGTTTCCCTCAGAGTTCAAGGGCTCGACGAAGCTGAAAGTGTTGAGTTTGGGCTTTAATAAATTAGGTGGGGAGGTGACGCCCTCATTGTCGAATTGTGCGAGTTTGGAGGTCTTGAATTTGGCTGGAAATCAGTTGAATGGGACGATCCCTTCCTTTTTTAGTAACTTTTCTCAATTGAAGGAGCTTCACCTATCGCTAAACCGGCTTGGCGGAGCGATTCCTGATGAATTCGGTCGAGCTTGCCATCAGACACTTGAACATCTCGATCTGTCGGGGAACTTGTTGGTGGGGGCAATCCCTCCTAGTTTGGGAAATTGTATTGGATTGCGCAAATTGCTGCTTTTCTCAAATATGTTGGAAGATGTCATTCCTCCGGATCTTGGCCGTCTTCAAAAGCTCGAGGTTTTGGACATTTCTAGAAACAGCCTCAGTGGGACTATTCCTTCTGAGCTTGGCAACTGTCTCGGACTATCTGTTCTGGTTCTCTCGAATCTATTCAATCCGTTGCCAGTGGGTGGGGGCTATTTAGAAGTTTCTAACAGTCCAGCAAATGATGATTATAATTATTTTCAAGGTGGCATTCCGTCAAACATTACCGCCTTACCCAAATTGAAGGTCCTTTGGGCCCCAAGGGCCTCTCTAGAAGGACAATTTCCCCATGACTGGGGTGCTTGTGACAGCTTGGAAATGGTTAACCTGGGCCATAATTATTTCTCGGGGGCAGTTGCAGGAGTGTTTGGCCATTGCAAGAATTTGAGGCTTCTTGATTTGAGCTCCAATAGACTAATCGGTGGGCTAGATGTTAATCTCCCTGTTCCTTGTATGACAGTCTTTGATGCCAGTGGAAATCTTCTATCGGGTGCAATACCGAGGTTTGTTCATGAAGGTTGTCCTCCCGTGGCTCTTCTAACCGTTTCACTTCCTCAAACTGAAGACTTGTCTTTGGTGTATTCTTCCTTTTTTGCATATCGAGCTACTAGTGCAATTTCACTACCGTCTTTTGGCTTGTCTGCCACACTTTCCATTTTCCATAATTTCGGAGGTAATAATTTTACAGATGAACTGCCACAGTTGCCTGTTGCACCTGAAAGACTAGGAAGAGAGACAGTTTATGCATTTCTCGTGGACAGGAATTATCTGGCTGGGTCCTTTCCTGGGTATTTATTTGACAACTGCCGTAGCCTGAATGGGTTGATCGTCAACTTTAGCAGCAACCAAATTTCAGGTGAAATTCCTTCTGTTATTGGCACGAAGTGTAGATCTCTTAAACTGCTTGATATTTCGAGAAATCAAGTTAGTGGAATTATACCTCAGAGTTTTGGAAATCTAGAATCTCTTGTTAGTCTCAACTTGAGTTGGAATAAACTGAGTGGTCCGATTCCAGATAGTTTTTATAAATTGAAATATTTGAAGCATCTGTCTTTAGCTGGTAATATTCTCACTGGCGATATTCCTTCTGGATTGAGTCAGTTGCCATCACTGGAGGTATTAGAGCTCTCTGCAAATTCCCTATCTGGCGAAATCCCTGGATCTTTGGTTAATTTGAGGAATCTATCTGTTCTTCTGCTTGACCACAACAAATTTTCTGGTCCGATCCCCTCCGGTTTTGCCAATGTGACTTCATTGTTTCATTTCAATGTGTCCTACAATAATTTGTCTGGGCCTATACCGATGAATGCTAATTCAACAAATTGCAACAGTGTTCTTGGGAACCCCTTGCTTAGTCTGTGCCATAATTATTCTCTCTCTGTCCCCCCATCAGATTTGCACGGACAGAGTGCGGCCACTCTAGAGTATGCCGATCCTCCCTCCTTGAGTGTGCCACAGAAAAAAGCAAATAGTGGTTTCAACTCTATCGAGATTGCATCAATAACTTCTGCCGCAGCTATCGTGTCCGTCCTTCTTGCTCTGATTGTTCTATTTTTTTATACAAGGAAGTGCATTCCAAAGCATGCTGTTCAGGGAACGGGACCAAGAGAAGTGATTGTCTTCACTGACATTGGAGTTGCATTGACATTTGACGTTGTCATGCGGGCCACGGGGAATTTTAATGCAAGCAACTGTATTGGAAGTGGAGGCTTTGGAGCCACTTACAAGGCTGAGGTCGCCCCTGGAGTCTTAGTGGCAGTAAAAAGGCTCTCGGTTGGGCGGTTCCAGGGTGTCCAACAGTTTCAGGCTGAAATAAAGACTCTTGGGAGGATGCACCACCCAAATTTGGTGACACTGATTGGTTTCCATGCTAGTGAAACAGAGATGTTTCTCATATATAATTACCTTCCTGGGGGCAATCTTGAAAATTTTATTCAGGAAAGGTCAAAGCGGCCTGTGGATTGGAGGATTCTTCACAAAATCGCTCTGGATATAGCCCGTGCATTGGCTTACTTACATGACCAGTGTGTCCCTCGTGTCCTTCACCGTGATGTGAAACCTAGCAACATATTGTTGGACAATGAACTAAATGCTTATTTATCAGACTTCGGATTAGCCAGACTTCTCGGCACTTCTGAAACTCATGCAACTACAGGTGTGGCTGGGACTTTTGGTTATGTAGCCCCTGAGTATGCCATGACCTGTCGGGTTTCTGATAAAGCTGATGTGTACAGTTACGGTGTGGTTCTGTTGGAATTGATTTCTGAGAAGAAAGCTCTTGATCCTTCTTTCTCTACATATGGTCATGGCTTTAACATTGTTGCCTGGGCATGCATGCTTCTTCGACAAGGCCGAGCTCGTGAGGTGTTTACCGCAGGGCTGTGGGATATGGGTCCACATGATGATTTAGTTGAGACTCTCCACTTGGCAATCATGTGTACAGTTGAGTCTCTCTCAGTTAGGCCCACAATGAAGCAAGTTGTGCAAAGGTTGAAGCAACTGCAACCTCCGACATGTTAACTAATATAACGGACAGTCGATTAACTCATTCAAAGTGTAGAAGGTATTTTTAACGGTGTAATTATGCTCGCCCAGTTTCTGGGTTTCCTCACATATAGTTATCAGTTGTATTAATCCTTCTGTTATATATCTCCACCAATTTTTTTTCCATATCCTATAAGTACTGATGGTCTGTCCAAGACTGCATACTACCTCCGTCCCACATTAATAGTCTCATTTGGTTCACTTTGGAAAACCAAATGGGACTAATGCGGGACGGAGGGGTTATCTTTTTGGATAAAATTGTTTACGTAACTCCCAGATTTCTTTGTAGCGGAAATACAAATTTCTTCATAGGATTGCAACTGCATAAGTTCTTCAAAAGTCTGTTCTGTTGATTATCCTTGTGTGATTATGCACTGAGAAAACTATCTTTAATTCTTTTTTGTTCTCCTGGCTTCCAGTCTTCCAAATCCAAATTCATAGATGTTTGGGAATCTATTTACTACCGGTTAGTGATTTTTATTAGATTGTTGGAGTTGTTTATTAATTATATTTGATGACTGTATGGCTGTGTTTGCCGTTGCTTATAGCAGCTTTAAGAAGCAGTAAAATGAGCCATTTTGTTCAAAAATAGTTGATGAATTTATTGGGTATTTGAATATTACAAGTAAAGGAGTTACTTTGTTAGTTTGTAAAGGGATTTAGGTGTTCTGTATGTTCAAAAAATTGTAAAATGTTAATCATGTAAAAGTTGCATAAGCTTCCATGAGCTTGCTTTTCAGCTTCCTGGCATGCCCACGTTATCAGTATTAACTACAAGGCTAACGTCAGAAAAAAGGTATTAACAACAAAGCTGCTTTTTCCAAGTCTAGAAGCAGCTTATGCTACCAGCGCAGATCCTGTTTTTGTACAAATCAAGAACTATATAATCAGCTTTTTGAGCAATGTCAAAAGGCAGCCTACAACTTGTTTTGAAGGACATTTTTTTTTTGTATGGGAGGGCATATATATTGTTGAAGCACAGGATGTTCTGCTATTTTTCAGGGCAAGCGCGCCTCAAGAAATACCAGCCTCATTTGTAGGCAACTGTTGATATTTCTGTTGCTGCTGAAAAATGAAGGTAAGGTCAGCCCTATTTTGCTCGGGAACAATCAGTGTCTTGTAAGAAAATTAGGATATGGAGGTTAAATTGTCTTTACTCAGGAACATATTAGTTGTTGAAAAAGTGATTAGTTGTCTACTTGTCTTTACCCACCCTTCATGCACCTTATTTCTGTTGAAGAATGATAGTGATCATGTTTTAACTATGAAAAAATGATGCCTGTAGCAATAAGGCTGAGTCAGTTGTATTCAAGAAAGAGATTGTTCCATATTTACTCGGTATGTGTGATATGATGTCATCTTGTTTCAACTATGAAGATGAAGCCTGCAGGTACAATTCTTCCAAGACAACGTAATTCAATCCTGCCACTACTCTTGCCCTGCGTCAAGGCCGTGTGTGTTTCTTTATCTGCCTTGATAGCAGAATGCAATTCAAATCACCAATTTTCTTTATTAGATTGTAAATATGTTGTTGCTCATGATGCATTTGTTTTCGTTGAAGTTGGCCGTGATAATGCATTGGTTTTATAGCCTTTAAGATGTAAGTGTCCTTGTCGTTCCCTGATCCCGTCTTCAACATCTTGTGATTGGGGACCTATAACACTGCACCCCTTGGCATGCAGTATATGGTATAATCACGGTTTTAGAAGCCAAAAATAGTATGTTTAGCCAAAAAATGGCTGACCCAGAGGAAATGCAGAGGGGAGTCTAGGACAGGGGGGAAGAGGAGGAAGGGTGATGGTTGTGTGGGAGGAAGCTGAGGAAGGAGGCAGTGCCGGAGAAGGGGTAAGTGTATGAAATGTTGAAGGCCAATTGATGCAATGGAGGTAAATAATGAGGAAGCAGAGGAGGAAATAGAGGTGAAGGATGAAGGGATGGACACAGGAAAAGAAGCGGGGAGGGTCGGCCAAAAAAGGAAAGGAAAAAAGGCTACAGAAGAACCAGCAGCAGGCGAGAAGACCTAGACACAACTGACGGGGAAAGTGGAGGTGGAGGAGGGGACGGCAAGGGAAGGTTGTCCGGTGTAAAAAATATGCAGAGCTCGGGAACAAATCACCAATTGCTACTGGCCAGCTTGGCCATTCACTGGAGATAAGTCTGCCAGCAGCCATCCAAAGCAGTCTGCTGCAATGCTAGGCTATGAAAAGATAAACGAGAGGAGATCGTCACAGAGGCGTCAATTTCTACACCTCATTCAACGAAGAGAAAAGTTTGAATGAGATCGCTTTCATTTGGTTTATACGAGGCAAATTTTATTTGTAGCCGTTAGATCAAGCTACAAACAGTTACATGGAACTCACTTACTCCCTAATGTGACACACTCACCTATTCACTGATTTGATATCCACCCTTTGGATTGAAATCCAATGGCCAAAAATTGGCCTCATGCTCTTTATACGGGAGCGATTTCATGTAAACCGTCCTCTAATATTAGAACTTAACAGTGATATAAACAAAAAGGAGCCCTACTTTAGCTGAACTATTTATACGCCCAATCAACTGTACATTAATATATTGACAAAGAATTATATAAGCAATGGGAGCTGGCATCACCCGGTTCTAGCAGAGCAATCTATATATTTCCAGAACATCAGGTGTTGAAATAAACGGTAGTCCCCTATACTTTGTAAGAAGATATCAGTCTTCATCTTCTTCAATAATGAGGATGTAAATCTGCTTTCCCTGCGTGTGGTCCACTCCTGGAAATTATGGAGTCTTCCCGTGAAATCCGTGAAGAGTCCATCAACTCCAATGACATTTAACCAGAAATCATATTCTTCGTAAGGGTCCTGGTGAAAGTTGTAGTGCAAATAGCTATTCTCATTCCTGAAGGTGTATGGATGTACCTGAATCAGTTTGGTATAAACACAATACAAATTGTATCATCCCTAGTCGTCGTCGTACATACATAAACGTTGGCTTAAATCAAAATCCATCATAAGACTGACTTCTACTAGCTATAATGATTATATTGTGAATTTTGATTTGTAAAACGGAAGGCTCATAAATTCTGGAAGCAGTCAGGCACAAGTATAACATACCTGCAAGGGCACTGACAGAAAATTGTGATCAGGAGGCACTATTTTATCTTTCCACGGTCCAATTCCTACCACATACTCTTTTACGTATCCAAAATATTCGTCTGAAGTGATTTCCGCACATGACTGCACAGCATTCATAGTGAAGTCTATTAGAAAATATATCAAGCTTGTATAAGAGTGAAAAACCCAGAATTTCTTCCACTGACAGTATCAACTAGTATCATCAATTTGGATAGGTGAAGAAACAATAAGTGAAAAAAGAAACCTGATTCGTATCCTGAGTTGGCAAGGGGACATCATTTATCATTAAAATCTTGGGCGAATCTGTCAGGTTCGAGATATAGATGAGTGAGGTTGGAGCAAAAGACTGGATAAACACAGGCTGTTTTAGCCATTGCTTCGACATGTAAGAACCTCTATACCCGTACTTAAGGAGCGTCTCCACAAATTTGTCTTCAAACTTCTTTCCATCACTCCATTTATCCTTTCAACATCGCACCCATAGTTTCACTATTTGTAGGTAATCATGTACTTCATTAAGAGACCACAACGCCTCTAGCTATACTTAATCAAGATGGCTTACCACCATAGTGTCATACATACATCACAAGAAAAAGAAAACTTACATGCTGGTTTATGTAAACTGGGTTCTTATCTCTGGATAGCTCCCAACGACTCTAGGAGCATCAAGTGCAATCGATATAAACTCTTCAAATGTGATAATAGTTATTTTATCTGCATGACAAGTAGGTATAAGAAGAATCAACTTTCAATATCGAACGAATTCATTTCCCATATCTGTCCATGTCAATAGAAAAAATATCAATATGTCAAGTATTGATCTTTTTTTTTTGCCATAATTGAGAATATTATTAATCTGTCCCAGTATTAATCTTGCCTACTAATAGAAAAAAAAAACCAATTTAAGGCTCAAAAGACAAAACAACAGGCTCTCAGTAGAAACTAACCATCATACTCATGATCTCTGAATTTGTACCTCTGCTTCACTCGTAGTACTTTAAGTTCTTCTAACGTGAAGTCAACTGCAGAATACACATTATAGCTACCCATAAATAGAAACATAGAAGAGAAATAAAAACTAGCTATATCTCCAATAAGAGAAGAAATAGAGGCTCATATATTTCTTTTAAATAGCTTCATTTCTTTAGAATAGATTAAAACTTCAAGACCTTAAGACTAAAACCCATAATTGGAGTATAAATACCTCCAACAAGACTAAAACCCATGATGACTAGCTGAATGGTGTGCAACATCAGTTGTATCAAGGGTCACATCATGAAAGCATATGAGTGCACCAACCTTGGTGGCATGAATGTCAGTCTCTATGAAGTCCGTACCTTCCTCAATGGCTGTCTGCATTGGCACTATAAAAAACTTTCAAATAGTTATGCCTGTAAACTAACACTTCATTAAATTATAAATGAACAGTTCAATATGTTTTCTAGTTATAAAATAAGGATAGGAGGATACAAAGGACATAAATGGTGACAACAAGGAAATCAACGAATGAAATTTATCAGTTCAGCCTGGAAGTCTGCTAAAAAAGAACAACACTATATGTTTTAGATTAGGGCACATTACATTTACACCCCTTGAGGTGTAATTTTACCCATTAGGTTATACTAAAGAAAGCCGACTTTAGTAAAACTGATGCAGAAATTATGCCAGTGTATCATGAATGAAAGATCATCTGTCCTCATTGACTATACACTCGAGAGGAAAACCATCCACACAACATACATAAACTTCATAAGTTACATCAAAATGTGTACAAGACAAACATATTTACAATGTTGAGAATATAATTACTTTGCCTTGGTTTTGCAAGTTCTTAGAAGTGTTTACTAAGTACATTTATGGTCAGAGAAAAATCAAAGAGACAAAAACATAAGCCTTCTTGGTGATTTCAGCTCTTTATATATACAGAGGAGCAGAGGCGATTCACCATGTATGCCATGGAAGTTTCTTCAGGAATGTCCCCATTTGCACCACCGTGTGTGTTGGGTTTTAGGTATGGGTTGAGGGCCCATTTTAAGCCCACAATTTTTGAGATTGATTGAATTATGATTAATGTTTAGTTATGTTCTAAGTTTGGAGAGAAAGAGAAAAACCCTTAGAATGAGATTTTTTTTTAGTCCTACATAGGAAACATACATGAATGTGTTAAGATATATAAGAGGAAGGAATCTTCCTCTTAATGTATCTTATTAGTGTGGTGACTCTCCCCAATTATTAGTGCACACATTCATGGGTGCACCTAAATGGGCACACGCGCGTGGCATGGGCGAATGGGTGCATTGAGGCGCTTTAGAGGCGCACTTAACACTTAGCACTAGGCGCTTAGCATCTAGAGCCTTTGATTTTTGATCAAATGGTTATTTAATTTTAAAGATTACAAGCCGATCGATCGCATAGAGACTGCGATCGATCGGCCTTGAAAGTGATCGATCGTATCTATTGTAATCTTGAAATTTCATAAAACGCTTAAGTGATCGATCGGATTGATTTACGTGAATAAAAGTGATCGATTGCTAAGTGATCGATCGAACACAAAAGCGATCGATCGTATCTATTGTAATCTTGAAATTTCGTAAAACACTTAAGTGATCGATCGGATTGATTTACGTGAACAAAAGTGATCGATCGCTAAGTGATCGATCGGACACAAAAGCGATCGATCGAGATCGATCGTATCTACTGTAAAAAATGATTGTAATGAGTAGCGCCCGAGGCGATCGATCACCTATGGTAGCGATTGATCGCCCCCGGCAGTTACTGTGCGGTTTCTTGCATTTTTGACCGTTTTTCTTTAAAAAGTTGCTTCTTTTCCATAAATAATAAACCTTTGGGTCTTCCCATATACATAATGAACAGGAAAACTCAAAAGAAATATATACAAGAGAACAAAAAGTGATCTACTTTCCAAAGGCAACAATTTTTTGATTCTCTGTGTAACACCCAGAAAATTAGTAAGTATTTTAAAACCCAAATTTGACCCTCTTAATGTTTGATTTGGTCATGTTTTGCCTTGTAGAAATTAAAGTTGGTGAGAAGAACTTTCCAACGCCACCAACTATGCACGATTTGGAGTTCGGAGTAAAAAGATATGACAAATTGAATTTAATTGAGTGCGACTGCGATCGATCGGCAAGTTGAACCGATCGACGCCTTATCAAAACGATCGATCGTAGTTACTGTGATTTTTGAATGTTTTGTTTTGCGTAAAGCGATCGATCGACAATAATTGCGATCGATCGGCTGTAACGCGGTAGTATAGAACAACGCATACGACGATCGATCGCCGTATAGCCGATCGATCGCCGGTTGCGGTTTTGCGATTTCTGGCTTATCTTTGGGATGGATTTGCTTGGGAAAGATACCAAATCTCAATTGGACTTGTTTTGCACGTTTCTAGAAGGATTTTGAAGCCTTCCCATTGGTTGGAAGTATCCATGATTTGGAAAATTAGTTTATGAAGGGATTCTCCCCCAACTCTATATAAACCATAGAGAGTTGGCTTGTTCTATTGCAAAACCTAGCCCTAGAACGTCCAGAGACCTTTCCCCTTCTCCTTCCTACGTTCTCCCACCTCCTTTAAGGCTTCTTCTTGTGGGAGTTGCAAGAGCTTGGAGCGGGAGCTTTTGAGAAAGCGGAGGAGACGAGCAACGCGTAAAAAGGCGGAATCTTTGGTGAATTAAGTAGGATGGTTTTTCCCCTTTCCTCTCTTATGATCATATGATATTGATAAGTGTTTTGATTCAGTACCTTAGAGTATTGTTTGGATTCTTGTGAGATGAATGAATTATGTCATTATTTCTATGCGTAGTGCATCATAATCATATGTGCATTCATGTTCCGTTTCTAGATGGAAATTCGCACCTAACGTCTAATGCTTTATTAATTTTCAAGAGACTAGAAGTTCTGATATTGCTTGGTTGATCATGATCCACGTTGAGTTTTGTGCCTTAAGGTGTGCCTTGCATTAAAGGTCTTATTTGAGATGTATTAATGTTTAAAAACTGTGTTATATGTAAAAGAGTACAAGAAAGGAGTGATCTTTAGTAATTCCAGATAATCCTAGGTTGTGTAATTGGTCTAGGAGGGGCGTATATGGTCTGTTAATGATATATTATCATCTATAATGTGTTATTAAGTACGATAATCAAGTTTGATTGAGAGTCTTAATCTCGGCCAGAACTGTTTCTGTACTGACAGTCGGTAGTAAATAATTCATAACTAATTCAAATAAAATTGGAAAAATATAAAATTAGTGGAGTTAGAAACTAGACTCGTTAGGGTATTATCAGTAAATATTTCAGATCTTAAGACTTAGTGTACAGAGCACATTTGCCGTCGGAATGGGACTACTGTGCATGAGACAGTGAGCTGAATCTGAGAGAAAATACTAAGTATACTAATAACATCATGATATATGATATGATAATGTCTAACATGTCAATACCAGTAATTGGACTATATACTTATGGAATATCACAGGAAGAATTGGGTTAGAAATAATCTAATTAAGAAGGATAATCCTTTGAACAAGTGATTCATAACTATCTATCCTAAAAGCGTTGATGTCGGTTTGTGATTCTACTTGGAATTAAAATCATCTAAGAATTCTTTGATTCTTATCTCTGATATTTGTATTATAGAATTTTAATGTGAATGAGGAATTCCTTTCTAGGGCTGAGCATGAAAGGTATGTATTGATTGTATGTTACTCCTTGGGTTAGTTATCATTATTCGAAGTGTTTGGGTTGTCTTGTTATTCTATCCATACTCCAGGAGAGAGTCTATTCTGGTAAGAAATACTTTATGACCTTAGAGTGTTGTGACCTCTATTCCTTTGAGATATTGCTCATATTGATTACATGATTGTTTCTTCCACTGGAGACCTTGCGAGACTCTCCCCATGGTGGATTCATAGTATGCTCAATTAAGCCATTGCTAGATCTTGCGAGGTCACTTATATTTATGAAATTGCGATTCCATACTGCCCAAAGGGAGGCACTATACGTACGTTAGATTGTGGACATTACGGAAGGTCCTCAGTCTCCGCCCATCGTGTCCGTAAGCACTAGTGGGGCCAACATCCTAGACGCATGGCAGGGTTCCAAAGAGAGGACCCCTAGGGTGGTTCTGGTATATTATTTCAGTCACTTGCGAGCGACCAGGTTAGTGAGCAGAAATTGTAACTCCTTTCACTTTAGATGTCTAGAGCCTTTAATATGATTGTTATTCTCTCCTTACACATATGTTTGTTCGGAGCCTTATTGATGTTCTTCCTATACTTGCGAGTTGGAATTGTTGTTGACTAACCTTGCAGGTGCATTGACCTCGGTTCAGTTCAGATGTTGTGGAACGTCTATAACCTTTGTTATTCTTATTCTCTTCATACTGCTTATTTTAATTCAGTGGGTTTTTACATCCTAATGAGTGTTTCTATGAAATACTCATGCATCCTCTGATGCAGGCGCAAGTGACAATTGAGATCAGGAAGTGCAGTAGTGGAATGGCGGATTTCAAGTGCCAAGAAGAGTTTAAAGATTATTTAGTTATTTGCTTTGTTTTTATTGATGCTTATGACATTATTGGCAATTGTGTGCTATAGACTTATAGGTTTATTTTATTTGACTTTCTTAAATGGATTATTATTAAGTAAATTCATTTCATAGTATTTATTGATGTCTGTTATTGTATTACACTGATTGCGGGCATAATCGGTTACACGTCCTTTTGAGATGATTGTAATCGGTTGGGAAATCGACTGTTCGGTCGCGTGTCCGGGATCTCTACCTCGAATTGTATTCCATTGATTGGCTTCCGCACTCCGATCGAGGTATGGGATTTTGGGGCATGACAGCGTGGTATCGGAGCCCTCAAAGTCAGTCTAATACATAACGGACATTGTTGAATTATGAGATGAGTTAGTAGAACTTGATAGAAAGTAAAAGGGTACTTAGAAGAACTTACTATATGAGAGTAGATTCATAGATAGAACCTAAAACCTTATTTTTAGCTAATAATGACGTTTCTTGTGTAGGTTAAATGGCTAGAACAAGAAGCGGTAGGATCTATGAGAAAGACAAATAAGAGGCCATTAGGCAGTGGCTTGAGGAATGGAAAAAGAAGGACATAGGGAGTGGAACCGAAGATGACCCATTACAGATTGATATAGAGGAAGTTCAGAACCCATTGGCTGAAGAAGAACCCTTACCTATAGATGACCCAGAGTGGGATCCTTACTTGGATTATGTGCCAGGTATGGAGATCGAAGGATATCAACAAGAAGAGATTCGAGTGGAGTTTACAGATGGATCTCCTCTTATATTTGTGATGGTAGAGGCCAAAATTGTGAGAAAACACCCTGTTTATGTTCGGGCTAAAGATGATTCAGCATTGTCTAACATTCTGTACCATAGGTTTAAATCTTTGGGTTACAGATGGCCATACATGACGATGTGGGAGATTCTGTGGCATACGTACTTGAGACTTGCACCAACCTGGTTAGCTTTAGATATACTGGATGATTACCTCTGAAGGCAAGAGCGTAGGAAGGATGACTAAGAGAAAGAGTTAGGATAGTTCTTAGTGTCATAAATATGATTACCTCTGAAGGCAAGAGCATAGGAAGGATGACTAAGAGAAAGAGTAAGGATAGTTCTTAGTGTCATAAATATGATTACCTCTGAAGGCAAGAGCGTAGGAAGGATGACTAAGAGAAACAGTTAGGATAGTTCTTAGTGCCATAAATCTTTTGTAATCAAAACCCTGGTTTATATGGGATCTCAGTGTAGGAATCTTTTTATTAATGAAATAAAAGAATTATTTCCTTTAATGCTTGCCTTGTGATTGTTTTATTTTGTGTGTTTTGTGTGAGCGATGCTAGGAGACAAAGGAATGAGAGGTGAATTACAAATTGAGCTATATGTAAGATTTCTAATTCATCTCCTTTCTTTGACTGTAGATACGCGAGAATGGTGAATTCTGGAAGTCGTGGACGTCGAACCAATGCGATCCCAAACCCTTCGCACGAAGAGGGAGCCAGTCAGAACATGTCTGATATGGTCAGGCAATTGGCGGCTGAATTGCAAAATGGTGGAAGTGGTAATAATAACGCGAAGGCGCCGACACTCGAGCGGTTTAAGAGGGCTGGGCCTCAGTTTTCTGATGAGGATAACCCAGAAAAGGCGGAACGTTGGTTAGTTGAAGTGGAGCGGCTGTTCAAGGGTATGAAGGTACCTGAGGCTGATCGGGTGATTTATGCTACTTTCCTATTTGTTGGTAAGGCGGTATTTTGGTGGGAGTCCGCCGAGCGTAACAATTTTACTGCGAATCAGGAGATCTATTGGGAAGAATTTAAGGAGGTGTTCAACATCAAGTACTTTCCTTCCCATATTCAGCGACGCAAGGAGAAAGAATTCTTGGAGTTAGTGCAAGGATCGATGACTGTGCTTCAGTATGAGACGAAGTTTGAACAACTTCAACGATTTGCTATTAATGCTTGTCCTAATGACTTGCTTAAAGCGCAACGTTTTGTGGACGGACTGAAGGACGGCTTAAGGTCAAAGGTGTTAGTTTCCCAACCAACGACAGTAGCAAAGGCGGTCGAGCTAGCTTCCATTTTGGAGGATGATTTTAAAAGAACCTTGGAAAGGAGGAACAATCAAGTCAAAACTCAAGAGAATAAGCTGAAACGTTCTGGAGATAAGCGTTTTAACAGTAATGTTAATCATGGGAATTAGCGGTCTTTTAAGCAGCAAAGGCAGCAGCAGCAGAACCAGATGAATGGTGCACAACGTCAACAGTTTCGAGGCAATGACAACGATAATGTGGCTGGAGGTCGTTGCAGGATTTGTGGACAGGATATGCATAAAGGGAAGCCGTGTCCTCAAGATCCACGGAGATGCTACTTGTGCAATGAGGTTGGGCATATCTCTCCTTATTGCCCTAACCGTGGAAAGAAGACTGGAGCTGATACGAATAAGAAGACTCAGGCGAGAATCTTTGCTCTATCATCGGAAGATGCGCGTGGTTCTGATGAGGTTATTGAAGGTACTCTTCTTATCCTCAATCGTTTTGCTAGAGTATTAATAGACCCGGGAGCGTCGCAATCTTTTATTTCTACGGTGTTTGCCTTAAGTCTAGATAAGTCATTGTCTAGACTGAGTGATGATTTGGTGATTTCTACTCCTATGGGAGATTCGGTGATAGCAACCGAATGTATTGAAAATTCTCTTGTACTAATAGAAGATAGGATTTTGCTTGCTAATCTTGTGCTGATTGATATGTGTGATTTTGATGTAATCTTGGGAATGGATTGGTTATCAAAATATAGTGCACTAGTGGATTGTACTAAGAAGAGAGTTTATTTTAAAATTCCTGGAGAGAAAGAACTATTGTTTCAGGGAATCCGATATAAAAGAGTAGATTGTGTGATATCAGCTGTGAAAGCTCAGAAATTACTGGCTAAAGGTTGTAGAGCCTATTTAGCTAATGTGACACCTGTTGAGATGCCTACCCTGAGAGTTGAGGATATTGAGGTAGTGAAGGATTTTCCTGAAGTCTTTCCTGATGAGTTACCTGGTTTGCCACCAAAGAGAGAGATTGATTTTACGATTGAATTGATAGCGGGAACAGCACCTATTTCAAAAGCACCATATAGAATGGCGTCGGCTGAGTTGAAAGAATTAAAAGTGCAGTTACAAGAGTTGTTGGATAAGAGATTTATACGGCCTAGTGTTTCCCCTTGGGGCGCACCAGTATTGTTTGTAAAGAAGAAAGACGGATCAATGAGATTGTGTATTGATTATCGTATGCTGAACCAAGTCACGGTGAAGAATAAATACCCTTTGCCTAGAATAGATGACTTATTCGATCAGTTGCAATCAGCAAAAGTATTTTCGAGGATTGATTTGAGATCTGGATACCATCAGTTAAAGATCAAGGAGGAGGATATATCCAAGATAGCTTTCAAGACCAGGTACAGACACTACGAATTCCTGGTGATGCCTTTTGGTTTGACTAATGCGCCAGCAGCATTTATGGACATGATGAACAGAATTTTTGTGGACTTATTGGATCGGATTGTGATAGTCTTTGTGGACGATATTTTGGTGTATTCGGCAAGTTGGGAGGAACACAGAACTCACTTGACTCTTGTGTTACAGATATTGAAGGATAATCAATTATATGCTAAGCTGAATAAGTGTGAATTTTGGTTGAACAAAGTGAATTTTCTTGGACATGTCATATCAGAAGATGGAGTATCAGTTGATCCAACGAAGGTAGAGGCAGTGTTAAAATGGGAACAACCAAAGAATGTGACAGAGATTCTAAGTTTCTTGGGATTGGCAGGTTATTATAGAAGATTCATTGAAGGATTTTCAAGCCTAGCTTTGCCAATGACGAAGTTGACCAGAAAGGGTGTGAAGTTCATATGGAATGATGAATGTGATAAAAGTTTCAAGGAATTGAAGAAGAGATTAACATCAGCACCGATCTTGACTTTACCGTCAGGAACTGGAGGATTCGTTATATACAGTGATGCTTCGAAGAGTGGACTCGGATGTGTACTAATGCAACACGGACATGTTGTGGCGTACGCATCAAGACAACTGAAGATTCATGAGCAGAATTACCCAACACATGACTTGGAATTAGTAGCAGTAGTTTTTGCTTTGAAAATTTGGAGACACTATTTGTATGGAGAAACTTTTGAACTTTATACAGATCACAAAAGTTTGAAGTATATCTTTTCCCATAAGGATCTGAATATGAGACAGAGAAGGTGGCTAGAGTACTTGAAGGACTATGATTTTTCCATTCATTACCATCCAGGCAAGGCGAATGTGGTAGCAGATGCATTAAGCAGAAAGACAGGAACGATTGCTCACATGTTAGTACAAGAGTGGAAACTGATACAGAAAATGGGAGAATGTCATTTGGAATGGCCGACTTCAAGGAGGATATCATTTCTTGGGAATCTTTCTATAAGATCAGTAGTGTTTGATAAAATCCTTGAAGCACAGAAGAAGAATCCTCAGATACAGAAATTATTGGATAGGACAGATTTTGGAAAAGGAGCAGATGGAAGTATTCGATTCCGAGGAAGATTGGTAGTACCAAAAGACATGGAATTAAGACAGAAAATTCTCCGTGAAGCACATCACTCTCAGTATAACATTCATCCTGGAGGTACGAAGATGTATTAAGATTTGAAGAGGACGAATGGAATAGGATGAAAAGAGATATTGGCAAGTTTGTATCGAGATGCTTGACTTGTCAACAGGTAAAGGCTGAACATCAAAGACCGGCTGGAATGTTGCAACCGCTGGAGATTCCACAGTGGAAATGGGAGCACGTTACAATGGATTTTGTTGTGGCATTGCCAAAAACTCAAAGACAGCGAGATGCGATTTGGGTTATAGTGGATCGACTCACAAAGTCAGCACACTGTCTCCCGATTAGATGGAAATAAAACCTTGAAAGTTTGGCAGAGTTATACATCAGAGAAATTGTCAGACAACATGGTACGCCATTATCTATTGTGTCTGACCGAGACCCTCGGTTTACATCAAGAACATGGAAGAGTATACAAGAGGCATTGGGAACCAAGTTAAACTTTAGTACAGCATTTCATCCTCAGAGTGACGGACAATCGGAACGCACGATTCAAACCTTGGAAGACATGCTAAGAGCCTGTGCGATTGACTGGAAAGGTAATTGGGATGATCATTTATCACTGATAGAGTTTGCATATAATAACAGTTATCATTCTAGTATCGAAATGGCACCGTTTGAAGTACTATATTGAAGACCATGTAGATCCCCTATATGTTGGACAGACGTTGGAGAGAATCAAGTGCTGAGATCAGAATTGGTGCAGTACTGTGCAGAAAAGGTAAGACAGATTAGACAGAGACTACAAACGGCTCAGAGTCGCCAAAAGAATTACGCGGACAATAGGCAGAGAGAGTTGGAATTTCAAGAAGGAGACCATGTATTTTTAAAAGTATCGCCTTCAAAAGGAATTATGAGATTTGGTAAGAAAGGAAAGTTGAGTTTGAGGTTCGTTGGACCATTTAAAATTTTGGAGCGAGTTGGGCCAGTTGCATATCGGTTGGCTTTACCGCCACAGTTGGACGAGGTGCATAATACATTCCATATTTCCATGTTGAGGAAGTATGTGCTAGACCCATCACATGTTTTGGATTTTACAACGTTGGAGTTAGAAGCAGATTTGACATTTTCGATAAAACCTGTTAAAATATTGGACAGAAAAGATCAAGTACTTAGACGAAAGACTATTCCTTTGGTGAAAGTTCTGTGGCAAAACCAACTAGCTGAGGAAATGACTTGGGAAATGGAAAGTGAAATAAGGAAATCCTACCCTTACCTTTTTGAAGAATGAGTAACGGCATTTCGAGGACGAAATGTTCTTTTTAGGAGGGGAGGATGTAACACCCAAAAAATTAGTAAGTATTTTAAAACCGAAATTTGACCCTCTTAATGTTTGATTTGGTCATGTTTTGCTTCGTAGAAATTAAAGTTGGTGAGAAGAGCTTTCCAATGCCACCAACTATGCGCGATTTGGAATTCGGAGTAAAAAGATATGAGAGATTGAATTTAATTGAGCGCGGCTGCTATCGATCGCCATAAGAAGCGATCGATCGGCAAGTTGAACCGATCGACGCCTTATCAAAACGATCGATCGTAGTTACTGTGATTTTTGAATGTTTTATTTTGCGTAAAGCGATCGATCTGCAATAATTGTGATCGAACGGCTGTAACGCGGTAGTGTAGAACAACGCATACGACGATCGATCGCCGTATAGCCTATCGATCGCTGGTTGCGGTTTTGCGATTTATGGCTTATCTTTGGGATGGATTTGCTTGGGAAAGATACCAAATCTCAATTGGACTTGTTTTGCACGTTTCTAGAAGGATTTTGAAGCCTTCCCATTGGTTGGAAGTATCCATGATTTGGAAAATTAGTTTATGAAGGGATTCTCCCCCAACTCTATATAAACCATAGAGAGTTAGCTTGTTCTATTGCAAAACTTAGCCCTAGAACGTCCAGAGACCTTTCCCCTTCTCCTTTCCACGTTCACCCACCTCCTTTAAGGCTTCTTCTTGTGGGAGTTGCAAGAGCTTGGAGCGGGAGCTTTGGAGAAAACGGAGGAGACGAGCAACGCGTAAAAAGGAGGAATCTTTGGTGAATTAAGTAGGATGGTTTTTCCCCTTTCCTCTCTTATGATCATATGATATTGATAAGTGTTTTGATTCAGTACCTTAGAGTATTATTTGGATTCTTGTGAGATGAATGAATTGTGTCATTATTTCTATGCGTAGTGCATCAAAATAATATGTGCATTCATGTTCCGTTTCTAGATGGGAATTCGCACCTAAAGTCTAATGCTTTATTAATTTTCAGAGACTAGAAGTTCTGATATTGCTTGGTTGATCATGATCCACGTTGAGTTTTGTGCATTAAGGTGTGCCTTGCATTAAAGGTCTTATTTGAGATGTATTAATGTTTAAAAACTGTGTTATATGTAAAAGAGCACAAGAAAGGAGTGAACTGTAGTAATTCTAGATAATCCTAGGTTCTGTAATTGGTCTAGGAGGGGAGTATATGGTCTGTTAATGATATATTATCATCTATAATGTGTTATTAAGTACGATAATCAAGTTTGATTGAGAGTCTTAATCTCGGCCAGAACTGTTTCTGTGCTGACAGTCGGTAGTAAATAATTCATAACTAATTCAAAGCACAGTAGCCGTCGGAATGGGACTGCTGTGCAGGAGGCAGTGAGCTGAATCTGAGAGAAAATACTAAGTATACAAATAACATCATGATATATGATATGATAATGTCTAACGTGTCAATACCAGTAATTGGACTATATACTTATGGAATATCACAGGAAGAATTGGGTTAGAAGTAATCTAATTAGGAGGGATAATCCTTTGAACAAGTGATTCATAACTATCTATCCTAAAAGCATTGATGTCGGTTTGTGATTCTACTTGGAATTCAAATCATCTAAGAATTCTTTGATTCTTATCTCTGATATTTGTATTATAGAACTTTAATGTGAATGAGGAATTCCTATCTAGGGCTGAGCATGAAAGGTATGTATTGATTGTATGTTACTCCTTGGGTTAGTTATCATTATTCGAAGTGTTTGGGTTGTCTTGTTATTCTATCCATACTCCAGGAGAGAGTCTATTCTGGTAAGAAATACCTTATGACCATAGAGTGTTGTGACCTCTATTCCTTTGAGATATTGCTCATATTGATTACATGATTGTTTCTTCCACTGGAGACCTTGCGAGACTTTCCCCATGGTGGAATCATAGTATGCTCAATTAAGCCATTGCTAGATCTTACGATGTCACTTATATTTATGAAATTGCGATTCCATACAGCCCGAAGGGAGGCACTATACGTACGTTAGATTGTGGACATTACGGAAGGTCCTCAGTCTCCGCCAGCATCCTAGACGCATGGCAGGGTTCCAAAGAGAGGACCCCTAGGGTGGTTCTGGTATATTATTTCAGTCACTTGCGAGTGACCAGGTTAGCGAGCAAAAATTATAATTCCTTTCACTTTAGATGTCTGGAGCCTTTAATATGATTGTTATTCTCTCCTTACACATATGTTTGTTCGGAGCCTTATTGATGTTCTTCCTATACTTGCGAGTTGGAATTGTTGTTGACTAACCTTGCAGGTGCATTGACCTCGGTTCAGTTCAGATGTTGTGGAACGTCTATAACTGTAACACCTGCCAGAACAGGTGTAACACCTGTGAAGAAGAGAGGAGACATTTGGCAAAGCTGCTGGGGCAACTCAGCAGCTCTGTCTGGGTTAAAAAAAAAAACAAAACAAAACAGAGGGATGGAGAGGAAGACGATGAGCAGTGGAATGGGTGGGAGCTTAGGCAATCACCGACAACCTCGAACAGCGCCGGCGACAACGACGATTCCGGCGACCTCGACGGCTCCAGAGCCTGGTTTAGAGGAGTGAAGCAGAGGGCGAGCTGGGGGAAGACATGGAGCAGTGGGAAGCTGGTGCGACGCCGGGCGTCAACGACAACCCCGACGATCCCAGCAATCTTCGACGACTCCAGCGACCTCCAGCGGGCAGCGATTCGGAGACTCGATCGCAAGCGAGTTAGGATCCCATGCCTTGCATCAAAATTCCATCTTTTCTTTTTGGGTTCTTCGTCGAGGGAGGTGATGGGGACGTCGGAGGAGGAGGAAAAGGGCCGACGGCGGGTCAGTGGGGTCGAATCGACCTCCGCCAGGCCGCCGGCCACCGCCGAGGTAGCAAAGGCAGCAGCTTTACGCGGCTGCCAAACTCTATTTCTTCCCCAAATCTGTCCGGACCATGGGCAGACGACAAGGGGAGTAGAGGAGGAGGTGGGTGTGCCGACCGGACGACGGAGTCACGACGACGGCCGACCACAGACGACCCATCCGGTCGCCAACCACAGACGACCCATCCGGTCGTCTTCATGAAGAAGACGCTGGGCTGGTCCAATGGCAAACCGGACCGGGCCGGTCAATTATTAGACCAAACCCGGTCCAGTAAATCAATTGGTTCGGGCAGACCGAACCCGGTTCGGTCCAAATCTGACCCGAACCCGGTTCTTAATTACACCAAACTTAGTCCATCTCCAAACTGAACCCCGGTTCAACAATAAACCCGGTTCATAAGCCGGTTTGGGATTTGAACTGCCGGTGGACCTCAACCGACCGTTAAAAAACTGCTTATAACTGACGGTCGAGCTTGACCGTCTGTGTATTTCTGTACAGTGTGGTACATACAGAGCCAGTTTGGTACATAGGCTCCTGTTATTGGTTTTTGGGCTGTTTATTGAATAATTACAAGCCCTAATTGGCGTGTTAATGGTACGTGTTGGTGTTTTTATATCTAAGGGTATTAGTCCCTTATGTTATGCTGACTGATAGCTAAGGACTTAAATGGTAAAGAAAAACCCGACTAATAAACCTAGATGGTTTAGAGACATAATCATTTTATGAAAGATAATAAAATGATGACTTGAGGGCTGAGCTTGAGGGTTGGGAAGAACCTAATCAAGATAAAGACGAAAATGCCCTTAGGATTGGGAGTCTGTGTATGAGTGTGAGTGACTTCTGATCAAGCGACCGAATCACTATTAAGTCACAGGTCAGGCTATCTGTTGAGCTAATAAGCCAACAGCTGTGAATGGTATGTTATGGTTTCATACTAGTAACACTGTGATACCTATTAAGGATCACAAGGAATAGATTGGGGTAGTGTTGCATCTTCCGACTGGTGGAAGCTCTGCCGTCTGTATCTCTCTATGGATTTTAGAGAGCATTCACATCTTCCGACTGGTGGAAGTTCTGTGTCATGGTACCTGATTGATTTTTTAACTATTTTACTCGCAATCGCACGAGACTCAGTATAGTCTAGTGGTAACGAGGTCGAACCCAAAGGACTTGGTTGATTAATCTAATTCTAATTTAAGATTGAATTTTTATGATTTTAATTAACTAAAGAAATAAATTTTTACTGAGAAATCAAATGAATAAGAATATCAAAGCGTCGAATCCACCACTAAACATGCAATTACTACTCTCAATTATTATTTCCATAAGATGATATGATATGATAATTCATGTTCTTTGGTCGGACACACAAATTACCAGTGAATTCACTACACGTTCTTTGGTCGGACACGAAAAGTTCATTCACTATGAATAATATATTAATTCTATCCTTTGGTCAGGCATAGAATCAATACAAACCTGTTATTATCTAGACACAGGAAATATCAATATCAAATTTCAGTCATAATCATACCAGTCTATGGTCAAGCACTAGATCGAATTATAAAACATGAAATCGCATTAAGAACAATCATATCAACTCCAAATCATTAAACAATTAAGAGTAATAATACATATTTAGGGCTTCATCTAGCCTTGATAAGAAAATTAGCCAGACATAGAACAAGAGAAAGAAATAGCCTGATTTGTCGGATTCATCGGAACACTGCTCACAAAATCACTATTCACAGTACTGTTCACAAAATACTGTTCACGGCACTATTCATCATCTTCTCCGGCGGGACGCGGTTACTGTAGCAGTTGCAAACCAGCACTGTAGCACTTCAAATCTGACCCAAAATCAGTCCGGCGATCGACTCCTCCTTTCGGCCAAGACCCTGCCTCTTGCTCCGACCGAAAGCACACCGGAACCGCCGCCCCAGCTCGAGCTTTTCCGGCGAGCTCAAGTAAACAGAGCACCGCTCTGTTCAACTGAGACGAAGGCCCGAGCGCCCGAGCGCCCGAGCTTCGGCTCGGGCCGGGTCTTCCTTTTTCTTTTTTTTTATTTATTTGAACCAAACCGGCACTGAACCAGCCGGTTCAGCGCTCCTTTTCTTTTTTTTTTCTTTTTCTTATTTAAAACCCATCGTCATAATCTCAGCCATCCAATCTCATCTTGACGGTTCTTCTCTTTAATCGTGTCTCTTTCGCGTGCGATATTTCAAATGATCATAACTTTTTGCTCAGAACTCCGAATTACGAACAGTCAGTGGCGTTGGAAAGCTGACTTCGTGTACTTGAACATGAAGCTTAAATCAGTCCCATCAGAGATATGCAATCGAAGTTGTAAATATTCAATCATTAGAGTCGTGTTTTATCCCATTTCGGCGTTTTGCTCTTGTTTCCTACAAAAACCAAAAATTATATTAAAGTAGCAATAATTCTAAACAAACACTAGCAGAAACATAAGTTTAGGAGATAATAAAATACATATTTCATGTACAGATCACACCCCCAAACCTAGATTTTGCTAGTCCTTAGCAAAATAATAACAAAATAAAATCAAACAAACTAAGGAACTAATGCATAAAAGTAAACACCACTTTCGTAGGGAACACGATTGCATTGAGCGTATGCAACAAGCCGTTAAACTTCTAGGTGGCCCTAGTAGGACGAGTGTTGTCTCGTGAGGGTTTGCAGCCATGCTACCCACAAACATGTATTTATGAAATTAACCTAATTAACCTAAATTTAAAAATAAATCAAAACACTGCAAAACAAACAAACCTATTATCCCTTCAAATGCAGACTACAATGGTTAAGAGAATTAACCACACGTACTTGGTTTATAATCAACAGGAATATAGAAGCCCTCAAGTAAGTGGTTTTATTCCACACTTTCATCTTGGAAATGTCTGCTCAATATGATATAGCATTATAATGTAAATAGTAAAAGTGTAGAACATTGTAGCAATACATTCTAAATTTCTGTTTTACACATATCCAGTGTTACCTATTAACCAAAGAACATCAGAATCTACGTAGTCATCCCAATCTTTAGGTTCATGATAGCACAGATCTGCGCGCCTCATTCGGGTCCAACATTCTAGATTTGAGAGGATAATACACCACAGACTTTTTTTTTTACGCTAGGACTGTGTAAGGCCTGACTTCAAGATGCTTAGGTTTAGCAATGACTCAGGCCAATGACTCCCAGCCAGTTGGCTTAGGGCATTAGGTTTTAAGAGACCGCTTCGGGCCTGAGCATCAGCCTAAGTTAATCCTATAAAGTCAAGCAGCCCCTTTCTTTCATTTTGTTTTCATTATTTTTTTTTTCGCATTTTCATTTTCATTTTCAGCATTCATATTTCAGCACATCTTTATTCTGTCCAGGCTGTATTATACTCTCAACCTATTTCCGGTTCCAGCCCTTGCCATAGCCAAGTAAATGATCTATCATGATCTTTTAAGCTCAAAAGACAACCACACATCATCCAATGACTCTGACTAAAGACATCCCACTGAAGATTAGTATTCAACAAATCTCTAGAGGGTATTACTTTATGTACTAGTGTGTGTGAGTGAGTTTTCTTAGTTCAAGCACCTGATCCAAGAGGACTGTAACAGAAAGATACTGCTCAGTTAAGTTCTCTATCCTCCAGTATACTTACTCACACTTCCAATGTAAATTAATCTCTTAAGAATTGTAAAATGCATCATAACGGGATAAACTATCAAAACCTATAAAAAATACTAGCAAACAACCTAAAAACTAAATATATATTTTTTTTCTTTTTTTTTTCAATTTTATAATTTTTAATTTTTCTTTCAAAAACAAAAACATACGATAAACACTTCTTTTCTACACCCCCAAACCTAAACTAAACATTGTCCTCAATGTTGACCAAAATAATACTACAATGAATAGTAAAAGAAAAGGAGTGAGGAAGGAAGTCACCTGAATGGAGAGTCTCATGGTAGATGTAAAGCATGAAACACATAAGCGAAGAATGAGGAGATAATATAAATATGGAAAAATTAAATACACCCCCAAACCTCAACGGTAGCATCCCCACACAGGTAATATAAAACCTACAATAACAAAAACAAATAGAAAACCAACAAGAAAATAAAATTTGGGTTGCCTCCCAAGAGCGCTAAGTTTTACGTCTTCAGCCAGACGTAACCCCAACAAGTCAACCTGCATCAATTAAATGATTGCCCCACACACTCCTATCCTTATTACCTAAGTACGGATCATATCGTGGAATGAAAGGGTAGAGTGGTAGGCGGGTAAGTTTTAGGAATAGGTTCCCCTTCATTTGCCATGGGAAGAGGTCATTAGAGAATTTCAAAATGAATGGCTCCTCTTCCACATCACCTAATTTGGCCTTAGTGGCCTCCTCTATTAACACATGTTGGAGAGGACTCTCGAATAATGGATTGAATGGGCAATTTATAGAACACTCTAAGTCGCGTTCAATAATCATAGGGGAAGGTTGGTCTAGACATTGTACGAATGGTGCTTCGGGAACAGAAGGTTCCGTTAAGATTGTCGTAGATGGTGACTCCCCAGATATAGAAGATTTAAAAATTTGTTCTAATGACTCATTCACTTCTTCTTTAATTTCCACCCCTTCTTGCTCACTTCCTGCACTATATCCAGCCTCATTTTCAAATTGCTGTGCACTCCAAAGGGTTGCACTATTTTGAACATTGTCAGGGGAAAAACTTATCCCCTCCTCAACAAATTGGCCCATCGGGTATTGTGGTTGGATAGGTAAAGTGTTTACTTCATTACTATCGCCCCATGCACTACTATAGATCCCCGTTATATTATCCAACATTGACAAGACATTATCTTCAAAGTCAGGGGTCCATGTGGATTGGGCATATTGGGGTTGGGGCTGTGGTGGTGGTGGAACAGGGCATGTCATACCTTCTAACGGTGGATTAGTACTTGGTTCAAACATCGCCCTTTTGTTGAGAGTGTGCCAAGAAAAATTAGATTGGTCCTCCCACATATGATGACCTTGGGCCGCATTTACATGATCGCGCACCAATTCTGGATACTCATGGGCCGAAGGGCACTCCACTAGGGTATGGGTAGGGCTTAAGCAAATGGCACATGGTTCCAAAATAAAAGGGGTCGTGGGTTGTAGGGAAGATATGTTACTCCCAAAGTTGGATTGATTTTCCCACCCATGGTTATAAGTATCAAGATATGAGTGACATGGAGAGAATGACACTTCAAAGGGAGTGGTAGTAGGTGTGTGTGAGGAATAATAATCATTAAAGTACATGTATGGGTTATTATGGCTAAATCCATAGGAAGGTGAAGTCATTTTTTTTCTTTCACCACACAATCACCAACACCATAACCACACCATCACACATCCACAACACAAAACAACCCTAGATATCCACGACTAGCAATCAAGAGTCCTAAATATCGACAACAAGTAAACCTAGCTATTGACAACTAGCACTGCATGCATTCACAGAAATAAAAAGAAAAATATTAAAAACACTCAAATCTACTTAAAAAGAAAGGTTGATAGATTGCAAACGAGGGGAAGGAGTGTCCTTTCCAACGTTGGCGAGTTCCAAGTTTCACTATCCGCCTCTCCAAATTGACTCCTACAAAGACAAGAAAATCAAGTATCAAAATCCTACAAAGACAAGTTTAAACTAATTAGAATTAAGTCAAACCGTTACCAAGTCCCCGACAACGGCGCCAATTGATTGATTTTTTAACTATTTTACTCGCAATCGCACGAGACTCAGTATAGTCTAGTGGTAACGAGGTCGAACCCAAAGGACTTGGTTAATTAATCTAATTCTAATTTAAGATTGAATTTTTATGATTTTAATTAACTAAAGAAATAAATTTTTACTGAGAAATCAAATGAATAAGAATATCAAAGCGTCGAATCCACCACTAAACATGCAATTACTACTCTCAATTATTATTTCCATAAGATGATATGATATGATAATTCATGTTCTTTGGTCAGACACACAAATTACCAGTGAATTCACTACACGTTCTTTGGTCGGACACGAAAAGTTCATTCACTATGAATAATATATTAATTCTATCCTTTGGTCAGGCATAGAATCAATACAAACCTGTTATTATCTAGACACAGGAAATATCAATATCAAATTTCAGTCATAATCATACCAGTCTATGGTCAAGCACTAGATCGAATTATGAAACATGAAATCGCATTAAGAACAATCATATCAACTCCAAATCATTAAACAATTAAGAGTAATAATACATATTTAGGGCTTCATCTAGCCTTGATAAGAAAATTAGCCAGACATAGAACAAGAGAAAGAAATAGCCTGATTTGTCGGATTCATCGGAACACTGCTCATAAAATCACTATTCACAGTACTGTTCACAAAATACTGTTCACGGCACTATTCATCGTCTTCTCCGGAGGGACGCGGTTACTGTAGCAGTTGCAAACCAGCACTGTAGCACTTCAAATCTGACCCAAAATCAGTCCGGCGATCGACTCCTCCTTTCGGCCAAGACCCTGCCTCTTGCTCCGACCGAAAGCACACCGGAACCGCCGCCCCAGCTCGAGCTTTTCCGGCGAGCTCAAGTAAACAGAGCACCGCTCTGTTCGACTGAGACGAAGGCCCGAGCGCCCGAGCTTCGGCTCGGGCCGGGTCTTCCTTTTTCTTTTTCTTTTTATTTATTTGAACCAAACCGGCACTGAACCAGCCGGTTCAGCGCTCCTTTTCTTTTTTTTTCTTTTTCTTATTTAAAACCCGTCGTCATAATCTCAGCCATCCAATCTCATCTTGACGGTTCTTCTCTTTAATCGTGTCTCTTTCGCGTGCGATATTTCAAATGATCATAACTTTTTGCTCAGAACTCCGAATTACGAACAGTCAGTGGCGTTGGAAAGCTGACTTCGTGTACTTGAACATGAAGCTTAAATCAGTCCCATCAGAGATATGCAATCGAAGTTGTAAATATTCAATCATTAGAGTCGTGTTTTATCCCATTTTGGCGTTTTGCTCTTGTTTCCTACAAAAACCAAAAACTATATTAAAGTAGCAATAATTCTAAACAAACACTAGCAGAAACATAAGTTTAGGAGATAATAAAATACATATTTCATGTACAGATCAGTACCTAATAAGGACCAACGTCTATTGGCCAGGCTTAAGCTGTTATATCTCTCTATGGATTTTAGAGAGAACAATGATATGTTATTTTGGCCCATGTTTGCATCTTTCTATGGATTTTAGAGAGAGCATTACATATTCTATTGGCCAGGCTTAAGCTGTTACCTCTTCTCTATAGATTTTAGAGAGAGCGTGCTTATTCTCTATGGATTTTAGAGAGAGCTTTTGCATCTTCTCAAGTGGAAGCTCTACACACATCCTGAGCCTTGGTTGCCTGGTGGTTTACTGTGCACAACATTGGAGACGTTAGCATCCTAGAAGGCTGCGTTTCCCGACCCACATCGAGTCTAGGAGCTGATGTGGAGCCAGACCCTTCCGACGGTCATACCTTTTAAGGTAAGGAATGGGCGAGGCAGTCACCCTTGAGAGATTCGGGGCGTGCCGTGATTACCGGTATTAACCGGAGTGATAGTCACGGTGTTTTTGTGCTGTCTGTCATGTAGGTATGACATTCAGTGAGTCTGTCTTTATGGGACAAAGACTTAATTATTGAACTTGAACTTGGGAAGCAATAAAAGATTTTGCTTGAAAGATTAATAAAAGAAGCAAGTGGAACTCTGTAATAGGCTGCATAAGATATTAATGCAACTATTGGTGTGTTGATTTGATATGATGATTGGGTTACGATATCCCACTGAGTATTTTTATACTCAGCATCCTTATGTGATGTAGGTGCTATTGTGGAAGATTGACTTTACGTGGCACTTGGGAGCCTGGTGGTGAGAACGTTCAGATTTCTTAGTCTATCTCCTGCTCCAGGTTTGTTCTAGACTTGGTATTAAGGCGTGTGCGCCAACTATTTCTAGTTTATTTTGAGATGGATGACAGACTTGCACTTAGAGGACTTGCTTTGGTTTAATCGACTTTGCATCTTGTATTAATATATGTATATATGGTTTTATATCCATATTTGTGAACCCCAGTTATCACGGCCTAGATGATTAGTCGAAAATTTTTCAGCTCATGATTTATTGCATAGAGGAATAATCCTCTGGTTTTCCGCTACGACTCTTATTTAAAAATGGTTTTAAAAACCCGGGCCGTGATAGTTGGTATCAGAGCAACCAAAGTTGGAAGATATACCGGTAGTGTCTCAGTTTTCTGATGTGTTCCCTGAAGAACTACCCGGTCTACCTCCTAGAAGAGAAGTTGACTTCACAATAGAGCTGTGCCCTGGAGCAACACCAATGTCCAAGGCACCGTACAGGATGGCTCCAGCGGAGTTGAGTGAATTGAAGAAGCAATTACAAGAGTTGCTCGACAAAGGATTTATTCGTCCAAGTATCTCACCTTGGGGAGCACCAGTTCTGTTTGTCAAAAAGAAGGATGGTTCACTCCGATTGTGCATCGATTATAGGATGTTGAACAAGGTGACTGTTAAAAATAAATACCCCTTGCCTCGGATAGATGACCTATTCGACCAGTTGCATTCAGCCAAAGTTTTCTCTCGAATTGACCTTCGCTCAGGTTATCATCAGTTGAGGATTCGAGATGAAGACATCCCTAAGGCTGCCTTTAGGACCAGGTATGGTCATTATGAATTCCTAGTAATGCCCTTTGGAGTAACCAATGCACCTGCAACATTTATGGATTTGATGAACAGGATTTATCATCCTTGGTTAGACCAATTTGTCATTGTCTTCGTAGATGACATCCTTATTTACTCGTCATCCTTCGAGGACCATGCGAAGCATTTGGAGCGGGTATTAGGTGTGTTGAGGGAGCATCAGTTGTATGCCAAGTTTAGCAAGTGTAACTTTTGGCTGGAAAGCGTTAACTTCCTAAGGCATATTATTTCAAAGGATGGCATATCTGTTGATCCATCTAAGGTCGAGGCTATTGTTAATTGGGAAAGACCAAAAACAGTCACCGAGATTAGAAGTTTTCTGGGTTTGGCAGGGGTATTATAGACGATTCATCGAAGGTTTCTCTACTCTTGCCCTACCTTTGACCAAATTGACAAGGAAGGATGTGAAGTTTATTTGGGATGAAAAATGTGAAAACAGTTTCTTGGAGTTGAAGAATAGATTAACTAGTGCACCAATTCTTACTCTTCCTTCAGGAGAAGAGGGTTTGGTGGTGTACAGTGATGCTTCTGAAAAAGGCTTAGGCTGTGTACTCATGCAGCATGGCAAAGTTGTGGCTTATGGCTCAAGACAACTAAAGCCGCATGAGAGAAACTACCCAACACATGACCTAGAGCTAGCTGCCGTGGTGTTTGCATTGAAGTTGTGGAGGCACTATCTCTATGGTGTGCAGTTTGAGGTCTTTACAGATCATCAAAGCTTGAAGTATATTTTCTCTCAGAGAGATCTGAATTTGAGACAAAGGCGTTGGCTTGAGTATATCAAGGATTATGACTTCTCTATAGCTTACCACCCTGACAAAGCTAATGTGGTGGCAGATGCACTTAGTAGAAAGTCAGAAACCCTGGCTGCCTTTATGATGGTCAAAGAATGGGAATTGCTAGAATCTATCGCAAGCCTACACCTAGAACCTTCATCCAAAGGAGGGAAGTCATTTGTGGCCAACTTTGTGGTACAATCTGGAATTGTTGAGAGAATTATTTTAGCGCAAGCAACAGATCCAGAAGTCCAGAATTTACTCAAAAGGACAGGTTCTGTTAGAGGAGCTGATGGTGGTATTCGATTCAACGGTCGATTAGCAGTCCCAGCTGTCTCAGAACTGCGCAGAGAATTATTAAGTGAAGCTCATCATTCCAAGTACACCATTCATCCAGGTGGGACAAAGATGTTCAAAGATTTGAAGCGTAACTTTTGGTGGGATGGAATGAAGAAGGATATTGGTCAGTTTGCAGCAAAATGTCTCACTTGTCAGCAAGTTAAAGCAGAGCACCAAAGACCTGAAGGACTTTTGCAGCCATTAGAGATTCCTCAATGGAAGTGGGAGCACATCATCATGGATTTTGTAGTAGGCTTACCTTCTACCCAGAATAAGCATAATGCTATTTGGGTGATAGTAGATCGGTTGACCAAGTCTGCACACTTCTTACCAATTCGGTGGAAGTAGACTCCGAAAAGTTTGACTCAACTCTATATCCGAGAAATTGTAAGATTGCATGGTGCCCTGTTAAGCATGAAAAATACACATTTTTATATGCCTTTTTACCTATTTGTTAGTCATGTTTTCTAATTAAAATGAGGAATAAAGTGAATTTTAGTCATTTGTTTAGTAATTAGGAATTAATTAAATAATGCTCTCTAAATGGCTCAAATTTCAATATGTTCTACAACTTTATGAATTATTTGGTATATCTAATGTGGGACATATTTTATTTTGTATAGGTTCACGTGTTCGTACTGCTGAACAGCCAAAGGTGGAGCTAATAGACGGGTTTTGAAGTGTCAAAGCGACCCAAGAGCTGAGATCACGCGCAGAGATGATTTGGACCGTTGATGAGTCAGTCAAGAGAATACGGGCGTGGAATTAGAATACAGAGCCATTCAGATTCAATCTAGCGGATGAAGGTCGTACGACGGGTTTTAACTAAGTCAAAAGAAAAAAAAAGGAACCGGTTTAGTGGCTCATCGGGTTTGGTCTAAAGAAATTAAAAAAATAAAAAAAAGGGCAACCCGAGCCAGGCTCGGGTGTCCTGTTTCTGAAACAGAGCAGAGCCTCGAGTTTTGCTCGAGGCGATTGGTTCCGGCGGCATGACGGCGGCCCTGGGCTCCGGCAACTTGAAGGACGGCGGCAGTCATGATCGGTGAACGGCGACGGAGGTGATGAGCTCGAGAGCAGAGGCCAACGAAGGCAGACTCGAGCGCGCATGACGAAAGCTTCTGGCGAAACCAGACAACTCGAGCTCGACGGCGGTGTCCGGCGACGGCGGACTAAAGTGATGGCGGAGGGGCGACAGTGGATAGCTCGACGGCGTGATCAGGAGAAGAATCGACCGCAGGAAGCAGCACAACAGAACGAAGTCAGCTCGATTTGGAAAGATTTGATTTTGGTTGCGATTTGGAAAGTCTTGACTCCACCTCGATTTAGGACTTCGAAAGAGGCGTGAATGATTGGGAATTGGCCGGATTTGGAGTCCAAAACAGTTGCGATTCCGGATTTGGAAGGCGTCCTCAAGTTGGAGATTTTGGTTTCGTCCTCAATCTGGAGTCTATATAAACAGAGCACTGGCAGAGAGCAGAGCACGGACTGTTCGGAGAAGACGACCAACAGTTCTGAGTTTCGTTTTCAATTACAGTTTCAGTTTGTTTTCAGTCCAATAGTTTCTTTAGTTTCAATTACAGTTCCAGAAAATTTCCTTCTTCTGTTTCGTTTTCATTTTGGAGTTGTAAATCAATTGCTCAAGCTGTTGCTGCTGGAACAGTCGACCGAAAGAGAAGTGGACAGTACTGTGTTATTTTGCATTTAATTTCAAAATTCTTGTAAGTCAATTGCTGATTTTATTTGAAATGAATTCTATTATTTCTGTAGTTCAATTAAATATTATGAGTAGCTAAATCCTTGTCTAGGGCTGAGATGAAGCCATGATCAGTTGTAGGAATGGTATTCATGTGATGCAATTGTTTTGCCTAAATTAATGCGTTTTAACGATTGTTATTCTCAAATTAATTGCATTGTGCTATATGTTGAACATGCTATTTAGATATTACTTGTGATTTATCAAATGATGGATACATGTAATGATTTGAATTTCATCTGTTGATATGCAAGAGGATGCAAAATTCTATTTAAAAATTTATATGCTTTAATGCTGAAATTTTCCGTAGGAGAATAGATTGAATTCCAATTCTCTACGAGATAATCGTGAAAACAATTGCTGATTTTAAAAGAAATATTCCTATGATTGTCATGTTCTGATTCTTATGCCCTAGAGTTTTAAATTCTTGATTAAAGTTTCAATTTTTATTTGTCAATTAGTTTCTTTTTCATAGATTATTTAATTGCCTTTAGATTAATTTCTTAGTTAAAGCTGTTTAATTGCATTGAGTCTTCAATTAGTCGTAGTTATAGTGAATCAAATCAATTTAATTCTTCAACAAGGGTAATAATCTGATCTTCGAATTAGAATTCCAAAAACACAAGTCCCTGTGGGTTCGACCTCGTAAGAATTGTGCAACTATACTCCAAACACGATTCGTACACTTGCGAGTAAAATTAAGAGATTAATTAAAACAACAAGTTTTTGGCGCCGTTGCCGGGGACTTGTAGGAAATCAAATTCTAAGACTAATTGTACCCTTGCAGTTAATTTTAGGTCAAAAAATTAAAAAAATTAAAAATTAAAAAAATAAAAAAATAAAATTTTTATAATTTCAACACGTGAGAGTTGATTGACGGTGGATGACCACGTGGACACGTGATCACACACTGCGTCTGGTTAGCAATAATTCTAATCCTTTAGATAATAGTGAAACTAAAATTGATCTTCAATTCAAAATGGAAAATCAACCTGAGAAATCTCTTAGGGAGTTATTTTCTCCGATCACAATCAACCCTCCATCTTGCATAGTGTTGCCTGCAACCTCTGCAAAGCATTTTGAACTAAAACCTCAGATAATTCAACTTTTGCCCAATTATCATGGTCTTAACAGAGAGGATCCTTACATGCATGTAAAGGATTTTCTAGAAATTTGTGCAACTTTTAGGTTCACAGACTTCTCTGATGAGTCTGTTCGTCTGCGCCTTTTTCCCTTCTCTTTGAAGGACAAGGCCAAGGCATGGTTAAATTCTCTTCCTGCTGACTCTGTCACAACATGGGATATGTTGGTGAGCAAATTCTTGTCCAAATTCTTCCCAATGGCCAAAACCAATGAATTAAAGAGAGAAATCACTGACTTCATGGAAGATGAAAATGAAAAATTTTATGAGAGTTGGGAAAGATTTAAAGACCTTTTACTAAAATGTCCACATCATGGGTTTGAAACATGGAGGTTAATACAACATTTTTACAATGGCTTAACTCAAACACACCGCAACATGATTGAATCAATGAATGGCGGTGCCTTCTTAGACTTAGGAGGTGAAGTAGCTTATAACTTCTTAGAGCGATTAGCTGAAAGGTCCCAACAGTGGGATTTTGTAGGTCATACGGAGAGACAACATCAGGCTCCTAAGAAGGGAGGTCTCTACGAAATCAAAGATGACGTGGATGTTAAGGTCAAACTTGATGCGTTAACCAAGAAAATAGATGCCCTGAGTTTGAACCGAAGCATCAATGCTCTCAACATGAATGAAGCATGCTCTGTGAGTGCTAGCCCGATGCATACATCTCTGAACTGCCCTTCCATGAATACTTATCCAGAGTGTTATGCAGAACAAGTCAATGTTCTAAACAATTATGGGAAGCCGACAGGCAATCCTTTCTCTGAAACTTACAATTCAGGTTGGAGAAATCATCCAAATTTCTCCTGGAGACAAAGTCAACCACCTATGAATGTAGGTGGGCAGCCTATGCAACCCATGCATAATCAGTTTAGGCAGAATAACCCACCTTATCCAGCTTTGTCTCAACCTCCTACCCAATATCAACAACCTATCACTCAATCTCAGGGTCTTACACAAAAACAATCCTCGTTAGAGGACACTCTCAAATCTTTCATCCAATCTACAAGCCAAGTTATTCAGTCAACCAACCAAGCTATGCTTGAGATGAAGAACTCTACACATATGAATACTCAAGCAATTGCCAAGTTAGAGACTCAGGTTGGTCAATTGGCTACTCAATTAGCAGAAAGAGAGAGAGGGAGATTCCCTAGTCAACCTGTGCCTAACCAGAAGGGCCAATTTTCCATTGGTAGTAGCTCTAATTCTTCACAGAATGAGGAACATGTTCAATCAGTTATTACCCTTAGGTCTGGAAAGCAAATTGATAATAAAATTGAAACTCCTGAAAAAGAAGAAAGTGAGAACACTAAGACTGACATAGAGACTAAAGAAATTAATTCTTCTCCAATTGTTGACAGTGATTCTCCACCTAGGAATTTTGTACCTAGGGCACCATATCCGCAAAGACTAGTCAATCCTAAAAAAGGTGCACAATATGGAGATATTCTAGAAGTGTTTAGACAAGTACAAATAAACATTCCTTTTCTTGATGCAATCCAACAAGTGCCTTCATATGCAAATTTTTTGAAAGATCAAGTCTCAGTCAAAAAGAAAAATAATGTTCCTAAAAAGGCATTTCTAGCAGAACAAGTCAGCTCTGTCATTCAATGTAAATTTCCTATCAAATATAAGGACCCTGGTTGTCCCACAATTTCATGCATGATAGGGAAACATCAGATTGAGCGAGCCTTGTTAGATCTAGGGGCAAGTGTGAATTTATTGCCCTACTTTGTGTATGTGCAATTAGGTCTGGGAGAGCTAAAACCCACGTCAATGACACTTCAATTAGCTGACCGTTCGGTTAAAATTCCTCGAGGTGTTGTTGAAGATGTTCTGATTAAGGTTGATACATTTTATTTCCCTGTGGACTTTGTTGTCCTTGATACTCAACCTGTTCCGAACATAAGTGGGCAAATACCTGTCATTTTGGGTCGTCCATTTCTAGCTACATCTAATGCTATCATTAATTGCAGAAATGGAGTGATGCAAATTTCGTTTGGGAATATGAAGGTGGAATTGAACATTTTTGACATCAGTAAACAACCACCAGACATGGATGATGTGAATGAAATAAACCTGATTGAAACACTTGTCCATGAAACATTTCTTCAAACACATTCCCAAGATCCTTTAGAGGCATGCTTAACACATTTTGGTTGTGAATTTGATATCGATCAGTCAATTGAACAAGTAAACTCATTGCTTGAGTCTGTACCTCTGATGAGTACTGAACGGTGGCAATCAAAAGTGGAGCCTCTTGCCTTATCATCATCACCAGTAGTTCCATCTAGTGTTGAGCCACCTAAATTAGACCTGAAACCATTACCTGCTACTCTGAAATATGCTTATTTAGGTCCTGCTGAGTCTTTACCTGTCATTATTGCAGCTGACCTAGATGTGGCTCAAGAGCGTAAACTACTTGATGTTCTTGTAAAGTACAAAGAAGCCATAGGGTGGACCATTGCAGATATTAAAGGCATCAGTCCCTCTGTTGTTATGCATAGAATTCATTTGGAGGATGATGCCAAGCCTTCTCGTGAATCTCAAAGGCGTCTTAACCCTGTAATGCAAGAAGTTGTTCGAGCTGAAATCCTTAAGCTTTTAGATGTAGGAGTTATCTACCCGATCTCTGATAGTAAATGGGTAAGTCCTGTTCAAGTTGTGCCGAAAAAGTCTGGCATAACTGTAGTGAAAAATGATGCTGATGAGTTAGTGCCAACTCGAGTTCAAACGGGTTGGCGTGTCTGTATTGATTATAGGAAGTTGAATGCTTTGACAAGAAAAGATCATTTTCCCCTTCCTTTCATTGACCAAATGCTAGAAAGGTTAGCGGGACATGAATATTATTGCTTCCTTGATGGTTATTCTGGTTATAACCAAATTCCCGTAGCCCCTGAAGACCAAGAAAAGACCACTTTCATGTGTCCTTTTGGTACCTTTGCCTACCGTCGCATGCCCTTTGGCCTATGCAATGCACCTGCTACCTTTCAAAGGTGCATGTTGAGTATTTTCTCTGATATGGTAGAGCGATTTTTAGAGGTATTCATGGACGATTTTTCTGTCTTTGGGTCCAATTTTGATGAATGCCTGCACCATCTATCTTTAGTGTTAGTAAGGTGTAAAGAGAAGAATCTGGTGCTTAACTGGGAGAAATGTCATTTTATGGTTCAAAAAGGAATTGTTCTTGGGCATATTATATCTAATAAAGGCATTGAAGTTGATAAAGCTAAAGTTGATTTGATTTCACATCTTCCACCACCACGAACTGTGAAAGAAATCATATCATTTTTAGGCAATGCTGGATTTTACAGAAGATTCATTAAAGACTTTAGTAAAATTTCAAGACCTTTGTGTAATCTTCTTGCAATAGATACACCATTTGTCTTTGATTATGCTTGCAATAATGCCTTTCAGAAACTCAAATCAGAGTTAACATCTGCACCTATTATTCGGCCACCTGATTGGAGCCTACCTTTTGAGATAATGTGCGATGCCTCTGATTATGCTATTGGTGCTGTGTTGGGGCAGCGAATTAATAAACTTCCCCATGTGATTTACTATGCCAGTAAAACATTGAATGATGCTCAACTTAATTATTCTACAACTGAGAAAGAGTTGCTGGCAGTAGTCTTTGCTCTAGATAAGTTTCGGTCTTACTTATTGGGATCAAAGGTCTATATCTATTCGGATCATGCTGCATTGAAGTATCTTTTATCTAAAAAAGATGCTAAACCTCGTCTTCTCCGATGGATATTATTGCTACAAGAATTTGATATTGAAATTCGGGATAAGAAAGGTTCCGAAAATGTTGTAGCCGACCACTTATCTAGGTTGATAGTTGATTTTACTGATGAATCATTGTCCATAACTGAATCTTTTCCTGATGAGCAATTACTTGCAGTGTCCCAATTGCCTTGGTTTGCGGACATAGTTAATTATCTGGTAACTGAACAAATTCCATCTCATTGGTCTTCCCAAGATAGGTCCAAATTTTTGTCCAGAGTTAAGTACTTCTTTTGGGATGATCCATACTTGTTCAAGTATTGTCCCGATCAGATTATTAGGAGATGTATTCCTGAACATGATCAACAAAGCATCATTTCTTTTTGTCATGATCAAGCATGTGGGGGCCATTTTAGTTCTAAAAAGACTGCTGCAAAGATTTTGCCGTGTGGATTTTATTGGCCTACTATTTTCAAAGACTGTCATGCTTATTGTTCAGCATGTGAAAGATGTCAGAAGTTAGGAGCACTTTCACGTCGTAACATGATGCCTTTAACCCCAATCCTTATTATAGACCTTTTTGATGTATGGGGTATTGACTTCATGGGACCTTTTCCTAACTCTTTTGGCAATCTTTATATCCTTGTGGGGGTAGACTATGTCTCTAAATGGGTAGAGGCCGTAGCATGTAAAACCAATGACCACAAAGTGGTGGTCCAATTTTTGAAAGACAATATTTTTGCACGTTTTGGTTCTTCTCGTGCTATCATAAGTGATGGGGGAAAACATTTCTGCAATAGGGTTTTTGAACAGTTAATGAAGAAATATGGCATAACCCACAAAATTGCTACCCCATACCATCCCCAGACAAGTGGTTAAGTTGAGATTTCTAATAGGGAGATTAAGCATATTTTAGAAAAGACAGTCAATCCTAATCGCAAAGATTGGTCACTGAGACTCACCGATGCTTTGTGGGCTTATCGTACTGCATTTAAAACTCCCATTGGAATGTCTCCATACCGTATTGTTTATGGGAAAGCTTGTCATCTTCCTGTTGAAATTGAGCATAAAGCTTATTGGGCAATTAAGCACCTGAATTTTGATCTCAATCGAGCAGGAATTCAAAGGAAACTGCAATTGAATGAGTTGGATGAGCTTCATAATGATGCTTATGAGTGTGCAAAATCATACAAGGATCGCATGAAAAAGGTTCATGATCACAATATTCTGCGAAAATCTTTTACATCGGGGCAGAAAGTTCTTTTATACAATTCTCGTTTACATCTGTTTCCGGGTAAATTAAAGTCTCGATGGACAGGACCTTTTCTAGTTCGTGTTGTTTATCCTCATGGAACAGTTGAAATAGAAAACCCCAAGAATGGTGATATATTCAAAGTTAATGGTCATCGTCTTAAACCATTCTTGGAATTGCAGCAACCTCAGATTGATGAATTGAGTCTGGCAGACCCGACTTATAATGACTAACGTTGCAGTAATTTGTTTTGTGCTTAGTGGGTTTAGTTTTCTTTGTGTGCTTTATTTTTCATTATTTATCACTCATATTTTTAGGTTCATGATTCTCACAGGATATCTAGATGGCTGCCATATTCTTACACCTATGGGTGATGCCTGCACAGTTAGAAGAAGTAGTGAATGAACATCCACTGACTCCGGACTTAGATATTCCAGTCGTCTATCCTTGGGCACCATTATTACCACATCAGTTAGCGGGGAGTATGGATGATTCACCCATAGATGAGCTTGATCTTCAGGGGCCCATAGCTGCTGTCAATGTTGTTCCCATTTCATATTCGTTTTTGTTCCCCAGAGAGTCTAGGTGGGAGAGATTGAAGAGAAGACTGGGAACATTCATTTGCAATTTGAGAGATGTCATTTGGTCATATTTTTATTCTCTGTGGTCTCACGCTAAATCCTTGGTAGAATCTGCATCATCCATTAATGAGTGAATTAATAGCTGTGTCTGGCTGAAGACGTAAAACTTAGCGCTACTGGGAGGCAACCCAAGTTTTTAGAATTTTTATTTTTGTGCTTATTTTATGTTATTCTTGTGCTTCACTTGTTCTTTTCATTTTGATAGATACTATAGCATTTCAGTGGAGTGCAAGTACTATCTTTCCTTCCCTCGTCTATTTATTTTCCTCATTACTTATTTCATATCTCTTTTACATTGACGACAATGTTTCACGCAGGTTTGGGGGTATAGGAAGATATTTGTTTAGGATATCTTAGTTAATTCTTTGTTTTAAAAAAAAATTAAAAAAAATTTTGTAGATTTTAGGCTGTTTGTTAGTATTTTTATAGGTTTTGGTAGTTTATCCCTTCGTGATGCATACTTCAATTTTTAAGAGATTAATTTACATTGGAAGTGTGAGTAAGTATACTGGAGGATAGAGACACTTAACTGAGAAATAGCATTCTGTTACAATCCTCTTGGATCAAGTGCTTGAGCTAATAAAACTCACTCACACACACACCAGTTACATAAAGTAATACCTTCTAAAGATTTGTTGAATACTAATCTTCAGTGGGATGTCTTTAGTCAGAGTCATTGGATGATGTGTGGTTGTCTCTTGAGCTTAAACGGTCATGATAGACCATTTACTTGGCTATGGCAAGGGCTTGGAACCGGAAATAGGTTGAGAGTATAATACAGCCTGGACAGAATAAAGATGTGCTTGAAAATATATATGCTGAAAATGAAAAAAAAATGGAAACGAAAATAAAGAAAAAGGGGCTGCTTGACTATTATAGGATTAACTTAGGCTGATGCTCAGTCCGAAGCGGTCCATCTTAAAACCTAATGCCCTAAGCCAACTGGCTGGGAGTCATTGGCCTGAGTCATTGCTAAACCTAAGCATCTTGAAGTCAGGCCTTACACAGTCCTAATGAAAAAAAAAAGTCTGTGGTGTATTATCCTCTCAAATCTAGAATGTTGGACCCGAAGGAGGCGCGCAAGCATTTGTGCTATCATGAACCTAAAGATTACGATGGCCATGTAGATTTTGATGTTCTTTGGTTAATGGGTAACATTGGATCTGTGTAAAACAGAGATTTAGAGTGTATTGCTACAATGTTCTACACTTTCTATTATTTAAAGTATCATGCTATATCATATTGAGCAGAAATTTCCAAGATGAAGGTGTAGAATAAAACCACTTACTTGAGCGCTTCTATATTCCAGTTGATTATAAATGCAAGTACGTGTGGTTAGTTTTCTTAAGTATTGCAGTGTGTATTTGAAGGGATAATAGGTTCTGTGTTTTGAAGTGTTTAGTTGACTTCTTTCTCATTTAGATAAAGAGTAAGGTTAATTTTATAAATACATGTTTGTGGGTAGCATGGCTGCAAACCCTCACGAGACTTCACTCGTCCAGCCAGGGACACCTGGGGGTTTAAAAGGCTTGTTGCATATGCTAAATGCAATCGTGGTTCCCTACGACAGTGGTATTTATTTTTGAGTAGTTTTATTATTTTTCTTTTGTGTTTTGCTTGAGGACTAGCAAAATCTAGGTTTGGGGGTATTTGTTAAGCATGAAAAATACACATTTTTATATGCCTTTTTACCTATTTGTTAGTCATGTTTTCTAATTAAAATGAGGAATAAAGTGAATTTTAGTCATTTGTTTAGTAATTAGGAATTAATTAAATAATGCTCTCTAAATGGCTCAAATTTCAATATGTTCTACAACTTTATGAATTATTTGGTATATCTAATGTGGGACATGTTTTATTTTGTATAGGTTCACGTGTTCGTACTGCTGAACAGCCAAAGGTGGAGCTAATAGACGGGTTTTGAAGTGTCAAAGCGACCCAAGAGCTGAGATCACGCGCAGAGATGATTTGGACCGTTGATGAGTCAGTCAAGAGAAGACGGGCATGGAATTAGAATACAGAGCCATTCAGATTCAATCTAGCGGATGAAGGTCGTACGACGGGTTTTAACTAAGTCAAAAGAAAAAAAAAGGAACCGGTTTAGTGGCTCATCGGGTTTGGTCTAAAGAAATAAAAAAAAATAAAAAAAAGGGCAACCCGAGCCAGGCTCGGGTGTCCTGTTTCTGAAACAGAGCAGAGCCTCGAGTTTTGCTCGAGGCGATTGGTTCCGGCGGCATGACGGCGGCCCTGGGCTCCGGCAACTTGAAGGACGGCGGCAGTCATGATCGGTGAACGGCGACGGAGGTGATGAGCTCGAGAGCAGAGGCCAACGAAGGCAGACTCGAGCGCGCATGACGAAAGCTTCTGGCGAAACCAGACAACTCGAGCTCGACGGCGGTGTCCGGCGACGGCGGACTAAAGTGATGGCGGAGGGGCGACAGTGGATAGCTCGACGGCGTGATCAGGAGAAGAATCGACCGCAGGAAGCAGCACAACAGAACGAAGTCAGCTCGATTTGGAAAGATTTGATTTTGGTTGCGATTTGGAAAGTCTTGACTCCACCTCGATTTAGGACTTCGAAAGAGGCGTGAATGATTGGGAATTGGCCGGATTTGGAGTCCAAAACAGTTGCGATTCCGGATTTGGAAGGCGTCCTCAAGTTGGAGATTTTGGTTTCGTCCTCAATCTGGAGTCTATATAAACAGAGCACTGGCAGAGAGCAGAGCACGGACTGTTCGGAGAAGACGACCAACAGTTCTGAGTTTCGTTTTCAATTACAGTTTCAGTTTGTTTTCAGTCCAATAGTTTCTTTAGTTTCAATTACAGTTCCAGAAAATTTCCTTCTTCTGTTTCGTTTTCATTTTGGAGTTGTAAATCAATTGCTCAAGCTGTTGCTGCTGGAACAGTCGACCGAAAGAGAAGTGGACAGTACTGTGTTATTTTGCATTTAATTTCAAAATTCTTGTAAGTCAATTGCTGATTTTATTTGAAATGAATTCTATTATTTCTGTAGTTCAATTAAATATTATGAGTAGCTAAATCCTTGTCTAGGGCTGAGATGAAGCCATGATCAGTTGTAGGAATGGTATTCATGTGATGCAATTGTTTTGCCTAAATTAATGCGTTTTAACGATTGTTATTCTCAAATTAATTGCATTGTGCTATATGTTGAACATGCTATTTAGATATTACTTGTGATTTATCAAATGATGGATACATGTAATGATTTGAATTTCATCTGTTGATATGCAAGAGGATGCAAAATTCTATTTAAAAATTTATATGCTTTAATGCTGAAATTTTCCGTAGGAGAATAGATTGAATTCCAATTCTCTACGAGATAATCGTGAAAACAATTGCTGATTTTAAAAGAAATATTCCTATGATTGTCATGTGCTGATTCTTATGCCCTAGAGTTTTAAATTCTTGATTAAAGTTTCAATTTTTATTTGTCAATTAGTTTATTTTTCATAGATTATTTAATTGCCTTTAGATTAATTTCTTAGTTAAAGCTGTTTAATTGCATTGAGTCTTCAATTAGTCGTAGTTATAGTGAATCAAATCAATTTAATTCTTCAACAAGGGTAATAATCTGATCTTCGAATTAGAATTCCAAAAACACAAGTCCCTGTGGGTTCGACCTCGTAAGAATTGTGCGACTATACTCCAAACACGATCCGTACACTTGCGAGTAAAATTAAGAGATTAATTAAAACAACAACATGCCCCTCTCTCCATAGTGTCTGATAGGGATCCTAGATTCACGTCACGCTATTGGAGGAGTATACAAGATGCTTTAGGCACTGCACTCAATTTCAGCACAGCATATCACCCGCAGTCTGATGGACAATCAGAAAGGACGATTCAGACTTTAGAGGACATGCTTAGAGCATGCGTGTTGGATTGGAAAGGTAATTGGGATGACCATTTACCCTTGATTGAATTTGCTTACAACAACAGCTACCAATCTAGTATTGAGATGGCTCCATATGAAGCTCTCTATGGACGTCCCTGTAGATCTCCGACTTGTTGGAATGAAGTCGGTGAGAAAGTTATGATCAAGTCAGAGATGCTTCAGCTGTGTGCTGACAAGGTGAAATTCATTCGGGAAAAGCTTCGGTTGGCCCAGGAGCGGCAGAAACACTATGCAAACAGAAGGCGTAGAGATCTTGAGTTTGAGATTGGTGACCATGTGTTCTTGAAGGTCTCACCCACGCGTGGAGTTTTGCGTTTTGGTAAGAAAGGGAAATCAATTGAGATCAGGAAGTGCAGTAGTGGAATGGCGGATTGCAGGCGCCGAGAAGAGTTTAAAGATTATTTAGTTATTTGTTTTGCTTTTATTGATGCTTATGACATTATTGGCAATTGTGTGCCATAGACTTATAGGTTTATTTTATTTGACTTTCATAAATGGATTATTATTAAGTAAATTCATTTCATAGTATTTATTGATGTCTGTTATTGTATTACACTGATTGCTGGCATAATCGGTTACATGTCCTTTTGAGATGATTGTAATCGGTTGGAAAATCGACTATTCGGTCGCGTGCCCGGGATCTCTACCTCGAATTTTATTCCATTGATTGGCTTTCGCACTCCGATCGAGGTATGGGATTACTCTGAGTTTGAGTTTGACGAGGAGAAGTGCACATCTTGTCATTCTGGTCCGTTGTATCTTTGAATAGATTGCTAGAAGAAAACCTATGCACAAGAGGGTGTCAATATCTGTTTCAAAGTCAGCAGTTCATCACTGTGACTCGAACAATTAAATTTTCGTTTGCAGTATCAGGTTCTATTTGATTACTATTCAACACAAACGGGTAAAGTACAATCCCTCTTGAGTACTACATAATTTTCCAACAGTGTGCAATGTTATAGGGGCGAAACGTTTGAAGTGGCTATCTTTCTCCATGGTTTATTTTACTTGGAAGTGGGTAGAAAGACCTTGCTTTGCTTGGAAGAGAGTGAAGTGGTCTTGCAACACCTTCCCCAACGAGAGACAAGAAGAGAAGAAACCCTGAAAGTTTCAACTGCTAGCAAATTAACTTTCTTTGTTCTCAACAATGACATTCAACCAGGAACCGAAAAACATAAAACATATCAGCCATTGGCCAAAAAACAGGACAGATGACTGGATGAGCCCTCAACCCACTATTCCACACAACAGGTGACTGGATGAGCCCTCAACCCACTATTCCACACAACAGGTGACCTCATGCTTAAAGTAACAAATTAGAACTTCAAGGAATCATTTTTCACCACAAAGAAAGGACTTCAAGGAATCATAAAGTACTCTAATCAGCCCAAAAAACCAACTCTTTTTTGTTGATATACTAGCATTTGTTTGCCAAGTTGTATTTATCCTACTACAAGGTTTTAAAAACTAGACCGGTCATCGACCCGGAATTCTTGTGGAGTAGGTCAAACCGGAGTCAACCCGGATTAACCCCGGTTGCTGATGTCATCAATATAAAAAAATAAAAAAACCCCTTCCCAAAATTTTATATGATATAAAAATTTTGTATAGTCTAATACTCTCTATACAGCAATATAATGAGCAAAACAACTACATTAAAAAAATAAAACTCTTAAATAAAAAAAAATTGAGACAAAAAGAAAAAAAATATACGGTATGAAATTCTACCAAGATCGATGTCAAAAGAATATGAAAGGATGTTGTAAAGAAAAAGAAAAAAATGAAATTGTGTTGAAAATAGCTTAAACCCGGCTCAACCCATGGGTCATAGTTTTAAAGCTGGGACCGGAATGGCTGGTTCAACCAGGCGGGTTAAACCGGGTCGACTGGGTCAATCGACCCAGTCGACCCGACTCAAAAACCCAACCGGCTCCGGTCGAACCAGGTCAAACCGGCCAGTCCAGTCCGGGTTTTAAAACATTGTCCCACTGTGAACTATCACATTTACAGGCCCAAAAATCACAAAAAAAAAAACACGTTAAATCAGGATTTGGAACCATCATAGGTGCCTGTCACTGGTTCAGTGCACTCAATGCTTCAAATCCAATAGAGAAATCACCAAAGATATATGGTGTATCATTGCACCCTCCGTTATGCTTTGATTGTAAACTTATTCATGCCGTTCCATATACTCTTTGGTTTTTTAAATGATCATGTAGATGCATATCTTTTCTAATATGATGAGAGGTTGACAAACAAAAAAACTGAAAGAAAGGGAACGTGGCCCATGGTTGTTGTTAGGCTCAGAGGCCCACTAGACCCGTTTTGAAGTTGAGTGTAATTTGCTAAAATAATGAAGGGCAAAGTCAAATCTTCTTAAAAGTGAGTAATTTTGATAAAAAAAATAGAAAAGTAAAAGAGGAAAAAAATCTACAACTTTGAAGGGGCTTTAAAGATAAAAAAAAATGAGATTTTTTGGAAGAATAATAAAAAGGAAATGAAGAGTTTTTTATGTGCAAGACATTTATCTTGTAATAAAGAAGACTAATTATCAGTGATTTGTAGTAATTCCCTTATTTCTATTCTTTGTGTATTCCACTTAAGAGTGAGATTTCTTCATAACTTATAAAATGGTCTTCATTATTAAATATTGTTGTAATTTCTACTAAGTATAGTGTATATAAAGTTGATAATAGTGGATTGATTTCTAGACCTTCTGGATGTAGTCATTGCCTTAGCGGTAAACCACATTAAGTTTGCGTCTTCCAAGTATTCGATGAAATATTTCTTTGTTAATTTTGCTACATGTATATGATAACTTCTGCATCCTACATCAATGAGGTGTAGAAGATTCAATTACATCATTATAGGTGTGAAAGAATGTGTATTTGATTGTGTTCCAAAACAAAGGTTGACGATGAGGGTGCCAGGCTATTCTTAGTAAAAGGCAAGGTACTTTAACGACTTTTGGCACCAATGACTGTCTAAGTGGATTTCCCGGCAAATTTCTATTTGTGGAGAGGATGAGACCAAGGAATGTCATCTCGTCGATATATCGGCGATATATCGGTATCGGACACCACCCGATACATTGATACCACACAATATCGTTTTTCAAGTTTTTTTTCCAAATATCGCTGATATATCGATTTTGGACCGATATATCACCATTTTAAAAAAAATTCAAAAAAAAAAAATTTGTGAATTTTTTTTTGGAAAAAAAGGGAAAAAAGTTTGTTTCCCATCCTAATATACATATTTTGAAATCTATGCTTTATCTAAATTAGTATAACTAATTTTAGAAGTTAGATTGTGAAAATATATGATAAAAATAAGTTTTCGACCACCGATATTGTCACGCCCTAAAATTCTCAGCCTCATCGGAGTGCAGAAGACATTTTTTTCTTTTTATTTTTTATGAGTATGTTTGAGGCCAGAAACCCTGAGATATGATCGAATACTCGAACATCCCGTCTAATACATTACCATGAATAGATGTGTACTCGACATAACACAACTGAGTCTTTAAATAACATCATTAACACATATGATATGAAAACTTAACAATCTTAAATTAATCCATGATACAAGTCATTTAAAATAGCTAAAAATTAAAATCATTAAAATGCTTTGGCCAACATGCCAATAATATTAATACTAAATTTAAAATAATAAAGATAGCTTTATCTTCCACAACTGTCTTCGAGTCTTCTATTATCTGCACTTGCCATAGCTATACTTTCTTCATGCCTGCATCAGAGGATGCATGAGTATTCCGAAGAAATACCCAGTAGGATGCAAAAACCCACAAGAACAGAATATACAGTATAGGACAAAGAGTAGAGTTTAATATGATACAGTTAAATAATCAAGAATATTTGAACTGACCAACAAGAATTTCATTACAAGAGGAAATAACATCATCAATGAAGACTCCTAAATATCCAAAGTGTAAGGAGAGAAATTACTATAATCCAAGACTCCGAACATCAACGGTTCTTGACTCTCAAGTATAGAGCAAGGACAATAAATTATACGACTCCAAACAAATACCGGTGTAAGGAGAGAATGGTCAAAATACCAAAGGCTCCAGGCATCTATAGTGCAAGGAGTTACAATTTCTGCTCGCTGAATTTACCAACCCTGTGTGGTAAAATATACCAGAACATGCTAGAGGTTCTCCCTTCGGAACCCGGCCACGCGTCTAGGCATGCTGGCCCCATCTGTGCTTACGGGCACAATGAGCGGAGACTGCAGACCTTCCGTAATGTCATACAGCCTAAACGTACGTATTTGCCTCCCTTCAGGCAATAAGGAATCAAAATTCCATAAATATCAGAGGTCACGCTGGACCTAGCAATGACTCGTGAGCATACTATGATTCCACCTCAGAGAGATTCTTGTAAAATCTTTGGTGGAGAAACAATCCAATACATATTAGAGAAATCTTTTGCAGGGCAGAGGTTACAATACTATGAGATTCAAGGTATCTTTTACCAACGGTTGACTCACCAAAATAGTACTAATGAGATTTCCATATCTCAATCAGCAAACGGCTTGTAAAAGAGTATCAATGAGATCTTAATATCTCCATCAAAATGAGACTCATGAAAAGAATACAACAAAAATTTCAACAATGACCATGTTACGCATGCATAGCCGTAGCTAAGACTTATGAAGAAAGACTTGATCAAGAATTGCCTTTCAAGACTCTTAGAAAACTCAAGTTATATCATGAAGAATATCAAGTTCTGGTTTCAAAGAAGACTTGACTCAAACAGACTCAATAACAGGTCAACTGAAGTTTCTCAAACGAATGGAAGTGCATTGGTCAAATACCTGATGAAAAGACTTGTGACCTAGACAGATTTTGTTGAAACTCAATTTGGTCATAACAATACTGATCCAGACTTCAAGGTTTAAAACTTTGGTCAAAGAAAAATAGATGGTTCGGTTTCCAATTGGAAACATGAATCGAGTCAATATCACCAGTAGAACATATAAGACTTGATGAACATCAAACCACTCACTATTAGCCCGTAATATTATAGTATTATACTTAGTCCATCCTACTGTAATACTTACTTAAAGTCTTATATAATACATATAAAGTTCTTAGTATACTTATTATAGCATAGGCTATTACTTTGATAAAATTTTCCCAACCTTTACCATAATTACAGTGTTCTATTTTTACATATTAGTCAAATTTTGACCCTTACCAACGTCAAAACAGAAGGAATTAGACTCTAAAAATTTTACTATAATTACTCCTATGTGTCTAGTTTACAACCCAATAAACGGAATATTTTTATGATTTTTATATAATTAGTTAAAAATATTTTACTGAAGATCGTTAGTGCAAAAACGGTTCTGGCCTAGACCCTTAATCATAGTTCTAATCAAATTATGAGTGTGTTTACCCCATAATCCGTTTACTAATACATAGTATACTTGAATATCTTCCATATCTTACATATTTCAGAACTTTATTAAGTCCAATATATCATAATATTTACAAGGATTGGGGTGTACTTTCATTCTCTTAATCCATCTCACACACATACCCATTTCTTTAGTTGAATTATGCAAACTGGACAACTAATTAAGGACATATCAACACACAAGGTCATAGAACTGACTTGACACAAACACTCCATCGAACAACCAGTAGGTTCATGACACCAATTTATAAAGTATATTCTAATAATAATCCCCTTTAGTTCCCATTAATGAACATAATCAACTATTAAAGACTTATATTGAGGAAGTTGCCATAATTCCATGATGAACTAGGACAATAAAATTTGGACAAAAATGGCAAAGACCAAAAGGACACAAGGAAGCTTCAAATATGACTCCAAACAATTCAAACTTCCCATCATTGGGCTAGCATATGTAACAATTAGGAATTGGAACATCAAGGTTCACACGATTGAGCAATAGCACGTAATAACTAAATAATTCAAAAGATTGATACTTAGCTATTAACTCTCATGAATATTCACAATCATAAATCAATACATTGACACAAGAAGCACTTGAACAAGGTATGAAATTCAGATCTAAAAGTGTGGGAAAAATCATCCTACCTGGTCCAAACGTAGTATCTTCTTGCTTCCTCGCGAAGGCTTTTGATTCCTCTACACGATGCCGCCTTTTAGTGCTTCGATCGTTGACTCTTGAGATGAAGGAAAAAGGTGTAAAGCTTGCTGGAACAAAGGAGATAGAGAAGGAGAAAGTCATGGGACGTTCACAAAGGAATTTAGCTTGAAAAATACTAGCCAACCCTCTCTCTTGTGCTTAAATAGACCCAAAACCTACTACAACTAGGATATCTCCAAATCAAGACTCCTTCCTAATCCAAACTCTCACTACAAATTAAAAGCTCTCCCTCATTAGTAAGGGACGTTCAGCCATGTTAATCCATTGGGTTGTTAAGATTTTGTGGTATTTTATTAAGATACTAATCCTAGTCAAGTTATCTCCTACTATAACTAGGGAAATTGCCAAAATCTTTCCTTGATTTACTTGGACTTCCCAAACAATTACTTGCCTACTTTTGATTGGTTGATGTTGATCTCCCATTTTGGTATGAACGTCCAATACATTGGTTTCCTCATTTAATTAGGATTTCAAATCTCTAATAAGATTCGTTCACTATCTTAATCTTAATTACAGCACACTATCATACGCGTAACAGTCCGCTTCCGGCTCTTCTCACGGTCAGTACAGTTGGACTTAGACTCTGAAATTTTTATTGGAGTCCCTATGAGTCTAGTTTGTAACCCCACCAACGATTTATTTTTATGATTTTTCTATAATTAGATATAATTTTTACAGTACAGACTATTGGCACAAGAATGGTGCTGGCTGAGCTTACAATTCTTAATCATACTTTACATATCTCGTTCAAAACTAGGAAACTACCATGAATTGCTCAATTCACTTAGACAACCAACCTAATGAGATGCTCCTCTCTAATTGGCCGATAGGGATAGCCTTAATATTCTCCCTTAATCAAAATTTCCTGCCTTGATTAGGTTTTTCCGAAATCAACAACTTCTAGACTCTCAATCTGCCAGTGTGATTGATCGCCTTCTAATTTTATCAAATTTTTCTTCTTGGGTGTTACAGATATTTTTTTACACAATATCTGTCACGCCCCAAATTTCCAAAACCCCAATACTCGCGGAAGCGATAATCCAATTAAGGTTATAAGGGTCGAAATCTGGGACGGACTGCATACTCGAATCATCACATACCCATTTACATGCCTTGGTCTTACTGGATCGATAAGACTTAAACCATATCTACGTACATGAGATAGAATAACAAAATGAAATTCTAATTTAATTAATACATTATTCGATCAGTCTCCACAATTAAAATAAAACGGGCATAGGCCGCAAGTTCAACAACAAAAAAATCACACATTAAATTAAAAGTAACTTGTCTTCTGACTCCAGCGTCCATCATCACCAAAAGTAATAGCCGATCACTTCCGTTCCAACTTAATCCCTGCATCAGAGGATGCATGAGTATTCCATAAGAAATACCCAGTAGGATACAAGAAAACCTACAATGGAATAATAATTCAAATATCAAAATACTCAAAGGTTGAAGACAAATACAAATAGACTCAGAATCAGCAATTATGCAGTTCGCTTACCTGGAAACCAATCATCATCCGAGACTCTCAAAGGTCAAGGAAGGATAAAATCAATATCTAATATTCCAAACTTACATAGAGTAAGGAGATGTCACAAGAGTATTTGCTCCAAACATCCAAAGGTCGGAGATAACAATTTCTGCTCTCAGCTCTGTCCACTTCCCCTATGGACATCAATACCAGAACATCCTAGAGGTTCTACAGAGGAACCCGGCCATGCGTCTAGGGATGCTGGCCCCATCGGTGCTTACAGGCACAATGGGTGGAGATTGCAGACCTTCCGTAATGTTATACAATCTAAAGTGCACGCGTTACTGTCATCGGCTGAACTATAGAGGTTCAATAAATCTGAGATCACCATGGGTCTAGCTATGGCTCGTGAGCATACTATGATTCCATCTAAGAGTTCTCATAAATGACTCTTAGCGGAGAAACAGATATTTCAACCGATTGACACTGAAAACATCTGAGCCATCTCATTAAGAGGCTTGAATCATGACTTTCTAAATTTGACTTTTCATAGGAGTGCAAGACCATGTTCAGATATAACCCGAATCGACTCATAAAGGAGTGTACAATATCTTAAAACAATTGAGTCTGGGAACTTAACTGAGACCCGACAAAATGACTCATCAATGAGACACGCCACAAGATTCGCCAAAGATCACGTTCTGCCACCTTCACCGTACCTAGCCCTAGAGTTGATAATCCCCGACACTGAAACAATTGAATGACATGCCCATAATAGATCATATCATAGACATTGAATACAGGTCAAGCAATGAGGCCTCTTGAACAAAGGATCGTTCAAGAGATGAGACACAAAGGATACATAATTTGGGACAAAGTTTTTAGCTCTAAGACCCGTAGACAAGCTTTTAGAGTTACTGTTCCCAAGGCTTTAGGGGTCTTATTATACTTAATTAGGGTTTTCAGTATTGTCTTAACCCATAATTCATAGTAATATCAGGGTTTATGGTTTTTAGAACCAAAAACAGTGTTCTATCCCAAACAGGACAGCCCACTTCAATTGGTCACTATTATCTGTAAGGAGTGAACTAACGTCTGAAATTTTTATCACAAGTAGCCCTAGGTGTCTAGTTCACAATATAACAGATAGCATAATTTTTAAATTTTTGTACAATTAGTTATCATTTTCTGATTAGGGTTCCTCGGTGCAGGACTAGTCATGGCCGAGAACAATTAACTTAAGTTATATTAATTAACTAATGTTATATACTTTATTAATTCATTAATAACTCTTTTTGACATTATCTTAACATTCTTAACAACTTTTACAGAACCCAAATGGTTTTGAAATTCTTAGATTTAATTCTATTTTTTGCTATAATTTCACAACCCGATTAGTGATCCTCTCTACTTAATCCATTGTTCACATCATACCAAATGTGCCATGTACCCGGACACTGCTATGAACAGGGACGTACTGGCGTGATGTCAGACCCCATTCGGTACGATAGAGAGAGAATCTTATAAAATTTGTGCTAATTAATTTATTATTTAGCATGGTGTATACTTAGATACATTACTCGATTTGCTAACGTGCATTCTAGTATGATAGTCTCATGTTATCATAATTAGGACTCCTAAACTCAGACACATAAACATTCCACCATGCTGGACCCTGACTTCAAGATTACAACTTTCAAAGATCAAAGCTTTAATTATGGCTTTTATCTATATTTTAAAGGAGTATCACAAGGAATCACCCCGATTAGTGATTACCTTAGGTTAACGGTCACATTTAATCCAACGTAGTGTACAATCATCATTAAAAAGGGACAATAATTTTTGGACAGACATTCAACATCATCTTCATGCATTAAATATTATATCTTTACACAATAGAAAAGGTGGAGATATCTAACTAGAAGCTAGGACGCGAAGAACTAGACATGCAACATACCAAATATGATATCTCACTTAAACATGGCATGTAACATTATAACATATAACAATGGCATCCAATATGAACGTGGTATAAGCCAAATATCAGCAACCATTCACTCATGATCATACAAAAATTAGAGAAAATAAATTGTGGTAAAAGATTATCCTACCTTGTGGAAACCGATACCTAATGCTCGTAAATCGGTTTCTACTCGATCTTGAGACTCTTCTTCTTTGCGAAAGCACCACGAAAGCCACAAACGGACACACCACCACCTCAGACGAACAGAGGAGGAGGCTGGCTGCTCTGCCCTCTTGTTGGCACGTTTCCCAAGGCTCTCCAAAAAGGGTGCCGGTCTCTCTTATGGAGGGTTTAAATAGAAAAAGCTTAAATCTCTAGGGCAAACCTCCACCGTTGATCAAACTCTCATTCAAGGGCCATGATCCACAAGAATAAGGGTGAATCTCTCAATTAGGGACGTGACTAATCCATCCCAATCAGTTACACACCTTGGTTGGTAAGTATCTTTGATCAAATCACTTAATTACCAAACAGATTTCAAGTAATTATCCTAATTGAAGATAATTACCAATTATTTCTTTGACATATGACATCCTCCATTCATATGGAAAGGGCCATAATCTCATCCCAATCACGTTCATAATCTCCCCATAAATATCCAATTCTTTCCCATAACCAAATCTCCTTAATTGAAATCAATCTTAATCAATTTCGAAATTAGGTTTATCCATGACATTAACCCCTAATACGTGGACCAATTTGGTATATAAAATCACCAAAAAGTCCAACAAATCCAATCAAAAGGATTACTAAAAGAATCGGAATCAAAATTTCATAATTAACGACGATCAATCGATTCTGTATACGCGATCGATCAACTCCATCAGCGATCGATCGTCTACCGCAAAACAGGAAATCAACGGAACTAAAAATGTCCAGTAGATACGATCGATCGTTACAAACTGCGATCGATCGTCTCCCGATCGATTGACCATGCAAGCGATCGCTCGGTCTGACGGAAATTATATTTTTAAATTTATTTTTAATGAGTTTTCCAGAACTCAAAATTACTCCCTTTGAGCAATAAAATTCCCCTTTATTAATATAAAATTTCCGGCTCTTATAATATCTATGACATTTCGTCTCTTTGGCCGACTGATATTTTACCGATATCCGATACGACATTCCATGGATGAGACCCACTGTAATATACAGTGTTTTCAAAAGAGTAATTTGCCAGAGATCTCTCCATTGATCCTTTTTTGGAGGCTGCTAGTTATTTATTCTAATCAAGGGATTTTGTATTTGTTTTAATTAAAAACTATAGATAGTGAAATCATTTTCAAGTGAGAACGAAATGAGGAATATGGTCGGTTGGCATGAAGTAAAAACCAAGATTTCATTCATGATCCATACAGAGGAGGTTCTTCCAAGATTCAGGTTCACTAGTCAAAATGGCTTCTTTTTTTTTGCTATAATCAAAATGGCTTTTTGTGGACAAAGAGGATGTGGTAACTGCATCTTTTGTCACTATTGGAGTATTGACTGCCTTGGTTTCCATCAAAATAGTAAGTAGGTCGAGTTTGTAATTGGACTTTCTTCCAAAATTCTACTCTCCATCACATGTTAAGTGTGCTCAAAGAAATGGGATGGAGGGGCCGAAGGGGTCTTGCATATGCACATAGGGATAGCCTCCTCTGCACAAAGGGATTTCCATAATGGCTTGGTTGTTCTAATCGAACTGATTGATTACTCTGTAAGCTACACTACGGAAACACTGCTACTATAGCAATAGTGCCTTTGGCAAAAGGAACGGGACCTAATCTGCATAGGATTGAGTTTTACGTATGACAATTTCTTACCCTTTTTATCTGTACTGTTATACGCCTTATCGACTAGTCACTTGCACCACTTGTCTTTTTTTCTATTGGTTCCACTTGGTTTTCAAAACCTTGTGGAATTAAATAAACGAAACACTCGAGAAATACCTTGAACTATGGTGCAAAACTTAGGTCAGTATAAGGGTAATATATAACATGCCCTCCGCAGGATATATGCCTTATCCGCACTAAAAACAAAAATTGAATTCTCATTGCTCAAGTATACTTTTCATTGTTACAAAAATAAGAAATTCCATGCCCATAGAAGCCAGAGAGGCGCAAGAATAATATGGGGCTGTTTGGCACATGCTTTAAGTGATAAAGCCGTTCCTTTTAGGGTGTTTCTCAAATGCGACCCAGCATCCTTTCTGCCACTTTACAAACCAAACCCTCCACCTGAGGAGAGTTAAATGGGAAAGTGCCTTCAAGCCGTTTTCCTTTAGAATCCAAATGGGAGCCAAAGAGCCCTTATATATACAAAACCCTGACATGGTTTCCGCTGTTCAACTATACCAGTCGAGAAAGAGTATTGAAAACGTGAGGACAAAGAGGAAAAGCAAAAGAAACGTCCTGCTCCCTTTGTTTCGTTGAATGGCTTGAGACAGCTCCTTGTTACCGCTCTCAACATTATGAGTGGCTTGCACTGCCTGAAAATAGCAGTCGTAACCTCATCAAAGTCCAACCAAATAAACCCGGATATCTTTTTTTGGGGTCACAAAACCAGAATATCTTATAAGCATAATTCAGGCATTTCAGGTGAACCTGCTCATATAATTGTTCGATCTGCTGGGCCTGTTGCAACACATGTGTGGACATGAGATGATTTAATGCTGACATCTCCACCATTTTTGTTTCCGTTTCTTGAACAGCATCAAGGAGGCTCGTCAACTCTACCTGCCCACAGAATACAAGATGCAATAATCAAGCCATATTCACTAGCTACAGCATTCAATACAAGGAAAAATTACCTGAAGAGCTTGCGTTTCATTATCTAAATGTTGCTCTTGGAGCTTAAGAGGACCGATTGTCTCTCCAAGCTCTCTAGGATCAGGACCATCAGATGTTGAAGACTCCGGAGTTTTCAAAACAGAAACTCTGTTAAACTTTCTTCTGGGAATTGTTCTATTTATGGTGTCCTGAAAGCGTATGGCCCGTAAATGGTCAAACTGTGAAGTAACTGAATGAAGTTTCTCACTCAGAATCAACACCTGCAGGCAGGTCAGAAGACACCTAAAATAATTAGCTTTTTGCAATAAAATTCTGCTTGGATGAAAGATGCATGACATGAATGCAATCCATTATAACAGATTGGAGAAAAATAAGTGAGTTATGAGAATATGCCAACTGATACTGCTTTCCATGAAAAGAAAAGTTTGATCACTAAAAAGACATCCATCAATTTTTCACAAGATTAACGAGACAGCTTCAAAGTTGCATAGCAGCTATACTACCAGACACACCAATCACAAATTTTAATTGACCAATTTATCCCAAGCCCTGGGGAATGAACAGAAGTCAACCAGATTTTCCATACATTAAATTTTTTAATCCTCAAATTTCTACAATCTGATGTTCCAAAAAAAAAACATCTACAAGAATTCTGATGTAAATCATTACTTCGAAATTGTAATTATTCTAATATAAATACACCACAGCTAATTATTTTGATGTCAGCTATTGTTTTGAATGAAGAGGCCCAAATCTGAAAACTGAGATTTAAATATCCTTTGCAAAGATTTTAAACAATGATAAACACAGAACAGGTTGATGTTCCGAGCAACAGATGAAGGTGAACAGAGACAGCAAATGTTATACCACACCATGTCTGTGCGCAACAAGATCAGAATTGGATCTATCTTCCTGTATAGAAAGCCATGCCCTCGAATTTCCAGCCTTGTCTTCATCATATATCCTTTTTTGTAGAATATCTATCTGCTCTTTGCATGCTTTTATAAAAACACTGACCTGAAAAAGATACACTTCTTAGAAGAAGCAGATGATCAAGCTATTACAGCCAGCAAATGAAAATGACATTATGGCTTCATATATATGTACAAGTTCCAGCAATCAAATCACAGAATCATCCAGCTATACGAGTTTGTCCTAACTAAAAAACAGTTTCCAAAAACATATTTAAAAAAAAAACTCAATAAAGAACTGACATGAAATATATTAATTTATCAACAAAAGTCCGCATATAAGAACTGACTTGAAGTTCATGAATCTGCAAAAAAATTTTGCATAATGTGATTTATTTGCAGGCTGTAAGCAAGTTTATTTATTGAAAGTCACCTCATGCTCGATACTGTCTCGTTCTTGCTCAGTGGTGCGGTGGAGATCCACATAGTCCTTTCGATGCTTCACAATAAAGCGTTCAAGTTCTTCAATGCTTTCAAGCTGCTCAAACAGAATATTATCACTACTACAAAATATCATCGAATAATAGATAAGCAAAAATCTCAATCCTCTATCTAGTAGACATAAGCTATATACCATTTTGTTAACTAAAAAATGGCGCACTAACTGTACAACAAATAACCTGGGAAGACAATGTTGTAAAAACTATGTACCGTTTTGAGAGCAGCTCTCGTAAAAGCTGATTTTTGCTGAGACTTCCGCATAATCATTGATGCTAAAATTGCTGCCACTTTGGACTGTCCAAAGAGTTTCATTCGGATAATGATGCCAAAATGAAACGAAAAAAAAACTATAAGCTCAGGAAAATTTAGTAACTAGCACTAATATATATACAATCAAAATGTGATTAAATTTTTTTATTTGAGAAAAGACGTAAACCATTAAATGGATTATCATAGGATAGCTTCTCAAAAGGCAAGTTCTGCTCAGTTGTTCTGACTTGTTAACTACTGACAGCATGTAAGTGCTAGACATTGCCAGATAAGATTTTCCAACCTAACCACCCAAAATTTTCACATATGGACCTGATAGTTGTAGCACTCTTTCAAAATATAACCAAATAATATCCAGATAGGTGCTTAAAACGTCTTTAGAAGAACTTTTCAGCACAAAAGACCTTTCCAACCCCCAGTCATATTTAGGACAAGCTGGGTTTTTGTCTCCTATTAAACCTTAGCACTAAACAGATTTTACCTCAAACCTTAACTTGTTATCATCAGCTTTCAATACCTTAATTAACCATTCTGCTATGAGAATTTTGAAATGAGAAATAGGGAACATGACTTGTAACTAATGATCATGTAAGGCAACAGAGGTTTCATACATCCTTTATAGAGCACAGTTAGAAAACGTTCTTACCATCTACCCAATACTTTTTTACCAGAATTTTGATTATGTTTCTGTTGGTTCAGAATAATAACAAGTTATAACTATTTATTAATTCATGTTGATGAAAGCTTCAAACATCAATTGGGCCACATAGCATCTAAGCAGTCATATAACAACCCTACACTCAAATTAGACAAGCCCAAAGCATATGCCCATACAACCCTAAAGAGCAAGATCATTCAAGTAAAATCTCCTGTGTGATTAATTATCGTCCTCATTATCATTATCTATTCCTGTATGGCAGATCCTAGCCACCTGGCTTCAGTGTGTTTTTTTATCTCTTTAAAATCACCATTGCCATTATATTGATCCAAACAAATGCATCTTGACATAATTAATCTTTTCAGAATAGAAAAAGTATTTCCTTTAGATCTTACCCCCAACTATATGCCATGATGCTCCAAACAAATCAGGAGAGTTAAAAGCGATAACATAAACGCACAACATACCTCATTGTATCCAAGGGAGACGGCAGCATAGCGAACATTATCCTTGAAATCCTCATATCTGTCCTTACAACTCATTATGCCTTTCCAAAATAGAGCACTATATTGCAATTTTATTCAAATTCTGTCTCAATTATGACTAAACTAGCCGTTGATGTCAAAATAGCAGAGAGCATCAAATTAATGTATTAGAATTCCTACAAAAAAAAAGTCTAGATCAAGCACTATGCGGAAACTTCACATCGTAAAGAAAGTTAAAGCCACAACTAGAAGTACAATTTTTTCTATCAAAAGAAAAAGTACACGATTTTTGTTTTTATGAAACATGATGAGTTTTCTATGTCATGCATATATGCGTAGGTTTAAAGGGTGGTATCTCAAAGCACTTAAATATCAAAATTTGAATTACTAAACTAAGAAATGCAAGAAACTTCAAATATAGGCCCGCATACAGAACGATATTCACCAAAATTACATTCAATTTGGAAAAGAATAAAAGAATGCAATGTTCTCGACATAACGAAAGTCACAAAAGTACTTAACGAACGTACTCCCTCCCTCCAATAAAGCTCGGATGCCTTACAAAATGAGGGGAATTCATTGGACTGCCCGTACAAAAACCCAGAGTTTCTCTCCCTTTCCCTGTGCTTTTGGTGAGCAAGCCCAGCCATGTAATGTAGGATCCATCTTTTTACAAATCCAGACGAGCTTCATTGGACGGAGATAGCATAAAAAAGCACTCCGAGTAACAAAAAATGTGAATAAACATCTAAAAATTTTCAGCTTTTACAAAGTTCAGCGCAGGGAAAGAGGCGGCCATCCCATCCAAATTCCTTGCACAAGTGGCCGAGGCTGGCGCAAGGAAACCAGCCTGTCCTCTGCCGATCTGGCCACGGACCAACTAGAATTGAAAAATCCAGTCGTCGATCAGCAGCCTCACGCCAGAACTGGCCAAAGGCCACCAACTCCCATGCAATCAGCCGAGCCAGGAAGCCACAAAGGGCGAAAGAGGCATGGATAAGAGAAAGTACCAGCGACGCGGGGCGGTGCACGGCGGAATTGGCGGCGGCGCTGGCCGGCGATCGGGGTAGCAGGAGGTGGAGCGCGGCGGAGCAGAGGGAACCGGGACGACGGAGCTTCATAAACCAAAGCCGGCCCACCACACCCTCATTACTAAGCCCAATACCTTCTTTTAAAATGTGCTAAAAGCCCATTTATACTGAATTATTGACACCATGAGTTCAAATTAGAATGGGCTTATGGCCACTAGGCCCACTATCAATCCCCGTAAAACCAAAAAAAGCCCACAATGGCAATCGGTAAGAGTGTTAAAATAGGGAAGGAATATCAGAAGCCAGATTTTCATTATCAATGGCTATCAGCTACCGAGAAATTATTAGGTGCTCGTCGCGTACGGGGAAGTCATGCTCACCACCAACAGGTGATTGACACGACTCTCCTATTTTTGTCATGAGGGCCAGAGAGTACACAAATAGGAAATCGTGTCAGTCACCAATTTGTGTTGAGCACAACTCCAGCTGTGCGTACCTATAACTTCTCCGAGTTACCGAAGAAACCATTCTAGCGTACACTTAAAATTACGTGTCTGGATTACAGAACCAAAGTGGGCTGGTTTTAGTTCATTTTATTTTTTAATCCAGACAAGTATTGGTAGTGGAAGTAGTACTATGGACTAGTCAAATCGTGCGGGCCCGTGTGCCTCCACTCAATTCAAAATCTGTCAGAAAGCCCATAAAGCAAACAAAAATGGCTACCCCCAAAACCCCTAAATGGGCCCCCACTGAACTCCTCCTCCGTACAGAACCTTGTCGCATTAAAATCCCGGCACTGATTGATTGTTTGTCTCCTCATCTTACCCGTCGATTATCATCAACGGTCAATATGAGTCTAGTGGGCGCTCGTGTTCTCGTCGAACGAGGAGTCCCTTCGTCTCTGCGGCCAATTACAAGTCCCCGTATATATCTGATCGGCAGGGGGCGAGCCCGCGGCCGGCCATCCCGCCGTCTCTCGCCTCCGATTCTCCGCTTCTTCTTCGGAAAAGGAGGTATCTTGCGGCTTCGCTTTCATGAATCTCTTGTTGCTTTACTTCAAATTTGTAATCTTCGTAAGCTTTTGAGCTCCTACAATGCCTTCTTGTTTGATTCTATGGTGGAAATATAGGGTTTGTCTGGATTCTGTTTGTGGTGAGGTGTTTTCTTAGGTTTCTGTTCATGTTGTGTGCATTTGATTGGTGAATGCTTGGTTTATGTGTAGGGGAATGGCTTATTTGGGATGTGTAGCTTAAAATTTTGAAATCTTTTGCTTTTGGCGGGGTTTGGTTGGAGATTTTGTATATTGAAGTCAAAAGTTTGGGTTTTTGGCTTTCTGCTTTATGGTGAGTGATGATAGGAGTGGTGTGTTTGTGGGTTTTGATTGTGAGAGGTGCTAGATTCTTGGAGGTTGTCAGGCTTCTGCATTCTGCTTTCTGGTTCGCCGAAGGTGGGTTTGGTTGTCTGTGGATTGTGATTCCTTGTGCTTGAGGGCTTTAGCCTTTTAGTTCTTTTGGTTTGGAGGTTTTTAGGCTTCTGCATCATGGCTGCTGTGTTGCTTAAAGACGAATTTTTTGTATTTTGCTTTTAACACCTTACAAAATGGCCAATGATCATGTACTAGGCACTATGTTCTTTGTGATGTGAGTTCTTTGGAGCTATGAAGATGTGTTGTTAGTAGTTGTTGGAAGTCGGTTTCCTTTATATAACTTGATATATGAAAAGATAGATGGCAGGATATATTTTATCGTCCTATATTCGTTTGGATATTGTTTCATACTCTCTTCATTCCATATTAATAGTCCTATTAGGTTTTTCAAAGTGTATTCATTTTGAGAAACCAAATAGTTCTATTAATACAGAACGGAGGGAATATCATTCTGTTCCTTTTTGGTGCTTCGTGTTGTTTGTGTTTTGTTTGGAACTTCATGCATTTTATTTTCATCTTACTTCAGCTATTTTAAGCAATTTAATGTGATCTGTTGATTTTTTTTTGTTTTACTGAATGCTCTAATCTCCCTTTTTACTGTTGTTTAGAGTAAGAGGCTTTGACGTGAGCGGCAAAAAACAGTTATTTTACCGGCTACAGAAATGGCATCACAAGCTGCAATCTCCACTCCCGCATCTGTTCAAGTGGTAAATGAAGAATGCAACTTGTAGTTGATTTTTACTCCCTTGGGCTTAAAGGTTTATTCATATATAGGGGGTTTGATTAATTTTGTCCTGATTTGCAGGTTTGCAATGCATTTGTCGATCAGTACTACCGCATGCTTCACACAAACCCTGAAGTAGTTTTCAGGTTTTACCAAGACTCAAGCAGGCTCAGCCGTCCTGAGCCAAATGGTGTTATGAGCTCAGCCACTACCATGCAGGTTAGTTTTTATGCATTAAAGGGTACCTGTCGCTTGACAATGTTTAAATGAAGTGATATTAATACCTGAATTTATCTATTTTTATGCAGGGGATTAATGAAAAAATTCTGTCTTTAAACTATAGCAACATGAAAGCAGAGTTAAAGACTGCTGATGCTCAGGAGTCCCATGGTGGTGGAGTCATTATTCTTGTGACTGGATGTCTCACTAGCCTTGACAATGTGAAGAGGAACTTTGCTCAAACTTTCTTTCTAGCCCCACAAGAAAAAGGCTACTTTGTTTTGAGTGATGTGTTCAGATATGTGGATGAGAATGACCCAAGGGAAACAACATCAGTGCCGGCCAATTTTACCGTTGCAGCTGGCCCTGAAACTGATGTGACCCTCGACCAAGGTATAAGTACTATGTTTCATTTATGCTTGATTAATCTTAATATCTTGTGGGGCTCTTTACTGAACTGTTTGCATGTTTTTCAGATACTGTCCCTTCTTTGGAGAATCATATATCTGAACATGCTGTGTCTGTTCCTGAAGATGTACCGAACAGTGAAGAGGTAGTGGAAAGCGATTTGGAAGATAGTTCTGCTATCAGAGAGAGTACAGCACCTCTGGCTTCTTTGAGTGGGAATGAGGTTGGCCCGATCTTGGAGACAACTGTTGCCCAGGAAGACGTTCCAAAAAAGTCATATGCATCAATTGTAAGATTATTGTCTATGCACATATTTACGTCTTTTCTCATGATAATACATTACATCTTCTGTATATATCTATTGGTAGCAGCGGCTATGTGTGATTGTTATAACACGGGTTATAGGTTGGAAACTGAGACAACACAAAGTTCACCTGTCCAGGTTACTCGGTTTCTGTGATAAAAGTTTAGGCAAGTCAACCTGGATGACTCTGCGGCAATTTGCCAATGATTGAACATGTCGAATTGCTTTATGGCCTGGTGTTTGTGGGGGGTGTATGTGGTGCCTATAAAAGGGATTATGATACTTTTTCTGATTGTCGACATAAGGATATCTTTGTCCGTTTTAGTTGTCTTGGACTTTTTACATGGATGAGTTAGAGTTGCCTTGATATGTGGTATCCTTTTTCTTTTTGACCTGTTGTATAGAAACTCTCATGAAATAACCTTATGTTTGGCCACAGCTCAAAGCTATGAAGGAGGCTAAGGTGAGTAATACAGCTGCTCCTAGGACTGCTGTAACTGTAAGAGTGTCTCCTACAAAGACCGAGGGAAAGATGAATACAGCTGCTGCTCAGCCACATGAGAGTCTGGTTTCTCCTGCCTCTGATACACCAGTTGCTAGTGCTGATGAAGCTCTTGAAAGCAGTAGCCATCGTGATAAATGTACTATTCCTTTTTTATGTAACTAATGATACTTTCTATGAACCGAACATGATTGATAGTGGTTCCATTAGTATTTTAGTTGTAGTTAGTGCTTTTTCTTATTTGTGGTCTGCTAGTTAATAGCCTCGAGTCATTGGTTTTAATTTGTCTTTGTTGTTGACATCTTAAGTTGCTGTGTGAAATGTGCATTTATTCCTTGCAGCTGAGTCTCGCTCTATATATGTCAAGAGTTTGCCTAATAATCTGAGTGCTACTGAACTTGAGGAGGTGTTCAAGAAATTTGGACCTATTAAGGCTAATGGCGTCCAGGTCAGGAGTAATAAGGTCACTATCAAGATGATATTGTTTTATTGCCGTTATTATTAGATGTCGTTTTTTATTCAACTGTAAATACTCTCATCTCTAAGAATTTCATTTTAATATTTTTGGAGCAGCAAGGATACTGCTTTGGGTTTGTCCAATTTGAATCCTCAAGCTCTGTTACCAAGGCGCTGGAGGTATGAACTTAGTCACTTTCAACTATTTTCTTGGATTAGATTTCACATCTTTGATTTGCAATAAGTAAAATTTAGCATGCGATATCTATTTCGTCATTGTCATATCTGATTTTCCATTTTAGAGATGGGAACAGATGTCCATGTGTCAATTGTTCTTTTCTGTCTGCAATGTGTGTTAACTTTTCATTAGAAGATATGGTATATTCAAGTAGCTGCTATGCCCTTTGATTCAGGCTTCTCCTGTCTTGATTAATGGAAAGCGAGCTTTTGTGGAAGAGAAACAAGGAACATCTTCTCGAGGTAACAGAAATTTCAGCCGGTGTTTTCTCAAAATAGAATTTGTTTCTTGAGCTGCTTGAAAACTTGTCGATTTCCAGGTATTGGTGGAAGCAGTGTTAGAGGGAGGTTTCCTTCGGTGAGAGACGGCAATGGTGGTGGGTATCGCAATGACAGTTTCAGGGGGAGATCCAATTTTGGTGCCCGTGGAGCCTATACTCGAAGTGATTATGGAAGTCGAGGGAATGGCTATGGAAATCGAGGGAATGACTACGGGAATCGAAGGAACGATTATGGAAATCAGGGCTGGGGCTCATTTGTGCGTGATGGATATCAGCGGGTTGACCAAAATGGAGCAGCTGGGATGCGCCTTAGTGGAGGGACGATGCAGGCTACTGTTTCTGTATGAAGTTGCCCGGTTGGACCCAGACTTTTTAAATTCCATTTCGCATGGGAAATTACTTTTAGGAGGTTCTTAGTGCGGCAGCATTAGTGCAATTTTGTCTTTTTGTTTTTTGGTTTAAAATTAGAAACTCTGATGCTTGACCTAGTGAGAACTGTGCTATAAAAAATGAGGCTATTTTGTTAAGGGTAAAATTGTTTGCATATATTTTATCCTATATATTCGCTCAGGATAAAATTGCTACAGTTTTATTACTTAGATATTCTGATGCGTGCTTTTGTCCAGAAACATTATTGTTAGCTGCTCACCAAAGACCAGACAGAGCATGTTTGGCCCTTTTAGAATGAACGTAGAGTTTGCCTGTATGCTATTGACCCCTTCATGTCTGTTAGTTTAATACTCCTGCCTTCCGGATTTATTATTATCACAAAGTTTTTCCAAAATAACTAATTTTAGTTCATTTTGCAAAACCTTATTGGCCATCTGCTGATTCAGAAGAAGAGCTCTTCATGTCACTAGTTTTCTAGCTGCTGATTCAGAAGAGTAGCTATCCATGTCACAAGAGTCTCCCAATTGCTGATTCAGAAGAAGATTCGCATTGGCCATCTGGGAGCTAGTTCATTTCAATTAAAAGCAATGAAACTAACTTTCATTATTTTGTTTAACTGGCTTGGTTAATTGATGATCAATTTGTAGATAAGGCTTAAGGAACGAAAACTCCAATTCATGTAATATAAGAATATTTGTGGGTAGAAAAAAAAAAGGTTTGTTAGATTTTTTTAAATTAAATAAAATTTATAGTAGTGGAATGAATATTTAGTCTAGTCTTATTAAATATATAATTTATTTTATGAGACCCTCTAAGGGAAAGGTAAAAGTTGCGTTAAGGAAGATGAAGAAGGCAAAACTCTATGATCCGATAAAATTTCTATTAAAGTATAGAAGGATTTGTGAGGTGTTGGCTTAATTTAGTTGACTAGTTTGTTTAACCAAATCTAAAAGTCTAAGAGGATGTCGAAGGAGTGAAATAGAAGTACCTTAATACCTTTGTATAAAAATAAAGGAGAAATTTAAAGTTGTAAAAATTATAGAGATATAAAGCTTATAAGGCATATTATGAAGTTATAGGAGAGAGTAGTAGAATGATATTTGCAAAAAATAATAGAGAATCAATTTGGTTTTATATTAAAGAGGTCAATAACGGAAGGTATATTTTTGTGATGACATTTAGTAGAGATGTATAAAGATATGAAATAAGACATTTATATTATCATCATAGATTTAGAAAAAACTTACAACAGAGTATCAACAAAGTTTATTTGAAGTATTTTAAAGAAGGAAAATCATAAAATGTTAAATAAATATTATAAAAGATATTTATGATGGGGTTGTGACTAGCGTATGAACAATTAGGAAAGAACGTAAGAGTTTTCGCTTATAGTAGATCTTCATCAAGGGTTGACTTTAAGTATTTATTTTTTTGCTTTATTTATGTATGAGTTAACTAAATATATACAATATAATGTACTTTAGTTTTATACTTTTATAAATGATTTAGTTTTAATTTATGAGAGTAAAATATGTTTGAATACAAAATTAAAATTACGGAGGGATGCTCTAGAATCAAAGTATTTCAAAATAAGTAAGACTAAAACATAGTGTATGAAATTTAATTTTAAGGTAAAAATATAAGTATAACCCCAGTTGAAATAAATAGGTTTTTGGATTTATTATCAATAAAGAATGAGATATTAATAACGATATGGTACATACGATAAATGCAGAGTGGATAAAGTGGAGGGTAGGCTAGAGAGTTTTTTGTGATATGCATATTTTAAAAAGGCTCAAATACCAATTTTATACATGGTTTTAAAAACCGGACCAGGCCGGCCAATCCGACCCAATCTGACCAGAGCTGGACCATTTTTCGGTTCGGGTCAGCACTCCCCTCTTCTCCCCCCGATGAGCCAGAGCCCGAGACCCCCTCGGCGCCGCCAGAGAGGGAGGCATCACCCCGTTGAGCTAGACCCCCCCCCCCCCTTCCCCTTCCGGTGGGGTGCCTCTGGTTCGACGCGACAGCGCTGGGGAGGCCTCTGGCTCAACAGAGCAATGCCTCCCCCTCCGGCGGCCCTGCGAGGCAAATCCCCCCCCCCTCTTTCCGGCGGCGGCCAGAGCGAGCCCCCCCCCCCCCCCCCCCCCCCCATCTTTTTTTAAATTTTTTTTGTAATTACGTCACCGCCGGGTCAACCCAGGTTGACCCCAGTTGGACCTATCGGTCACCGGTCCAATTTTTAAAACCTTAATTTTATATAACAATCATTAGGCTTAATACTCTATGGAGTGGAATGTTTGACACCAAAAAGAAGTTATAGATAAGTTAAATTTAGCCGAAATGAGAATGTTAAATTGGATAAGTGAGATAACTAGAAGAGATAAGATTAAAAATGAATATATTCGTGATAGTTTAAAGATACTTCAATTAGGGAGATGCTAAGAAAATGTAGGTTAAATTAGTATGAGCATATGCAAAGAAGACAAATAAATGGCCATATAAGAAGACTAGGAAGAGATGTATATAAATGATGTCAAAAAAAGATGAATGATGTCAAAAAAAGATGAGATACTAATAACTTAGATGAAGTTAATAAAAAAATATATAACTTTACTATATCTTACAAAAAAAAAAGTTGGCATAAAACATATCTAGAGTAAGATCAATGTCGCAACCCTATATAGTTGGAAAAAGACACGATTATGATTATCATTATGTTTACGAGAACTTCTGTAAATTGGAGACGAGACTTGAGGCAGCTAAGGCAACTGATCCTCCTGCAGCACAAGCTAGAGCCACAGCAACTTGCACAACAACCTCCCATGGGTACTCTTCAGGCACAATGTAGACACAAAGGGGACCCAACAACAGCAATCCGATGCCCAAGTTCAGTAGGTTTCCAGGCGTGCTGGGATCTGTGGCTGCAGACAGAACTCCAAATTCCTCTGCCTTTGAGAGGAGGCCCAACCTCTCAACCGTGGACAGTGAGAGGCCAAAGCCCTCGGCTGCAGATAGCAGGCCTGCTTTCTCTGCCTTGGTTAGAAGCCTCAGCTCCTCTACTCTTGTTAATAGCTTGACTGGGGGACCGTTGTTGGTGTTAATCTCTCTTGGCCCTGGCTCCCCAACCGGAAAGACTGTTGAACCCTACATTGCAGATGTTCATATCTTTATCAATAGAATGTCACAACCAGTCTAAGAACAGGTCATCTAAATCTACGAAGTGAGACGAAAACGAACAAGCGATGGAATACATAAGAACACAACTCAAGAAATATTTGTGGGGAATCAACATGTTCATTAAATTTAATACAACTCCCTCTGGTCACTTTCATTTGAAAATCAACTGTATTTATTAAAAGCGACCAAAGGGAGTACATGATTACTGACTTTAGAATGTGGAATTTCCAAATTGAGGCAAAGCAAATGCTATTGTAAGGACAAAACAGATGAAGATTTATTTGTTGCCAGTAAACATGTTCCTGAAGTCTAATGTAAGATTATCATTGGCTTTCAATTTCTAGCTCAAACTCACCATAAAAAAACACGGGCACTGGAGAGTGGCAAGGAAGCGCGATGTAACTGATATTTGAAGATTGGCTTGTCACAAGCAAGAGCAAGCAAGCCATTCTTCTGTTTGTTTAGCGTAATAGAAATTTTAAAGTCCATACTCGGGTTTAAACTATCATTGAAAAATCATCCCTCTTTTATAATCTAAACAACTTAATCTTATTCAATGTTTTTTTTCTCGTACTCCATATTGCAGTGTACAACTTCAACCAACCAACTTGAACTTAAGAAAACATTTGATTATAACGTACAGCAGTTCTACTTATAAAAAGCTAAAAGAAGATATAGAACAATATGAACGCTAGCTTACCCTCCTGGTGGCCATAGTCCTAGTTGATGAGGCAGCAGGCTTCTGGGTGGCCATAAATTGACTCAAATTCGGCAAGTAAGCTCTCATTTTGGCTGTAGAGCAGAGAGAGATCCCATTGCTGCTACAATATCCCATCTCTTTCTTTCTTCTAATTCAGTCCAATTCAATCCAAATTCTTCTCTTGACACCTCTGGAACAAGAAGATGATGTGTTCACAAACCAGCAAACTAGAAGATTTCAGTCCACTACTAATAGACCACGTGGCAACCGTTCGTCTACTCGTCCGAGTTTGAACAGGCCCATTTAGCTTTGCAGAGTGGGCTTCATAAACATTGTTCGTGGGCTCCAATTGTGTTGGGCTTCACACAGGCCCACGTTCCACAAAACCCTAGAAAAGCCCTAGGAAGGAAGCTTTGGGCGAGCTGATTGAGCGGCCATGGCGAAGAGCTATGCTGGGAATACGGTGGAGACGGTGAAGGGGTTTTGGAGGTCTCAGTTCCAGGACGAGGAGAAATTGGCCATGAATATGGTACCATCTTCTTACCCCGTGCAAATTGATCTATTTGTTTTGCAGTTTGATTGATAATGAATTCGTATTTTGGTCTGGTTGCTTGTTTTTTATATCTGTGTTATTGAATTGGTTGTTTTCTGCTGGCATTTTAGTTGAATTTCCTGTCTTTTTGCATTTGATTATGTTGATTCTGCGTTTTTCAGTGTAAAGCTGACACCTTTTGGTATGTTTGCTGAGTACTATTGGGAAAGTGGGTGAATTTGTGGAAGCTAGTAATTTCGTGTGTTTTGTGACATTTTGTTTCTTCCGTGGCTTGTGGCCGGAGCGCCTCATGGTAATTTTGGTTTGTGAGGCAAATGGAAGAAATATTAAGATGAATGGATATTAGAGAGTTGCCCAGTGCAGGCTTACGTATTTGTTATTTGTTTAAACAGTAGAAGATTAGTTGCACAGAATGTATGCCTATGGGATTCGACCTTAGGACCTCTTCCAGTGTTAGATATCAATTAGCCTGGCTAAGGCTGGATTGGCAACAGTAGAAGATTAGTTCTACTTGACATTCAACTGGAGGCCTTCCCTTGTTAGATTTCTACACTTGGATTTGCAGCTGTTTCAAACAAATTGGTATTTGTTGTAGGATCTTAGGTTCTGCGGAAGAGAATAATTGTGAAGTAGTGCTACTGCTGTCGAGGCTTGCCATGCGGGGCCTGCGCCATTAATGTGAGCATCTTGGGTTGGGAGCTGTCTTAACCTTTTAGAATAACTTTTTATTTGGGGTGGGCATAACTGCCATAAACCTTTGCTTCGAGGAGTTCTAGAGGTTATAAATTGAATCTTTGATAATGGAGGCACAAGATTAATCTCCTTTCCTTTCTATCCCTAGTGGCTGATTTGTGATCCTATGGTCGTCACCTTCCTTTTATTGAAATGACATTTGATGATTACTCAATGGTTCTCTTTCATCCTTGCTGGCCCATCATACTCAATGGTTCTCTTTCAGTCCTTGCTGGCCCATCATAAGCGATACTACCTTTTCTAATTAGCCTGGAGTCAGTCTCATTGAAACTACCACAGTTTGGGTTAAAGAGATGTTCATTGATTGTGTTTTTCGTGTGCATAATTTATTTCATCATTTCCTCTCCTTGACTGGTTTTTGGTGGCTTCACCTGGATATGCAGTTAAAAGGAAATACCTTTCTTTAGTACCCAAAAACTGATGTATTGTCGTCCTATTATAGTGGGCATATCAAGGATCGGTTTCTTGCCGGTCCCTAATCCGAGTGGAAAGAGGATATTCATACTGACGGCATTGGTATTCCGGCTGAAAGAATGGCCATGATTTACCTGTCATGTCTTTTGTGTATAAAATGGTGCTGATAAAATTGGAACATACCATATATTGTCCTTCTTTAACACAGAGATTTTGTGGTATTAAGGTCAATTTGCAAATGAGGTATGGAAGGCTTTTTAAAATTGAGGTGTGAAAAATGGGATGTACGAATGTATCACTGCACAGATGATCCAATTTTTTGTGCTCTTTCGACTTGCTGTTGTTTTGTGTATCTTCCATTAGTTGGATGTTCAGTTGAGATTATAGATGCCTTGATATGATTTATTATTTATGCATTAAATTCTGGAAATTGATTTGTGTTTGATTTTGATAAAGCCTCTACTGTTTTGCAGAAACTGCTGCGAGCTATTGGAATGTTTGCTGGTTCCATAGTTATAATGCGCAATTTTGGAGACCTTATGGCGATATGATAGTTCTAGGATTTGAGTTGAGGGAGTTTAAATTCATGTAAGATGATAAAGTTCTGCTAATTAGAATTTTTTCTGGGAGTGAGTTACAAGTTAAGTCGAACTCTCGATTTCAGTTTCTATTCCGTATCTGATAGTACAGGCATAAACTTTATCGTACGACATTATAAAATCCAGGACTTCACAATTTCTGTCTGTAAACATTCTAAAGTTTATTATTTCATAAAAAACATCATAAAGTTTATCACGGTTTTCTTCCCCCATTTTGGTAACTGATTTGTGTCTTGGCAAATAAAATCCAGATTTGATAGTGAAACAAGCATGTTGGGTATTTATGTACGCCATCAAATAGTTGAACCATCGTGGCGATTCAAGATGAACATTCAACTGGAGTTAAAATATATATTTTGTGAATCTAGAAAATATAACTTTTCAACAGTTCTACATGCACTGACGACGACTGTATGAGTATGACCCATACTGGTTATTACTGTCACATCGGTTATTACTTTCACATGTTCTTCTATTCATTGTGCTTGTCGACCTGCTTCTTCCTGAGAACCACCAGCTTCTTATGAAAAGGTTATAGATGATTAAGAGACTACATGTGCTCAAACAAGCAAAACAGTATAAGTGAATATGACCTAAGCAGTACTACTAATTCATGAATGAAGACGTGCCTACGTATAAGTCAATTAAAAAAAAACGAATATGTATGTTCAAGAACAGTACCCAACCTTACAAAAAACACTTGAGAGTTCGTAAAAACATGAAGATGTGCGTACAAGTCAATAACCAAAAAGAATATGAAACAATTTAATTTATGCTGTACATGATCTAGTGCAGGTTCGAATTCCACAGCTGGTTGGGATGTTTCACGCAGACGCCAAATTTCCGAGCTAGCCATTCGGGCATAGGTAAAATTAAAACCAGTGCTTTCATGGCTATCATCGACGTGGTCATGTTTGCTGCCGAAGGCAGCAATACTACGCAGAAGACGAATTTGGTCATGGTACTCAGTGTGAATACGTGAAACAGTACGATTGTACACTTCATCGTCTTCATCTCCTATTCTCCATTGCCACCCTGATCATCATCCATGTTTCTCTTCGTCTAAAAGCTTACAACAACATTCACGCAAATATCTTATTTCCACTAACAACTTCTCCTCCTTCCACTTTCTAAATTATACGTCACAAAGATATTATGTACCAGAAATATACGATTGAGATTGATCTTACATGCACACGGTTGAACTCAAATCCGCTGGTGAAGCTTCACCGGCAGTCACTGGTAAAGCTTGACCGGCCGTCCATATCAGCAATCAACGGCGCACACACAAGTGCCATGCGCTCAGTCAAAATCAAGTATGTTCACTGGCGTCATTTCCATGTGTGCCGTTTATTTTCTGTGATGGACAGCCGGTGAAACTTCACCATCGGATTTGATTTCGATAGGCACCCCCTAATCCCTGTGGCCTATACATGATTTCGATAGGATTATCTACTCTTGATCTGCAGGTGCCAACCCGTGTCGGCAGAGAGGGCAGAGGCGGCTGCGTTCTAGCCAAGGAAAGAGACAGCCTGCATGGAATACATGAGAACAAGGCATGCATGCAACATCTACCCCTTCTAAGAACTTGTCTTGACAGATGGCACACATCTCCTCCTTTTGATTACCAACATCGGAGCCGCTGCCATGGATCCCCTCCTTGTACTTCTTCACTTCCAGAGCCTCGACAGCCGCCCTCGTCGCCGGAACTGCCCCGAACATCTCCTGCCCGTATGCCTCGTCCGTCGATACATGGTCTAGTCCAAATTCGAGTTCCAAATATTGGAATACTTCAGGCCAACGCCAAAATCCATCTTCGAATTCAGCCTCTCGGAAAGAACTAGTAATGGTGATTTCATTACTGATAAAGGCACCAAGATCGAACTCATCAACGTGCACATGTGGGTGGGGAAACTCTAGCTCCTCTCTTACTCCGCGTTGATACACTTCATACTCGTCCTCCTGTATTGAGCCAAAATCTGCGAAGTCGAGATCATCTCCTCTTCCTGGGACTAATCCCGGGGCTGCTGCCTCTTGATCTCCATGACCACCACCATTACTGAAAAGGCCACCAAGATGATTGTGTTCATGTGTGTGGCCGAACTGTAGCTCTCTTACTCTGCCTTGATGCACTTCATACTCGTCGTTCCACATTGAGACAAAAGCTGTAAAGCAGAGATCATCTCCTCTTCCTCGGACTAATCCCGGTGCTGCTGGCACTTGATCTCCATGACCACCCTGATCACTTTCCATGCTTTTCTTCTTCCAAAAGCAACAACGATGTTCACCCAAATACTTGATATTCACTAACAACTTCGCCTCCTTCCTCTTTCTTACTTATGTAACATGATTGAGAGTTGAGACTGATCTTATGTTTATATATCTACTCTAAAGTGGTTAAGATATCTCCTAGTAATAGAGGGACTATACACCGACTTCCTACGAACTCCAGTTCTTAAACGGCAATGACCAAAAATAAGTATTGTGTGTGTACGTATTCATAGTCCACACGGTTGCGAGGGCGCCTACTCGGCTCATGTAGAGAAGATATCCAATTTAGTTAGGGAATCATAGTAGCTAGGAAAAATTATTTATGGGTGTCCCTTGATTAACACGAATTAGAGCACCATAAAGTCCTGGGGAACAGCTCCCTGGCATTGAAGTGATGAGGTCTGGCTAGTGCGTCCCCTAATGATCATATATTTTGCGTTGTTTGGAAAGAGATTTTCTCTATTCTATCTGCATCTTATGTCAAACCTGGATCATATACTAGCAGCAACTAGCAATCCAACTCAACTAGATGTTGATAAAAATGTATTTCATGTCAGCTTCTCGCCTTCTACTAGTAGACAATAATGAGCCAGAATTTAACAGTGGTATTCATAAGAATGACAGAAGAAAAAGGAGGATGTCCAGGAGTACCATAACTTTGTAGCAAAAGTTCAAGTAATAAGTGACAGTGGTATACTATAGCCCTTCGTGGATAATCTTTTAACAGTAAAGAGTGCATTGCTATTAATGCAGCTTCTGGAATAATCAATCAGATTATGCTATGACGTTCTTTAGTTTTCCATTTTCAGTCGCATGCACCAATAATTCAAGGGTCAATATTAGCTATACAGGAAAGAATGAGAAACTAATCGCTCTTCAAGAAAGACAGAGCTTCAGTCCGGAATTTGTTGATGTCCCAATGTGGTTCTCTCTCTTAACATGTTTACAAATCTTGTAAAATCATTTATGTGATTGATCCTATTTCAGCCTCAACGATTAAAGCTCATGACTTATAGAAGCATCCTCCACAAAAAGGAGGCTTGGTATAAGAAGGGCCAGGAACTTATCGTATTTACTCTTTTCTACATGTGCTTAGTTTAACCAGTTTAGGTATCTAATATACAGAAAGTGCAAAGCAAAAGCATGAGGTCAGAGAAAGGGTGAAACATTGGTCTTATTCATCTGCAGATGGTGACGCCCCACCGCTTAGAGTTTGTATGATAGCTTCCAAGACCTTGATCTCGGCATCTCTCTTCGAAATCTCCTCTTGCTTTGCCCGTAATTCTTCCATGTGTAACTGGAACACTTCTGCAGAAAATAAATAATGCTGTCAATAAGTAAACGAATGTCTTTTCACACATAAATATAAAATAAAAGATAAAAAAAAGCTGCAACAGTTATAAATGTCAACTTCCTCAGGGCAACTTCTGGTCAAGGTTCACCAGCGCATTGTCAACTAAAATTTGTTCCTAAGCATTTGATTACACTAATATACTTTATGGCAGTTGGTTTTTGTGTTCATCTGATTACACTAATACCTTATAGCAGTAGCCTTTTTTATTTATCTGATTGAACTAATACTTTAGATCGAACAATGACATGTTGAAGCAATACTTCATAAAATAACTTGGCAATCATACTCGAAGTGTTCTCAAGTTCTCTAGTTATTTCTTGGGTGCGCAGCTCAGCAGCTCGCTGTGCTACTTCAGCCAGTCTCTTCTCTGAACGAGCATGAGCAGAAGCTGTAATCGCAGCATCCAGTTCTCGTTCTAAAGTTGCTACCCTCTGGTCAAGTGCCTGCATGTACAAGATATGAAGAGAAGTATAAGCACAGAATACTTTTTTACTTCTATGTAGTGTGCTAGGCAAAAACGTGTTCCTTACTATCAAAACTGATGAATCTGCAATTTCTATATATTGTGCTTAGGTAAAAACGTGTTCCGTACTATCAAAATTATATCTGAAATTTTTTTGAAAAATTTATTCCTTATACATCATCATAGTTGCCCTATCTTGAAGTTATAACAATGCAGAACATAATCAGTAACCATAACACCTGAAAAGCCAACAATTAGACTACTAATGCAACTCAACAACGTAAGACAGTGATGACAGTAATGGCTCACCATCACACCCAATTGCCATGATTTAACTACCAAAGCGTTAAAAGAAAAGCAAGACAAGACAAGTATAAAATTTATCCTTGAATCCAAATTATAACCTGTGTTTGCAAGCCACTAGTCTCAGATGAATCTTAACTATTTTTAATTAGTCCAAGGAGATCTGGTATTACACGCTAGGGACTGTCTGGTATACCCCCAGCTTTTGGTCACCGGTGAGGCCAGGGTTCAGTCGCCCTGGCTGGGGAAAATCAATCCAGCTCTCCATTTGGTTCGGTGTCGGCGACAAAAGTCAAGTAGCATGACGGTGCAGAATTATCATAATATGCATCTGATCTTATTTCAGCACCACAGACTGGAGCTTACAACCCCGGTGCCTCAACAGGTGCAAGTGATTCAGTGCCCACAAAAATTTAAACTCGTTTATATCAACACGCCGAATAACTTGCTTTTCGTTTTTTGTTTTTGCAGTTTCTCCACTCAAATCCATGATTTCAACTGCTGAATTTAAGAACTTGGAAGTCGGTGTTCCAACTCTACAGATGCGGCATTTCAATTTTCCTCTTCCTTCAAATTATCACTGGCAATGTTAGCCATAATAGCATTCCTATTACAATCCGGAATTTATGTATTTCTCACAATTCATAAATTGCTAAAGTTACAATCGACCTAGATCACAGAGTCATCTTACAAACAAAAATCAGCTAAAATCTTGCCAAGATCGCTATTGAAAGGAAGAAGACAATAGAAGAAGGGTATAGGAAGAAGGCAACCTTGATGATTTTGGCCTGTTCGGAGGTCAAGGAGGCCTTGGTGAAGGCGTCTTCCTCGACGAAGACGGCCTTCTTCATGAGAAGCTTCTGAAGAGAGTCGAGGTTGCCGCCCATCTCCGTCAAGTTCACGATCGCCGCCCTCCATCTCTCCCCGCCCTTCCCGCTCTCCTCCATTCCCCACCTTCCCTCGCCGGTGCTTCCTAGGCTTTCTGATCAAAACAATCGCAACAGACCGGCCAGACCACGTGGGATTTACTCCGACTTTATAAAAGCGGCTGATCTCCAGCATCGACGGTGCACAGGGAATGTTCTGGGTGATCCAGGTGGAAATTATTCAGCGCGCCCGGCGTTCCACGTGTGCTTTTGCGCCCAAGTAATCGGGTCGAGTTTATTGGGTACAACCGGCAGCCCACGTCATACGGGAGCAGTTAATTTTCAAAATAAAAAATAATTCTTCTTCCGCTTTATTTTTATCACGGCCACCTCACACGAAATGTTTCCTCTTCCGCTTTATTTTTATGTTTCTTCTTCCGCTTTATTTTTATCACGGCCACCTCACACGCCCCTCGTAGAAATATTGCAAACCCCACCTTATATTTCCTTTCACCACACTAGCACATTGGTGGTGATAAAAAAATGGGAGGTATAGCATTACTCTTTCAAATCAACGGTGCACACACTATGCATGTGCACTTCAACTCTTTGACACTAAATTACGGAAGCGCACATCTATTACATGTGCATTGTTATTCTATGAGATCAATGGCTCCTTGGTGCCCAAGAGTATTGATCCCAATAATTTCTCCTCCTCGAGATAAATGGAGCACACGCTTTTCGCGGCTTGGCCACGTCCCTCTTATGCCACGGCACTAAATTGATCTACAGATCAATGACACACAGAATTAGCTGCACACATGTAAAGTGTGCGCCGATCATGGAGATTTTGCTTTCTATTTATACTATCACAGGCAATATTGTGCGTAACTTTGCTTTCCTGCATAAAAATTAAAATCCCTCTTTCCAATATAGGTGATATTAATGTTTTCCATGATTGAATGAAGAACACAACATAATACTACGTCAAACAAATGATGCATTTTGCCTCTTATGTGCTCTAAGAAAGTCTCCATTGGAAAAATATTTAGCCTTCAACACCTACGAGCAAAGAGAAAGAGGGTTAGAAATAATACGTCATCCTTGTTTCGCATACCATAAGGGTCCTTGTAAGTCTATGGCTATGCAAAAAGAGGGTTAGAAATATTAAGCCTTAGATTTGGCTTGCGCTAGGACAGTTTGGTGTCTACCCAATGAAGATGAACTTAAAGTGAATTTTGATGGATCTATTTTTGACAAAGAAGGTAAATTAGGTGTTGGTGTTTTGCATTAGAAATCACCTAGGGGAGATCATAGAATGTAAGTATTTCGTAGAGGGTCAATTTCATGCTGAAGAGGTTGAACTGTTAGCGGCAATTAGAGCTGTTGTTTTTGCAGCGCAGCATACATCCGACAAAGTTATTAACCAGCTAAAAAACAAAGAAGGGCATTCAACTCTTGACAATTTGGTAAAAAATGCTCTATAGTCTCTTGACAAATTCGAATCAATTTCTTTTCTTCGCAGGGGGGCAATTCTTTAGCACATTGTCTAGCTAGACATGCGCGAAAGTTGAATCAATTTCTTTTCTTCCTGTTCATAGGGGGGCTAACTCTTTAGCACATTGTCTAGCTAGACATGCACGAAAGTTGTCCAGCCCGGTGGCTTGGAGTGGACGGGTTCTGTCGTTTGCAAAACTGGCTTGGATTGTAGATCGATCGTGTTTAATGTAGTGTATTGATCTTACTTCATGAAATGAATCAAAAAAAAATGAAGAACACAACTCTCTAGCGCTTAATGGCTTTCACCATAACAGTTATGGGTGGAAGAGATATAACCCAACTCTGGAGAGCCTCAGAAAATAGGAAGAAGATCAACTAGTAAGCAAAAGCCAAGAAGGATGTACATATGGCTGGCCAAGTGTATGCCAACCAATGAAGCAGCAGCAACAATTTTATGTTGTGGCCAGCAAAAAAAAAAAGGGGAATGCTATGCTGTAGCCTTTTCTGGAAAATTGAAGAAAAGAAAATGTTGTTTAAATGCCCAAGCATATAAAGTCAATGCAACCTCAGTAACTAGTAGCAGAATGCTAGCAACATATACTTGCTGCGGATGTCCTCAAAAGGCTAATAGATTTGTCTTCATCCAAAGTCCTGCAACCTTTTTTTAGCTATTAATAAAAAAACTTCTTTTAGCTAAGTAATGAAACTGTTTTTATATACGAGGAACTGAGGAAGTACTGAAACTTAATTAGCACAAAGTATAAATTATGATATTTCTCAAACCTAATGAATGCTGTTATAATCATCAAACATGGTGTTATCTGAAGCTCATTTTTTGCATATCCAATCAATCAGCTATCATATATATACAATAATCCCAAGCAACAAAGCCATACGTCAGTCAACCAACACCCAATTTGTGTCTTAGGCCACTGCAGCCACAAAAGTTGCAACTAGTAAGTTTCTCCATAAACTGGCCACGAGTACAACATTATTGTCATCTCAGTGGACAGCCTTTTCATTTTCGAAATTATTCTGTTTAATTAACCTGGATAAAGCCAATTTTACATTCCCATCATGAAAAATAGCAATGTAAACACATTAGCTCCCAAGACAAAATTTGATCATTAATTGAAATGAATTCCCTCTTTGTAATGTAACTATATTCAATGGCTCACATCTATTCTTTCCTAGCTAATTGTTAAGTAACTCTCGATCTTCTCAAAAATGAAATTGACAAAGACAAAAAGAAAATGCAAAAAAGCACAGCTTCTTGCCACTAGGCAAGTTAGTAAAAAAAGTCGAAAATCCATCAAAACATCTCCACAGATTTACTGGCAAACACCAAACCAAGACATAGCTGGCAATAGTCACGGAAGCTTATAGATATCCAAGGCATTCTAGGAGGCAGACCAGTATTCAGAGCTGTTGGAATACTGCATATGCACAAGAAAATTTAAGCCCATGTAAAGCACTCATATAGCTAACTATAAAAAAATCAACATATAGCTGAAAATGATCTCGAGAAGGCTGCCAGAATTTACCTTCTTCCGCTGAAAAGTCCATAAGCAGATGAAATGCGGGAAGATAGCAAGACTCCCGCAAAAACTTTCCCTAAGTGAGGTGAGACAATTTCTCCTGCAGTGATTTCATCGGATCTTTATAGTCATAACATAATGAAATTAGATTTAATGACACGGAGTTATAGAAACAACATTGATGAAAAATTAAGTAGGAGAAGCCTTCTATCAAATGATTATTTGCTCAAAATGCCTCCATGACAGCTAAAGAAAACTCAACGGTCAATAAGCACACCAGTTGGTTCCACAAGTTTTCTGGAAGTATTGTCATTTTTTTTCAATGTTTGTAAAAAAAGAATTGTAAAGCTTTCTTTTTATATTTAAACAGAAAGATAAGAAAATAAAAACACTGCAAAGCGAAGTAGAACTTCCGAAAAAAGTTTGAAACCGCAGTATTGTTCTAGGAGACAATAAATTTTTTTTAAGTAGTTAATCCAGACTTGGAATAAGTAATTAATGCACAAATAACTAGTGATACATAGTTGGTTTACTCTGGTGCAATATTTTATAATAAGAAGATAAGCAGGTTAATTTGTGCCTTGCATATGTGTGTACGTGCACAACAAGGACAGTACGTAGTGTACAATCTGAGGAGTAAACATATAGGTATGGCTATTCTCTTTGTATCCATATCAATATCCATACTGAAAAGTAACAAGATCGTTTCCTTTCACTGAGTGGATGGCATAAAATTGGAAGAACACGATATAAATGGGAGAGCTCGCCAGAGTTTCATCACTATCCTTTATAGATTGTCATTGAAACTAGAAGATTCTCAAATCTGAGCCATCAACATATGATGCAGGTTTCAAGTGACTGAATAACAAGGCAAGGCAACTTAAGTGAAGGTGAATTTGTAGACCCCTTGTGCTAGTGGTGCTCTTTCAATGTCATGAATGGTCAAAATCTATGTAATGGATTATGGTGTATTTACAAGTGAATGTATCTATCTCAACCACATTAGTCACAGTTCACACATTGTTTTGGGGCCATGTCCTTGTTTACTAATAATTACGAATTTTGGAATCCTAAATTTGTCACGCAGACAGGAAGAATGATATATATTCCCTGCAATAGATGACCAAATCACCTCATCAATGGATTAAAGACAAAGAACATCAAGAGAACTGTCTTGCCTTGCACTTCCAGAACAGAAACAATATGGGTTTGACATAAACATATCACTAGATTAAGGATATGTAAAGAGAGACCTTGAATGGTGGGCAAGAAAAGTTAACCTACAAATCTCAAAATGATGGTTTCCGCGAGCTAAAATACAGAACCTAGTTAAGAAATTTGTAAGCACACCAACACATGTTGCATCTTTAAAAGCATAATAATCTCACCTAGAAGTCAGAACTTTCATTTAAAAAAAACAGTCAGTATTTCTTTACTTTTTAATTTTTATACCCACTAACTTCATAAACAGTGGATTCCTTGTTCAGCTATTTATATACTCCCTCCGTCCAGAATTATTATCACCATAAGGTTTTCCAAATTGTAGTTCATTTTGGAAAATCTTAAGGTGATAATAATTCTGGACGGAGAGTATTAACAAGGCTTGGGACCCATTTAACCAATGTGCCTGCCTCACAGTACAAAAAAATGAAAAACATTGACTTACCTAGGCTAGCGAAGGTGCTGCGAAGAGTGAAAACCATTGTCTCAGGTTTTTCTTTGCAATTTTGAGCTGATGATATTTCAAACCAACAACCAGATGGAAATCTTCTCGGCCTCATCATCCAAATAAAAATTTCCGCACAAGGAATAGCATGAATCATTGAGATAGCAATTTCTAAGAACATACATATGGAAGTGATCGTGATATTCATGATGGTGAAAAATATATGAAACAATGAAGTTGTTGGCAATAGAAGTAATGTCGGCGTGAAGAGAAGTGACCCCACCACATGCTGCTCCACTGTGTACTTGTAAGTATCCAATCTTTGCCTTAGTGGATTCCACTTTTGACCTCTAACAATGCAGTTCACAATTAAAATTAGTAATCAAACTAAGGTTATGTTGACAGTAAGCAGAAGTTTATTTGCCTATACTCAAACTGATATGTACAGTAAGGAGTAGTTGTTAAGCTGGTCTAACTACACATTTGAAAATCAGGGCAAAGCCAGGTGGTAATATGACTTAAAAATCAGAGTGGAGCCAGCGAGTCGTTTTTTGCTTATATTTGAGAGTAGAATATAAACTAAAATTCAGTAGTTAAGCTTGTATAGCTATGGCAACCCTTGCCCCTGGTGAATAGTGGTGCTGATGACAATGTCACCAGCACCACTAACAATGATTCATAAAGCAACAACATCAGTAGAGGTAGCTATTCACCTGAAAAGACGCCACAGAGAGGCAAGAGCTTGGATCTGTAATAAATACAAATGCGAAAACATCCAATGAAGGACTGAGAGATGTAATGTTGCAAGCCTTATAGTGTCTATGCAGAAAGCAGCTGGAATAGTTGCCCCAAAAATCATCCCTGAAAGGGCAAGGCCTCTAATGAAATTGTGGTGAAGTAAATCCAAAAGAAACCAAAGAGTGGACCAGATCTGAATCACATTTAGAGAGATCAGACCAAAGACTGCCGCCAATTCATTATTCAGTTTAAAACCAGCTGGGACCCCCATTAACCATACACAACCAGAGCGTAAAATGTTGTTTGTAATCTCATGCGCCAACTGAGAAATCCAAACATATATAGATTCCTCATAATATAACAAGAAGAAGCCAAAGATATTGCCAAGAAGAACGTCAAGGATGATACTTGACCATATAGAATGCTTCCGTAATTCAACTTTATGGGCATACTCCACATTTGAACTAGACCTGCAAATTAGACACTGTCAAAAGCATGCAAGTGCACGAGTTTTTGCTACATGCATGACACTGCATAGGTGAAACAAGTATATACACCCGATACACAATACTAAAAGTTTTGAAGGAATTGAAGAAAAGCTGAAGTTGCCTTGTGTTACCCAATGGCTTGTTCTTGAAGTAAAATTGGACAATAGAGGATCTGGCAACTACGGATGGGCAAAATCTTCCATGTGAAGCTAAATATTTTGGTTAACGCCAAGTAAAATAGGGTTTGTGAACCATAGCTCAGAAGACCATGACAAAGCTGAAGAATTATGTAGTAAAGACAAACAGCAGAAGCCACAAACAGGGCCACCAATCTCCATGACAACCTGACTAATCAGAACAGATAATTTTGCAGTCATTAATACGAACTGTAAATAAGAGAAAAAGAACTATAAATTCGATAATATATCTGGAGGATGCGCTACATTTTAATGTAGGAGACTTTTGAGGGAGAAGAACTCTCAAAGATCGTCTTTGCAGAAGCTGCACAATTGAGCCCCAATAAGACTATACCCTGTTTCAGACATTTGAAACAGAAAAAATCAGTAAACTATTTGCTTAACAGAAGAAAAAGTCAAGCAATGGACAAACTTGCATAGAATGTTACCATGTCCGAAAGTGGCTTTTCTTGGTGAAGTTCAGCAACCCATCTAGGACTTTTCAAAGACAGCTTCACGTGATTAGAATAGTTCCATGAAGTTAGTGAAAAATGGTGAGAGCCAAAAGAAGGTTGTTCGTATATAATCACCTGAAATTAGCCAGAAAGGTGAGATTACATAGAAAATACAAAATATGCCTACTAGGAAACACGTGATTCTATCTTTAAAATTACATACATGAACATTGGAACTATAAAGAACCCTCCCTTTCAAGTGCATGTGATGAAATTTAGGCATCCAGTTGAAATCTTTGGAGATAAACACAGTAGAATAAGCAGTTAGCCAGATCCACTTCCCAGAGTTAGTAGAAGAGTGCACATATTGCTTCGTGATTCTATTATGAATGGGATGCCAACCATTCGCCTCCACTTCACAGTTACATAAAGGTCCTACATGATCAGATATTTTTTTACCATTCTGCAGAGACACGCTACAACAGCTATCCGCCTCAGATACCCCATCTTCTTTCCTTCTAATACTTGCGGATTCCCCATTGAAGTTTTCATGACTGACATCTGCATCACAATATCCAAGTATTGAATATGGAGAGCAATCATGCAGGGCCTTGGGCATTTTCCGATTTGTGGACCCCTGATCACAAAAAAAAAATGTCATCTAAACATATTATTTGTAGCATTCCGTCAGTATTCAAACAAACCTTTCATAAAATGCACACATTTGAACAAGATCATATTAGAACATAACACATTTTTCACAATGTTTTCGAGCTAAGTCAAAGAATCCTTGTATCTTCCTTATCGCCTATAGGTTAGGTTTAAAACAAATGCTTCCAAACCAAAAAAAACGTAGCTTTTACAGTAGATTCAAGTGTGAAACAGAAAAGGAAATTAACACATAAAATAACTTACCAAAATATCAGTTTTCGAGACAAGCTGTGGAGAATGACTCAAAGGAACCACATTTGCCACAACAATGTCGAAAGAACCAGAGGAAGAGCTAATAAACCAACCACAAAGGAAGGAAGAAACAGGCTTGCAATGCAAGAGCTGTTTCGGCCACCACAGCCTACAATTGACCATCATCGTCCTTGTCTAATCACACCAATAGCTTCATCGTAATACGAATACATCTGCGAGAGGATTAAAGACAATGCCAATGGATGTAACTCATCTAACTAAATTGGAAAAAAAGGCAAAAAATATACAGGAAATGGAAATTAAAAAACCAGAGATTCTGGATAGGGCAATGACTAGTTGCTGGACGTGCGCGGCCAGCCCGTCTGGAAGACGGCGAGAAACCCTTAAACGATTTGAAGCTCGTAAGCGAGGGTAAGGAGACGGAGGCGTGGGGAGGAGGTAAGCGTAACCGATGCCTGGCGACGGCGACGGTCGGGCCGTCGGCGGCTGGCGGTGGCCGCGAGCGGAAGGAGGAGACAGGGCGGAGCTCGATCGGAGCTTTCGAAGAGCAGCTGAAGTTCGATACTTTTGAGGTAAATTTCGCTTGAAGTGCCTGATGTATTATAAATGCTATTTGCAACCCTTGACTGCCATTTTTACTTCCTTCGTTCAAATTTAACTGCTGACGTCGCGAGGGTTGTCCAGGCACTTAGGCCAGAACACCTGATGCCAAGAGTGGGGTCAGACACCAGGGCACGTGTTCAGTAGATGAGACCCATTTGAATTTCATAATTAGTCAGTTAATTTTGGTTTTATACGTGATCCGTAATTTATGCGAGATAGTGTAACGAGTAGTGCAATCGCGGGACACCAGAGACCTGGGCGCTGAGCAGCGTGGCACTAGCCCAGGGGTGTGAACGTGGGAGACATGGTTTAAGGTGATCTTCAAGTGGTTGGAGTGATCTCTAGTTGATTGGAGCGAATCTTGGTGCAAATCTACAGTTTGACTTAATTGCGGTGGATAAGGTAAGTACTGCGGTAATTGGAAAGTTATCGTTCAGCGAAGATAATTATGAAGATAAATATGAATTAAAAAGGAAGTAATTAGAGTATCTTCTACCAGCCAATAGGAGGAGATGCCACATAAGCAGGAAAGAGAGGGCGTCCTACTGGAGGGCTCCTATTTGGTAGTTTCCTAGTTGAGTAGGGAACTAGACTTGATAAGGTAATATCCTAACTAAAAGGATTGCAACCTATCTAATGATGGAGTTAAATTGTTGGACGCCCTAATCATAATTAAGGGAAGGATTCTAATTAGTTAGTTGGGATTTGGGATTAGGAAGGATCTAATTAGGAGATATCCTAGTTGGAGTAGGCTTTGGCTATAAAAGCCAAGGAGGAGATCGCCCATATGCTACACGCCAAAAGTTTTGGACGCCTTGTGTTAAACCCTAGCTCTTCTCCCTTGCCTTGCCACCAATTTCAGCAACCTTCTACCTCTTCCCTCAACCTCTTTTCTCGTGCGATCGAAGGTGTGGAGGCGTCATTTGCGAAGGAGAAGTGACGAGCTACGCGTGGAGGTGTATTTCGCATACATCTAAATGGTAGGATTGTTTATCCTAACCAATCTGGTTTGCAATCCCTTGCTTCATTTATATTATGAATAATTGATGATCCTATTGATGTTTTATCAGAGATTTGAGTGTGTAATGTGATTCATGAGAGATTATTGTTATTTGTCAAATAAGAGTATTCATAATGACATATCTTGTTTTAATTCTTCACGTTGATGCATATATGCCTACTTTTGATGGGATTATCTATAAGTCATGTCTCTTAAACGTGGAAGGTCTTGAAAGTTCTATTCTTTATTCTGTTATGTCCTGATTTAATAGTCCAATATGGTTAAGAGATGTATTAATAAGGTTAAAAGCTTAATTAGGTCAAGTTTGATGCCTTGAATCTAGTTTGAGGTATTATCATCAATTAAAATTAGGAAATCATTAATTATAGAGGGTACCAAAGTCTGGAACTACTCTAGGAGGGGAGTAATTAAGGGTATTAATGTTATATTATCATGGTTAATGGGTATTAATACGTGATTACCTATTATAATTAAGTAATGTGCTCTCGGCTAGAACTGTTTCTGCACCAACAGTGATCAGTATAAAAATCATAATTAAATGTATAAAAATAAAAAAAAATATTCTGTCAGTGGGGTTATAAATTAAACTCATAGGGCTATCTTCTGTTAAAATTTCAGAGTCAGAGCCCGTCTGTGTTGATGGTGGGGTCAGTCGTAATTGGGCTATATAGTATAAGATAGTTTACTGGAATTAGGGTTTTAAAGCAATAATAAGTATTATTACTCGTAATATGTTATAATGTGATTAAAATAATATTAATACAGTATGATAAAACTACTTATGAGTCACTGTAATAAGTGAAGAAGTTTAAAAGATTAAGACTTTGGGACGAGTCAGTGTGTACAAGAGTCAATTTGGTCTTGTTTTTATGGTTCATCGTGGTGTCGGTTTGAGTATCTAATTGGAGATCAAACTTTCTTAGAAAAGTATCTTTAGATTAAAAGTAATACAATTTCATACTTAAAGATATCCCTATCAAAGGTAAGACATGATGCATGATGTGTACTCTAAGAGTGAAATTCATTACTCCTCAGATTGTGAGTCTTCATTATTCTCTTCATTATGCGAGATATGTGAATCTTCTTGTTACTCCCTGAGAGAGAGCCATATATTGTTGAGAAAACTTGATTATCTGTTTCATACTCCATGAGGGAGTCATTGCGGTAAGAGTTACCCTATTCTCAAAAAGGTAAGACTTGTGCTTTTGTTGAATCATTGTCCAGTTTGACATTGACCTATTTCTCCACTTATTAAAAGGTGGAATCATAGTATGCTCATGAGCCATTGCTAGATCTCCAATATTTTTGGAACATGGTTTCCTTATTGCCCGAAAGGAGGCAAATACGTACGTCTTAGACTAGTTGATATTACGGAAGGTCTTCAGTCTCCGCTCATCATGCCCGTAAGCACTGATGGGGCCAGCATGCCTAGACGCGTGGCCGGATTCCAAAAAGAGAACCTCTAGGATGTTCTGGTATATATTTTTCCTTTTGCGATCGGTTAATTCAGCAAGTAGAAATTGTAACTCCTTGCACTATAGATGCATGGAGCCTTGAGTGTCTTGATCATTATCTCCTTACACCGATATTTGTTTAGAGTCATATTGAGATTATTCTTTCCTATACCTGTACATTGGAACTGTTATCATTTGACCTTGCTATTCAGGCAACATAAACCTATGAGTGATCTTTCAGAGAGTGTTTATTCCTGTTTATCTGAGTGATCTATTCTTCATAAACCTATTTTATCTTCCTGGTGGGTTTTTATATCCTACTGGGTATTTCTACGAAATACTCACGCATCCTCTGATGCAGGCTTCAAAGATCAGTAAGTCAGGACTTTGTAGTTCAGAAAGGCGTAGCAGATGCGTGGGAGATGTCTTGAAGAATTGCTTTGTTTACTCTATTGCATTTTGTTAAAACTTCTTTAGTGTTGGCCAGTGTGTGCCTGGATTTGATGCTTGCTTTATTTGACAGTTTCTATTTAATCTGCTGTAATAATTTTGGTAGGAATCATTTGCTACATTGACAATGTTATTTAAAATTTGATGAAGGATTTCTTAGTTCTCAATTTCTAAGTTTTGTTATGAGTTCCTGGTGATGTCGATTACATATTCTTTTGTAACGATGTAATTGACCCGAGTGATCGAGTATTCGGTCGCGTCCCAAGGTTCCTATCTCAGCTTTTAATTGGCTTACTTAAAGGCTTCCGCACTCCAATCGAGGTCAGGAATTTTGGGGCATGACAGCGTGGTATCATAGCTCTGAAACTCTTTAATTGGAACTTTTGGAATTTTAGATCATCAATTTTAAAAATAATATTGTAATGTAAGAAATGTTGTAGATCATGGGTGAGATTAGAAAGACTTTAGGGGATAGAGTGGAACTTGTAGATGAACCTTATCCTATGAATAATACTAACGACATTTCTTGTATAGGTTTAAATGGCTAGAACAAGAAGCGGCAGGATATATGAGAAAGACAAACAAGAAGCTGTTAGGCAGTGGCTTGACGAATGGAAGAAAATGGACATAAGTAGTGAAACAGAAGATGACCTGTTAAAGATTGATATAGAGGAAGTTCAGGACCCAGTTGCTGAAGTAGAGCCTGTACCTGCCTATGACCCTTTTAGAGATGCCGACTATCTAGTCGAATGGGTGGATGGACATGGACCGCAGACACCTGCAGTCCGAATAGAGTATGGGGATGGATCGCCACCAGAGTATGTGGCCATAGAAGACTCGATAGTGAGATTTCACCCGGTATATGTGCGGGCAGAGACAGATGAAGTGCTTAACGATATTTTGTTTCACATGTTTAAGGTCTCGTTTGGTTGGCTCAAAAGAAGCTGGATTCTAAAGAATCCAGCTTCTTTTGGGAAATCTCCTCCCAAAAGAAGTTAGCAGAGCTTCTTGCAATGGCATTTAATGTAATTTTCATAAAATGACAGGGGTACTTTTAAAAAAAATCAGAAACCATGTTTGTTTTTTAAAAATTGCCCCTGTCAATTTTTGAAAATTACACAAAATGCCATCATATGCAATCATGACTTAAATTCTTCCCAAGAATACCTTTTTCCCAACCAAACACCACTTTCACTTCATTTGGAAAATCCAACTTTCCTACTTCTAAAAGTAGCAACCAAACAGAGTCTAAGTCTATGGGGTATAGATGGCCCTACATGACAGGATGGGAGATTTGTTGGCATCGTGAGTTAAGGCTTGCTCCGACCCCGATAGCACTAATGATACTAGAAGAATATCTTTGAAGATCAGAATTTGAAGGAGAGTTAGGATAGATTTTAGTTTTATAACTCTTTTGTAATAAAACCCTGGTATATAGGGCATCAGCTCAGGGAATCGTTGTAGGATTTCTTCAGAACTAATAAAAAGTTCTTTGATTAAATGATTTATCTTTTTGCTTGTTTGTTGTGCTTTGTTTTGTGGGTGTGTTTATCACCTAGGAGTCAAAGGAATGAGGGATGAATTAAAATTGAACCTGAAAGTGAGATTCTAGTTCATCTTCTTCCGTTGACAATATTGGCTAGTCTTTTGCGCGATTAAGTATCAGAGTGCGCAGCAGAAGTGTGGATAGCTTGAAAGGATGATTGTTGGAGTGGACTTCTATCTTGGAGGAGGTTTACTTTCAAGCAGCAGAAGTATCAGCCTCAGTAGAATCTGATGAATTTCTAGAATCGACAGCTAGTTTGAGGTATTAGCAGCAGCAACGGTAATGGCGGAAGAAATTGTTGCAGAATTTGCGGTCAGAATTCTCATGCTAGAAAACCGTGTCCTCAGGATACGAGAAGATGTTTCACTTGCAATGAGGTTGGTCACATCTCACCTTATTGCCCTAATCGCGAGAAGGTAGGAGCTGAGACGAATAAGAAGACACAAGCAAGGATCTTTGCAATGACATCGGAAGACGTGCGGGCTTCGAATGAGGTTATTGAAGGTAATCTTCTAGTCTTCAATAGTCTTGCTCGAGTTTTAATCGATCCAGGAGCGTCAAGATCGTTTATTTCTTCTGTTTTTGCCTTAAGTCTAGAGAAGTCATTGTCTAGACTGAGTTATGATTTGTTAATCTCTACACCTGTTGGGAACTCGGTTGTTGCAACTAAGTATCTTGAGCAATCTCCTGTGATAGTAGGGGATAAGGTGTTGAGTGCTGATTTGATTGTAATTGATATGTTTGATTTTGATGTTATTTTGGGAATGGACTGGTTAGCCATGTATGGGGCAAATGTAGATTGTAGTGAGAAGAAGGTCTACCTTAGAATTCCCGGCGAGAAAGAGCTTGTTTTCCAGGGGATACAAACGAGAAAGGAGAATTTGATCATATTAGCATTAAAATCTCGAAAACTTATAGCTAAAGGAGGTAGTGCCTTTTTAGCAAGTGTGCTACCCTTAGAAATGCCTACCCAAAGATTGAAGAAATTGAGGTAGTGCGGGATTTCCCAGATGTCTTTCCCGAGGAGTTGCCTGGTTTACCACCAAAGAGAGAAATTGAATTTATTATTGATTTGATACTGGGGACAACACCTATATCAAAAGTGCCATACCGAATGGCACCTGCAAAGTTGAAAGAGTTAAAAGAACAATTGCAGGAACTATTGGATAAACGGCTTAGTGTTTCACCATGGGGAGCACCAGTACTGTTTGTGAAAAAGAAGGATGGATCAATGAGGTTGTGTATTGACTATCGCATATTGAATCAAGTTACTGTGAAGAACAAGTATCCATTGCCCAGGATCGATGATCTTTTTGATCAATTGCAATCTGCAAAAGTTTTCTCAAGAATAGATCTGAGATCGGGTTATTATCAATTGCAAATTAAGGAGGAGGATATTGATCTATACATGAAATATACTTTTTATTATCTCATAAACTTATATTTCTGCTAATGTTTGATTAGAATAAATGCTACTTTAATATAGTTTTTGGTTTTTATAGGAAACAAGAGTAATACACATAAATGAGGTGAAAATAGACTTTAATGGTTAAATCATTATAACTTCGTGTATAAATCTTGGATTGGACTGATTCGAGCTTTATGTTAAAGTTCAAGAAGTCAGCTTTCCAACGCCACCAACTATGCATAATTCGGAGTTCGGAGCAGAAAGTTATAGCCATTTGAAGATTGTGAACAGTAACTACGATCGATCGGCTATCAATACGATCAATCGTCGCAGCCGCAAAAGCAGTGTATTGAAGGAAACGATCAATCGGACCTCAAAACAATCGATCGTATCTACTGTAATTTTTGATCTGTGCAAGACAGTAACTACGATCGATCAGTATTATACGGCGTCGATCCCCAAAGCGATCGATCGAAGGAAAAAACGGAGGAATAGCGATCGATCGGCAATATGGAGCGATCGATCGCTGTGTGTGGAAAACCGAAATAAGACCTATTTCGACTCGGATTTGGAAGGGGACTTCGTGGTTTCTCTTCAAACTTATAAATAGGCCTTATGGGAGAACGTTTTGGGCTACCAGAGAATAAAATCTAAAGCTTTATTGGAGGTTAGAGATGAGCAAGAGAAGGAGTTTTTTGGAGCGAAGAGGAAGAAGGATTCATGACGATGGATCTACATAAACAGGCTTCTCTTTTCTTTCTTTCTATGTGTAACTAAACTTTTATTCAAGGCTAGATGAAGCCCTAGATGTATATTGCTACTCTTGATAATTTAATTTTATGAAGTTGATTATGATTCATGTTTAATGCGATTTCATGAATATTCGTTTGAGTGCTTAATCATAGACTTGATTGATTATGAATGGAATTAGATACTGTGATTGATTTTATGCCCGATCAAGGATAAGATTAATTGCATTATAATAGAGTTGTGATTGATTCTATGCCCGATCAAGGATATGATTGATTACACAATAGTGGATGAACTTTCGTGTCCGATCAAGCACGTTAGTGAATTCATTAATAATTCGTGTGTCCGATCAAGAACACGAATTACTATATCATGTTAACTTATGCTTAATAATAATTGAGAGTAGTAATTGCATGTCTAGTGGTGGATTCTCTGCCTTGATATTCTCCATATTGATTGAATCCAGTAATTTAGTTAAAAGTTCATTGCTTTCTTAGTCTAGAATCAACACTGCTGTTTTCTTTAAAATTTGGTAAAGTATTCACTGTCCCTAAGGTTTGACAACCCTTTAATACTTACTGTAATACAATTGCCTTGTGCACTTGCAAGGGTTTATATTTAAACGATCAGATATATCCAAGACTGCATTTAGGACCAGATATGGACACTACGAATTTTTGGTGATGCCTTTTGGATTGACGAATGCACCAGCAGCATTCATGGATATGATGAACATGATTTTTGTTGACCTGTTGGATCGGTTTGTAATAGTGTTTGTAGATGACATCTTGATGTATTCAGCAAGCGGAGAAGAACACAGAGAACACTTAGCTCAGGTGTTGCAGATATTGAAGGATAATCAGTTATATGCCAAGTTCAGCAAATGCGAGTTCTGGTTGGACAGAGTAAATTTTCTTGGACATGTGATATCGAAAGATGGAGTATCAGTGGATCCAGCGAAGGTGGAGGTAGTATTGAATTGGGAACAACCAAGGAACGTTACGGAAATTCGGAGTTTCTTGGGATTGGCAGGATACTATCGAAGGTTTATAGAAGGATTTTCAAGTTTGGCATTGCCAATGACTAAACTGACCCGGAAAGGAGTGAAGTTTTTGTGGGATGATGCATGTGATAAGAGTTTCACAGAGTTGAAGAGAAGGTTGACTACGACACCGATATTAACTTTGCCATTAGGATCAGAAGGTTTTGTCATCTATAGTGATGCCTCTAAGTGTGGATTAGGATATGTACTGATGTAGCATGAACGTGTAGTGGCATACGCATCTCGACAATTGAAGATCCATGAGCAAAATTATCCGACACATGATTTGGAGTTAGCAGCAGTGGTGTTTGCATTAAAGATCTGGAGACACTACTTGTATAGAGAAACTTTTGAAGTATTCACGGATCACAAGTGTTTGAAGTATATCTTTTCTTAGAAGGATTTGAATATGAGACAGAGACGATGGTTGGAATATATGAAGGATTATAATTTTTCAATCCACTATCATCTAGGAAAAGTAAATGTGGTAGCGAACGCACTGAGCAGAAAGACCAGAATGGTAGCAAGCATGATGGTTCATGAATGGAAGTTAATACAAAGATTGGGGGAATGTCATTTCGAATTACCGACATCTCAAAGGACATCATTACTCGGTAATATTTCGATAAGGTCAGCTATATATGAGAAGGTGCTTGAGGCACAGAAGGTGAACCCACAAAAATTGAGATCTATATGTAAAGAAACACATATAAAGGCCACTCATTGGTACTCGGCCGCTCGTGGACATCAAATAAGAAGATAAAAATGGGCAAAAACATGAAATACTTGTCGGTGGGCGACAAATTCAATTTATATACCTTTTTGTGATCCTAATGAAATGGAATAGGAGGAAAATAAGGAAGAACACAAAAAGGGCAAAAACGGATAAATAATTAGCGAGTTATGACATTTTAAAAATTATAGTAAAATCGTGTCATCGGAGACACGACTTGAATTCCCTTTTTTTTGCGTTCTTCCATATTTTTCCTCCTCTTCCAGCTCGTGAAGATATATTAGGATGAAAAAAGAAGAAAAAATAAGAAGAAAGAAAAAAATGGAAGTTTTTCGACGAAGCTTCAGACGTCAGAAAGCTTCCACTTTCTTCCTTCTTCTTATTTTTTCTTCATTTTTTATCCTAATATATCTTCGTGAAGTGGAAGAGGAGGAAAAATAAAGAAGAACGTAAAAAAATTGACAAAAACGAAGAAAAAATGAGTGTAAAATCGTGTCATCGTAGACACGACTTGATTCAAGCCATGTCTTCAAATGTCATAACTCTTTCTGTGATCCTAATACAATAGAAGAGGAGGAAAAATAAGGAAGAACGCATTTCACATTTTTGCCCATTTTTAATCCTCTCATTTAATGTCCACGAGCGGTCGAGCAGCAATGAGTGACCTTTATATGTGTTTCTTTACATGTAAATCTTAATTTTTGTAGTTGGGCGGGCTTCCCCGCTGCTGTTACATCAAAATCCCCTCATCATATTTTTTCTCGTCTTTCCTGCAGATTTTGCTATTTTCTAGCATGAAATTTTATTTTTTCCGGGTTGGGAGGTGCCGTTGGTGATTTGAACCACGATGATGGATAGACTTTCGCCGGAATGTCTTCTTCCCCAACTGGATGCTCCCGTAAATCATTAATTTTAGGAAGAAGGAAGACATGTTACATTTTTGGGAAGAAGGGTATTTTGGGTAGTTTTCAGGTCGCATGGAATAAACAAAGATATTCTAGATAATATGAGAAAAAGAAAGGTGGCGCCTGGTAATATGAAAAAAACTCCATTAAGCACTTTACTAAATCATGGCTGTTTTTTGCCTTGCCTTTTTCGCTACTAATATCTTTTCCCTCACCCTGCTATTATACTTTTTTTTGCAACTTGTAAAATATATTTTTGGATGCTAATATATTGTCATCTTATTATATGTCAACCATTTTTTATCCAGTTGCAAAAAAAAAAAAACATTTTTCATCCTTAATCTTAATCTTTTTTTTCTTTAACAAGGGGTCAAAGTCGTTAGGATCCAAATAAAATAGGTGGGACAACCGATATCTTAGAGCACCATATCTCACCACTAATCCCCTCAATACGTATAAAGTTCACCCTATCATACGCATTGGGTAAATTGAGAAATATTATTGGATGAGTTTGCCAAGATGGGGAGGAGTTTCGAACCTGGGACCTCAGCTCCAAGATGCCTGTTCAGGCCATCACACAAACATGTGGAAAATTATTGGCTACGCGCCGCGCAGGGGGAACAGTGTGCTCATCACCAATGGGTGATGGGCACCTCTCCCCTGCTTGTAATGATTGCCCCAAAGGGACCCACAAGCAGGGAGACGTGAGCACACTGTTACCATGCGCGGCGCGCAGGTAATAACTTCTCCATGTGACCTTTGTAGAATAATTTCTAATTGGACAATAACTAAAGTTAGGAAGCTTGGTCTCACACAACATGTGACCATGGTACACTGAGAAATAAATGGGTACCACAGGCTGACCACGTCACTTTTATGCCATGCCGTCGATTTCTAGTATCGATGACTGCACACCGTCGGTCCAGGATCCACGCCTCCCTGGCGGTACTGTTGTTACGATTAAGAGAAGCTAATACTCGTCAAATCATCTCCAGCTTAATTGACAAGTTTGATTTCGACGAGCAAATCATCCCAAAAACAAGTTTGAATTCCGTCCGACGCCAGTAATGGGATTCCCTTCCATTGCGCTCCTCGTTTCAGGTTCGCCGACTTGATTTCCATTTTTCTTTTAAATTATCTTCCTTGCCCTGGATGCTACAAACTTGTTGATTTTCATGGTAGCTTTTTGATTATTAGGGTTGGGAATTTTAGATTACTATAATTTAGTTCTTTTGTTGGGTGGTTGATTTACGTAATGGGTTAGGCGGTGCAGTTCAGCAGTGGCTAGTTGAAAGATGAGCTCTTTTTTTTTTTCCATGTGATGGAGTTGTGATTATATTCCTGCTTGTTCAAATTCGTGAAGTGAAGTTACAAAGTGAAATTTGATTGGATTGCCTGAATTTTCAATTACGTTGTAGATTATGTGGTGTCGTTCAGAAATGGCTAGTTGAAAAATGAGCTATTTTTTTGCGATGGGGTGCAGTAGTGATTATGTTCCTGCTTGTTCAATTTACCGAAGTGAAGTTACAAAGTAAAATTTGATTATAGTACCTTAATTTTTCATTTTGTTGTAGATTATGTCATGTAGTTCAGAAGTGGCTAGTTGAAAAATTGGGCTCTTTTTTTGTCATGGGACAATATTATATTCCTGCTTGTTCAAGTTCATCAAGTGAATTGGCAAAGTAAAGTTTGTTTATGTTACCTGAAGTTTCTTACTGTTGTATAGTAATACTATGGTGTCTATTTTCTGTTTTTTATTAAGTTCAGTGGATGTGGAGTGGAGCCTGAAACTTGACAATGGCGGTAATTTTTTTGTAGGTTGTGCTGACGAATGTGAATGCTATTGAAATTGACGCCATTTGGCATTTGAGAAGTGCAGATATTGTTGTTTTAGTCGGAGCATGCAGCGAAGATGCAGGTTTGAAGAAAATTTAGCTGTTGTTCCAGTGGCTCATGTTCTCACTTTGATTGTTTGTTTGGGCGGTTTGGATGTGAATCTGATATGCAGAGTCAAGGAAACCATGTTCCCCAATACAGTTCTAATCCTGCTCCATTACCACCTCCCAACCAGGTTGCTACACCTGCTCCTTCTCTAATGACCCGCATGGTCCAGAAGCTCCTCCTGCCCCAGCACTTCCACCTCTGCCACCACCTTACCAGCAACTCTCATTTCGTCTGTAAGTCACCAAGGGCACTCGTTTTTTCCCCCTGTTATCCATCATCTTCGACCTAACCATCCGCCCCCAAATCAAACGAACCAAATGGGCCTACCTCATAGTGGTCACATCCCATCTCCTGGAATGGCGAATGCAGGTCAACCTTACTTAATTCCACATTCATCAAGTAATGGAAATGCTGCTCTACAATATGCTCCTTCTCGCAATGCTTATGGGATGAGACAATCTGTGCTTTATCCTTCTGCTGGATTGCCCATTCCTCCTCCCCCACGGTCAGAAATCCCCTATGGAGTCCAACCAGTGCATGGACAAACTGGAGTTATGCAGAGGATGCCTCCTCCCCCTACTGCTGGCTTTTCTCCCATTACACCATCCCCTCACGCTTCTTTCGTACATGCTTCTATAACCAGTGCCCATTCACCATTGGTGCTACCTCCTCTGCCGCCTCCACCAGCATCTCCACCGCCACTCCCACCTTCTCCCCCACCATCTTCTTCATTGTTGCCAGAGGCTTCTTCCTCATATTTTGCACTGGATACCATACATCAGTCTGAAACTGTCAAGGTGTTGACCAAACATGTTGTTAAACTTACAGATCAATCTATGATAGCTGGTGCTACTGAATCTAATTGTGAGGCAAACATTGTAGAGGAAGGTGGTGTTTCCTCTAAGTTACCAACGTTGATGGATCTTCCTTCGCCCCCAATGAAGCCAGAGGATGATGAAGTAGTTCGGAACATTGAGGTGTTATCCAAGTTTATTGCTAAAGTAGGTCCCAGTTTTGAGGATATGGCTCGAGCTAAAGAAGCTGGAAATCCAAAGTTTGCATTTTTGTTTGGTGGCGAGGCTGGAAACATGGCTTCAATTGGTTATGAATATTTTCAGTGGATGAAACGAAAGTGCCATATGGAACACGGTGAATGCAGGAGTACTCATCTTGCATTAGTACCTCCTGAGGTTGAATCTACCTTACAGACAGCTAATTCAATAAATAAATCCCCGGTTCATTCACCTTCAGCATCATCAGACATAGAAATGGAAGGTAACTGCTACTAGTACTGTCAAATCTCTTTTCTTGGAGTTTTTTTTTTCCTTATGTTTTTTAGCTGATTGTAATGACTGCATGCTTTGCATCACTGATAAGGCTAGAAAAGTTGGGCTTAGCAGATTTTGCCTTCAAAAAACCTTTTTAGCTGGCATAACATGAAATAAGCTGTTCATTTCAATACTTCACACATGTTCTTTTTGTTCTGCAATAGTTTTATTTAATTATGATTTGGATAAATCTATGTCACATACTGGGATTATGTGTGTTATTCTAAGCCTTAGATCTATTGTAAGTTTATTTTTAACAAACAAAGATACAGTTCAAATTCTTAACTGGAGCCGGCTTGAATTTTTTGGCATTGCGGTTAGGTAAATTATTAACCCAAGTTTTGTTAGTGCCAGAATAAATCACAATGAATGTTTTTAGAAGAGAGAATAGATTAAGAAACATGTTAACTGGATGATATTACTGGATTACCTAGTTTCTGCTAACTAACAGTCTATGTGGTCATAAGTTTCTTTCATAATTGGGAGAAGGGTCCACATTGCAAATAATGTAGCAGTCACCAGCTGAGCTTTCAAGGGAAAAATTTTATTTGAGGATTATTCTCATTTAGTTCAGTAAATATGTGCGAGTTTTTTGTGATATTCTCCAGTGATGATCTAAGAAGCACGGATACGAAAACGGGGACACGACACGACACGATACAGACACGGCGACACGCCATTTTTCCAAAAAGTAGGATACGACACGGCTAATAAAAAAATATTTATTATTATTTATAAAATATTACTACAAATTTGCAATTCAAAAATTAGTTTGAGTCATAATTTCTACTAAATTTTGGCAAAGTCTCCCCTATATTTTTTATATGTAAAAGGCATGTTATAATCTCAAACACCTATACAATTTTCTCTTCAAAAAATAAGTTTTTCTTCTCATGGCATTTCTTCAAAAACCAATTAAAGAGGACCTTTAAGAATTGAATTGGAAAGGAAAAGGAGAGTACCAGCCACTCCCGCCACATTGCTGAGAGCAGAATAAGAGAAGTGTAAACCGGAGGAAATCATCAATTCGCCCTGTCTCCCCCTGCAGCGGTGAGAAAAAGCCTAAAGTCCCTATTTTAGTTTGCCATTGTCGGCACTTCAAACATTTTAGTGTAGTACTACTATATTAAGTCTATACTTCAAGTGAGAGCGTTGTTCTTAACAAGCCAAAAGCCCTAGAATTAGAAGTTTTGCATATGGTTCCCATACATTCGCTGAATGTCAAATAAGAGATGCTAACATGTGATGTCACCTTATCAGTGGAAACAAGAACCATTTATGAAGCACAACAGACATCTTGGTTTCCCTTTATGACTCTGTCCATCATCTTTACCTAGATACAGAGAGTGGAAACCTCCTGTTTTTAGCCTTAAACGAAAGAGTTGTAGATTATACAAAGAATAACTACTGTTTACGTTCAACAACTATATGAAATACAATCAAACATTTGCTCACATTCAAACCACATAACTCTAAAAAAAACACATTAATGAATATGCGTTAAAAGTAAAGATCTTTATGCAGAGAGTAGTTTCCTAATTCCATATGTTGTTGTTTTTCATACGATCAAAATTAGGAGTTCCAAAAGCCACAGTGTAGAAAAATCCCGCCACAACAGCTATTAAATTTAATAGAAAGGCTCATGGTCAGCAACTTTTACTTAGTAATTTGTGATGATGATGTCTGATACGAACTAACCTGCCCAACAAGAGAAACAGGTGGCATAGTGTGCTTTTTAACCTTCTTGTTAACATCTTGAGGGCATTGATAGAAATATCTGCAGGAAAGACAACCAAACTGGAAAGGAAAATAAAATCACTGTTTGTAGAACAAAATACTCAGATGTTTCGAAATTGCTAATCGAACAAGTGGGAGAGAGGGATTATTTCGGTTCAAACTTGATCTCCGCAACTCACTTTCAAATAAGGGGACAGAACCGTTGTTGCTGGCTTTAGAAAGGCAGATGGATCACCCTTTGGTTTCTCAAAATTGGCAACCCACTCCTTCATTGTCAATGAGTAAAGGTCAAATCAGTTTAACAAAAGGTTCAAGAGTACTCATGCTTTATTCAAACTCAGCATTTTCAAAAGAAGATAAACTAGCAAATTAAAAAATTAGATGGAGAACGGAAGAAGTCGCGATGACTGCCGGAGGCCCGAAACTCTGTCGATGGAGAACGGAAGAAGTGCGGAGGAGGAGGAGCTGCCGCAGCGGCGTCGGTGACAATAAAAAATCGCCGGAAGAAGCTCGTCAGCGGTTGGGACAGCAGCCAATCGCAGGAAGAACCGAGGAGCAGGGGAAATCTAGGGCACATGCACGGGAGAAGAAGGAGCGCGTGGCCTAATTCCCGTGTCCGAAGCGTGTCCACACGTATCCGATCGTGTCCCTCCGTATCGGATACGTGTCCTTATTTTTTTTTTAATTTTCTTAAAAAAAAAAACAGCACGGACATGCAGGCAGCCGTGTCGCCAGCGTATCCGTGTCGGATACGTATCGGATACGGACACGGCTGCCATTTTGCCGTGTCCGTGCTTCCTAGGTGATGATTTGCCATTTTTATTGTTTTGAATATGCAATGGTTGCTTATGTCCAAGACTCTAAGCACGAGAAAACTTTGTTTATTTTTTTGCTGGGTTGCTTGTACTTCTGACCATTTAGTTTATTTGTCTCCATCATTTGCCAATGACTGTGAGAGGTTGGTACGATTTGGCATTCTGATCTTTCCCTATGTTATTTGAAGATGATATTAATCATCCTGATGAAGAGCAAGCTACTGTTGGCGAGTTACTTGAAGATGTGAGCAGGGATGTATCCTTGTCGGTAAAAGATGATGGTCTTCTTCATAGTTCAGAGCCACATGCACCTCATATTTTGAAAGAATTATCTGTTATTGGAAAAGGTATGATTTTTTTTTGAAATGGGAAAAGGTTTGAATTCAGGACCATTTTTTTGCCCGCTAACATGATATGTTATGCCCTTCTAGCTTGAAAGTTGCTATGGAGAGTATAGTAATCTTGTGAGGAGCCCTGAGCTCAACTATTTTTGTGATATATATAAAGAGCTTGGTTGTAGGTACGGAAGCACAGAGTAGATCTGATTGTATTTTGGGATCATGTCAGCAATACTAGGATGCATTATGCACATGAAGGAGCCATCGATATTGCTTTTCTTTCTTTACAGATATCTCAACATGTAGCATACATTATCCAAGAATGTTTGAGTAATTTATTTTCACAATATTAACAGTTGCAACAGAATGAAAAGTTAGAAAGATGGAATTAGAGAAGGGAATAAAATCAGGATATTAGTTTCTTAAGGAAGAAACTATCAAAAGAAATCCACGAACACACATACAAGAATCTTAACTAAATTGTCGCAATAAAAATATTTATGTTATGTAAGATTGGTTTGCAACCATGCTCCCATGTAAAAGTAAACTGATTTTCATTGTTACCAGCTTTGTGATGGAAGATGGCTATATTAATATTTCATGTGCAACCATCATGTCATGAAGCCAATCCACATATTTGGAAAGGTGTATGATGAATATGATGATGTTGAATCTTCTTATCATTATCCCCTCTTCGGAGGGTTGCGTCAGGAAGGGTATCTGGCATAAAAACTTGCCACTATGTTTCTTTGTATGGATTTTGTACCATTTTGATTCCGATAAGAGTCAAATGCGGTATATAATCCATGCCGCTGGGATAAGGCGTATGATGATGATGATGATGAAGATTGGTTTGGTTGGGTAAAGCGTGATGCTGATAAGATGGTGAGTATGTGACTGTATAAAACCTGTCACTTCTTTTTTGGGATTCTGACGGAACAAACTTTACTTTTGAGTAATGACCAATTCAGACTCTGATCTCTTGTCAGCTTGCCAGTTACTAGTTGGTGTTCTTTTTTTGTGGAAATTGTTTTTCTAGGTTTGCAGGGAAAGATTTTGTCATATATGTCGTGCAAGTTCTATGTGAATAAGTATTCTATTCTTGCAAAAAAATGACTTTGCACATGGTATGGCGTTTTGCATAAGTTTGCATGTGACTCATTTTTTGAATGGCTAACTTTTAGTCGCGCTCTTACAGAAGACCACACAAATGAGGGCCAGACTTCATCCGAGGTGGCAGCAAGTATTTCTGGAGATGGTTGTGAAACTTATATATCAGTGGGTAAAGATTTAAGTGAAGTTCATGTCTCTCCACCCTTAGTATCTGCGCATTTGGAGGAGGTATCAGGGATTTGTACTGGAGATGGGAATCCTTTTAAACTTATACAAAATTATGAAAACAGTTCAGAAGAAGAGAAGGCACTCTCATCAGAGGACACAAGAAACACGGGAAAGGTTGATACACATAGAGATGAAACAACCATTTTTTATTTAGACTCAAATGTAAACCGTGTTTGTGAAACTGAAGAGGATTCAGCTGGGAAACAGCCAATGTCTAGTGCACACAAATGGGATCCTACTAGTGGAATAGCTCAACCAAACAGTCCTAATGTTTCTTACAGAAATGAAGATGCTGATCACAATGGGTTAGGAGAACTGCTTGAAAGTAAAGCTCCCACCGAGTTAAAAGTTGATGAGTTTGGGAGAATAATAAGAGATGTAACTGATAGTGACTCTGGTGAGGCGTCTTATAATGGTGGGAGGCATCTTGAGAAAGGGAGAAGAGATGCTCGAAGACGGTCACCTCAAGGCAATCGGAGGAGGAAGAGTCGCAGCCCATGGAGAAGAAGAGACAGGAGGAGCCGATCTCGCAGGTATAAGACTGTTTACTCTCTGTGGATCCATACGATTTAAGTGAAGTGTGTGCCACTTCTGGAAAGTTTTGAAAATTTCTCCACTTTTTATGTTTCAGCTTCTCCCCACGAAGACGAGCAAGATCTCCATCATCTCCGAGGCACGTGCATGAGTCAGATATTGAAAAAGCAAAGCGTAATGGTAGACGTCAGGTTAAAGAGTGTTTTGATTTTCTGCGAGGAAGGTGTTATCGTGGCTCTTCTTGTCGCTATTTGCATCGTGATCTTTCTGTTGGAAGTTCGATGAAACACCGCAAGGGTCGACAAAAGCAGTTTGACGAGAGATCCATGGAATTTGAGCATGGTCGTTCTGTTGTCGAGTACAATGAGGTTGAGAACACTGTGGAAGGTGTGATTAAGCATGGTTCCAACCTTGCACGTGGGGAAGCAAAGCACTTGCAGCATGTAGCAGCCAAGGATTTGTCTGTTGATGACATCGATAAAGAAAAGCAGTTTGCATCTTCTGGAGATGATAAGAAATCTTCCAGTGATGGTGAATTGACTCAGCCAAAGAATTCTTTGCTGGCAGAAGTTCAGGCCGTGAATCAAGATCAAAATCAGCAGGTGGATGGACTGGGTTCTCATCTTTTGGAGAATGTGGGCCTTCCACCACCATTGGAGGATTTTCCTGAACAAAAATTGCCTGGGAACAATCATCGTATCCCACTTTCAGGAGACAAATCTGCTTTTGAACTTTCCCAGGTGAATCTTCCTTCTGTGTCTTCTCAGATGCCCCTTCAAGATGTGGGAGTTCCCTCGGCAGCTGCAGAAGGTTCTTCAGTTTGTTTCAATTCTCCAGTTCAGGCTTTTCCCCCAGTACCTTGTTCATCTGAAGCAGCAAAAGTTAGGCTGTTTACGAATCAGACTCCCATGTCTCCATCACTTCCTACGGAGAGTTTTGGAAGTTTTGGAGATAAGTCTTTGGCGGCAAGCAATTTCCAACCTAGCTCTTCTGTTGGAGGTTTTCAGTTGCAGCCTTCTGTTCCTCCACCTTCTTCGCTACGGGAAATTAGCTTCACTGCTCCCTTGCCGACAGATTTCCAGATGAGCTCTTCTGGTCTGCAGATTCATCTTCATACTCTCTCAGCAGATTATTTCTCTTCCCATCAGCCACCTCCTTCAGATTTCTATTCTACTTATGCACCTCCAAAACCATGGACTAATCCGCCACCACCGCTACCACAACCACCACCAAGAATAGATAACTTTTCTCAGCCTTCAAGGCAGTACCCTCATGATGTCCCCTCTCAGATTGGTGGGTTTAATCCTTTTCTCAGCCATCCAGTGCAGCCTTTTTCAGGGAATAATCCACATCTCAGGCCCTTTTCCAGTGAAGAATATGACACAGAAAGTTCAAGGGATATTTCCCTTTCTTCACGCTTTGTTGGAGACACTAGTGGGAACTCATCTTTGTTTACGTATCAGCCAAGTTTCTCAGATAGCATGGGTTTAAAGTTGCCTAGATTGACTCACTACAATCCTTTTGCATCTACGTTTGAACAAGTCCCTGCAAACTTTATATTGAATTCGAGTGTTTATCGGGGTGAAACTGACTCAAACTATAATAGCAAGTCCAATTTTCCGTCCACTAGCACCATAGGATCTGGGTCAAGGCAGTTGACTACACCACACAATTCTAACATGAGTCAAGTACCACTTTTGCCAACATCTGGCGGATCCTTGCAAATGAGCACACCAGGAGAGCCAAGGGTTCATGATCAAGGTGTGTCTTCCGCTCAGCAGAATAAGGTTAGTGGTAGCGAGCAATATGATCCCATATTTGACAGTATCGAACCATCTTCTAAGAAGTCCAGAAAGTTGGATCCTTCCCATGTTGATGACTCGTCATCCTCGTTGAGGGTAGGAAGTGTGTTTAGACCACCGAATGTAGAAGAAAATAACAAGCAAAAAGATGGTCAACCTGCATCCATCAATTGTTTGGATAAAGATAGTGTTGGAGAGACAGGGATGGACGAGGTTGGTGCTTTGGAGAATGTGAGCGAGGAAAATTTAATTGATACAGGGGGAGAGATTGAGATTGATCAGTTTCAATCCCCTGAGAAGAGCAAAAAGAAGAGCAAGGATTCAAAGTCAATGAAGCTTTTCAGGATTGCCATTGCAAATTTTGTTAAAGAGCTTCTTAAGCCTTCATGGCGACAGGGTAACATGAGCAAGGAGGCTTTTAAAACAATTGTTAAAAAGACTGTGGATAAGGTGTCTGGCGCTATGCAGGGCCGTCATGTACCCAAATCACAAGCAAAAATTATTCAGTATGTGGAGTCTTCAGAGCGAAAGCTTACAAAACTAGTCATGGTAAATACTAGTTTTGCATTTATTTGTCTCTCCGTTTCTATTAGTTCATTCATTAAAGTTCTTAGAATAATTTCAATTTAACTAATGCATTTGACAAGCCTGTGTGCCAAGAAAGAAAAAAAAAACATGTCTGGTTATCTGTATGTGCAACTTTGTAAGTTGGTTTCTTGAAATAAAGGGATCTTATAATAATAATATTAATAATAATAATAATAATAATAAATGTGAAAGTGAAACGAGATGTTTTTCTGTAAAATATCAAGTCTTTACTAATCTACTTGAGGATCAGATGTTTTTTCCTTTGACAAGGCTTTGACCTTTCTTGCTGCTGATTAATCAGCAAGTAGATCATGTAACACCAACCAACTGGAGCGCACATAATATCTCAGCAGCTAGAAAGGCCAAAAATCTGTTCGAGAGAATAATTTACTTTCTTTGGAATCATGAAAGATACGAAGGAATTTACCTTTTTCTCTCATTGACCGTTGGAAAAAGTTTTTCACCAACTTGTGTTCTTCAGACACTTTCTTTTGTTTTTATATGATTATTATAGTAATCATATTTTTTCCATTTCCTGCAGGGCTATGTTGACAAGTATGTCAAGGCATAGGCAACATTGGTAAAGCTCTCTGCCTTCTTTAGTCTTTTAGAATTATTTGGAACTGTGAATACACGAGGAAGGTAAACTTTGAACCAAGAGGTTAATAACAATTTTCTTCACCTGATGTGTGGAGAAGGAAAGGCAGGTCTCATTTCTTTTGAGATTCTTGCAAAGTGAGCAAGTAAATTCTTCTACAGAAGAGAAAGACATATTAATGCACATCTCAAAGTATTAATTGTTTTCTTCTTATATTCTATCTAATTAAAATTTCTTTGTCTAGCTTTTGGAATAATCCCTCTGTCCTGCAATAGATGCCACATCCTAAAAAAGTGGTTAGTGTTTAACACTAACCACTTTTTTGGGATGTGGCATCTATTTTAGGACGGAGGGAGTATAATTTACTACCTTAATTTTTATGAACAAGGATTAGTATTCATTAATGGTGCGATTGAAAATGTCACATATAAGGGTGATAAGAAGTTATTGCAAACTAAAGTCCTAAACTAACTAGTCGATTGTTCAGCTATTCTGTTTCCATTTTGGGCCCAGTAAAGAAGGCCGTCTTTTGTTAATACTGTATTTCAACTTCATTGATCTAATAACCAGTCTATTGTTTTGTTGGTGCTGCAGAAAAAAATTGGAGCAAATTAGAACAACGTTTTGGGAAAGTTGTAGTGCTACATGAGGTTTGGACATTAAAACTAATGCTGTTTAAGTAGAAAAGCTAGAGTTATCTAGTGCATATGCCTTCCAGTTTTCAGCACGTGCTTTGTGAGAAACTTGATGAATGACCCCCTGTGGGCCGGCCTCTATCTGCAACTAGAATGTGTTTGCGCTGTTTGTGTTTCGGCATGTATATTCCACTTGTCAATTCCTTGTCATTAATATATCTTATAAGTTATAAGGTTCACTTGTTTGTTCTCCTAATTTGCTGGAAACAAGTGGCGTTTTTACTAACAATTGTTTGGCTGCCTTAGATACGTCGAGTCTTACAGGCAAAATGGGATCACTAGATTTTCAGTGATAATTTGCACGAGGGGTTTCTGGTGCTTCCAAACCATTTTGCATGGTATATATATACATTTTGCATAGATGTTTTAGCCTCTTTGTTGAAATAGTTTCTAACTCGCATTTGCTGATTGGGAATTTGGGATTGAAGATTACTTTTTAGAAATCAGTGACTGGGCAGCGATTTACACATTCACTTTTAGGAATCTCTGGCTGGCATGGGAGGAGCCAGAACATTGGGTTGGTGGGGCAAGATTGAGATGGGCAGAGAAAGCAGTTACTAATTAACAGTGTAAGAATACATGCATTACTAAAAGCATCGACTTTCTGGTAACATGACAGTGTTTAATGTATTGGCAACTCTGGTTAGTTGAATAGTATTGGTGAAAATACTAAGTTAGAGAAGTGGCAATCTCTAGAACTGTACTTCTACTGTTTTCTAATTAATCTGAAGAATCAGTTAGTGCCTAATTAAAGCTTTCATGCGACTGGCTGTTTGAACATGGTTGGTCAATTTTTTTACAATGTTATTCAACATACACATTATATGAAATTGTGATCATTAGAATTTTCGTTTGGGATTGGTTGCAATCATTGTAATTTGGTTAATGCACAAACCTCCTTCTTTTGAACTTCTGGGAGCAACATATGTATCCATCACCAGATTTGGCTTTCGGTCCATTTCATGACTGGAACTAATGTGCCTTTTTTTTGAAAGGGTGAAATCTACTTTCTATTTTATATCGGGTCAAATACTGTGGGAAATCCCATCTTCTTGGTGATTGGTGATTTGTGATTATATAATTGATCAACAACTACTGCTATATTTTTTATTATGTTAACACTGCTGAACCAGATCTACTTTTCAGATCATGGCCATGCAGCCATTCTAGACTTTATTATAGGGCGTCATTTGGGAAGGGTATCTTCGTAATAGGATAAAGATCTAACCAATTTGGACTGGAGCTATTTGGTTAACTCAGCACTTCTGTGGCCTGTTTGCTTTACAAGTGCTTTGAAGATGAGTCTAGCATTAATTTAGTTAAAAGGCTTGGTTCTTGATTCCTCTGGTTTCCGTTTTCGTCTATTTTTTTATTTTTAGTGTTATTTCTAGTCATCATGATATCATAAAGATGTTGAGCTATCACATTCTATTTATCATAGTTTTTATGATATTTTTTTTAATAAATAGTATGCGATGGATCAACATCTTTGTGATATTTTGATGACTAGAAAAAACATTAAAAATAAGGAAGAATGAAAAAAAAAATGGGCGAAAATGGATTAAAAATGAGAGAGATATAGGGTTTGTTTATGATGTCTCAATAATCACTTGCATTTGAAAGTCTGTTAGTTTAAGAGCTGAATTCTTTACGTAACCGGATTTCGTTCGTGCTTGCTCTTGTCCTTCGCCATCCTTAGCGCATACTCATCACATAAAGAGGAAATTATATAATAAAACATAAAAAAAATTCAAAAATGACATACTGTAACAAATATTTCCCAAAACGGTGCTCTGACAAGCCACGCAAGCGCCTGCTTGGCACGAGCGCTTGCGTGGCTTTTCCCTAAACCCTATATCTCTCATTTTTAATCCATTTTTGTCTATTTTTTTTTCATTCTTCCTTATTTTTAGTGCTCTTTCTTGTCATCGTAATATCACAAAGATGTTGATCAATCACATGTTATTTATTAAAAAAAAATATCACAAAAATTAAGATAAATAGTATGTGATGGCTCAACATCTTTGTGATATCATGATGACTAGAAAGAGCACTAAAAATAAGGAAGAATAAAAAAAAATGGACGAAAATGGATTACAAATGAGAGAGATATGTATCGTTAAAGTGACGGCCCGTTTAAAATGGGACGAACATGATTTAAGGCACCGAAAGGTGTCGGTTCAACCGACACCTTTTTCTTTTAACCCGAGAGGCTTTCGGATTAATTTTAAAAAAAAGCCACGCAAGCGCCCGTGCCAAGCAGGCGCCTGCGTGGCTTGTCAGAGCACCGTTTTGGGAAATATTTGTTACAGTATGTCATTTTTGAATTTTTTTATATGTTTTATTATATAATTTCCTCTTTATGTGATGAGTATGCGCTAAGGATGGCGAAGGACAAGAGCAAGCACGAACGAAATCCGGTTACGTAAAGAATTCAGCTCTTAAACTAACAGACTTTCAAATGCAAGTGATTATTGAGACATCATAAACAAACGAGCATCTGAATTAGATCTCCAAAGAAGAAGAGAACTAGAAAATAGTATTTGGAGTGACACACTCAACAAACACAGATAAATTCAAATGGAAGTTAAAATTCTATTTCATTACTTTGGAGGTCTTTATATAGACATATATCGTTCAATCCAGTCCAAGATGATTAGAGACAGCATAACTCCACCCTAATTACCTTACCTGTGTTTTAAAAGTAAAAAATAATTGTCCTCAAGCATACTTAGGGACTAGAATGGTTAAAATATAGATTATAAGGTCATAAATATTTCTAGCTGCTCCAACTAACTATGACTTTAACTTATTATGGAATTTAAATTTAAAATATGTTCATTGCTCTTATCTTCATGGGTTTGAAGCTTCAACTTGCCTTGAGCTTCTTGGGCCTTAGTCTTGAGCTTCTTGCCTTGAGCGATTTCTTCTACATCATTATACTCCCCTCCCTCCTTCCCAATTACAATAATAGAATACTTAGGACTATTGTGAGACAAAGGATTTAAACTTATATGTGGTGGTGATTAAGGCAGTGAATGAATATATGGCACCGAAATACATGGAGTTGTGTCTCGACGAGTATTATGTCGTATATTGGAAGCATGGTTTTGTACATGACATTATGGTCTTGTAGTTATCATGTTTGTAGGTCCATGGTGGAGGCAGCTTGTTTCGATCACGGGTGTCTTTTATGAACTTTGTGCTTAAGGTGGATTATCATGTTGATCCCGACATTTTCATCCAATGAAGCTCAACTACATTGAAAAATGAGTGAATTTTATCAGAGTTTAGGGGCCACACAAAAAGGCGTTTTTTGCCTTGAGGGAGCAAACACATTCATGTAAAATTTTTCCATATCCTGACAAGCTTCTTTGTCAGTATAGTTAATAAGTTGGAATTGAAGTAGAAGACAAGGTCTTGAACCCACACAATTCTTGAAGTCCACAGTGGGACCAGCTTCCATCCTCGATTTGGGAGTGATCTGGTATCAGTTGAGTCAATCCATCTTCCCCAATCAACCCCCACTTTCCCCAAATCTCAGATCACATATATCTCTAGGGCTCCCCCGGCCTCGGCCCACCACCATCCCCGCCCATCCAATCTCCCGCCGGCCCCACCACCCACGTGATGCGCTCCAAGCCCACCCCTCGCCACTCCTCCTCCCTCAAGCCCCCCGCCGCCCCTTCCTTCTCCCGCTCCAAGCTCCCCACCCGCCGCGCCACCGCCGCCGCGGCGCAGCCCCTTCCGTCCCCTCCTCCCGCGCCGGCCTCTCCTGCCCCTTCCCCGGCTTTCATCACTTACTGCTTCCCTAACGTCGTCCCCATCTCCGCCGCGCCTCTCATTGCCATCGAGCCGCCTCCTCCGCCGGCGGCGGCGCAAGATTCTGCTCCCTCTGAAGTTGGCGGCCGCGGCAAGAGAAGGGGCAGGCCCGGTAGGCCCAAGACTGGCAGTGGCGGCTCCGCTAGGAAGGATCGCCGCGTGCGGCTGCCGGCTCTCTGCGCTGCGAGGATCTTTCAGCTAACACGTGAGCTCGGGCACCGGTCCGACGGGGAGACCGTGCTCTGGTTGCTGAAACATGCGGAGGACGCCGTCAATGCCGTCATCTCCGGCTCCTCTGTCCCCTCCGAGACAGGTTCGTTTTTGTAAATGATATACTCCCTCCGTCCGGAATTATTATTACCATAAGGTTTTTCTGAATGAACTAAGAGGGAGTAGAATCAATTACCGGGATAAATGATAATAATTCAGTTTATGAAATTCGAACACTATCATTTAGATTATGATTGCGCATAATTTATGTTGTTTGATGAATTCATTTAGAATGTAACACTAAAAGATATGGAGTAAGAAACTCTCTTGAATTATTTTTCAGGAGAAGGGTGAGGAAGTGTAGCGGTCGCGAGATCGATAGCCCCCGCCATGGATTGCCATGAATTTTGACAGCTACTCAGGGTTCAAAATACGGTATTATCAGCTTCTTCTGTATCTAAAAAGAAAGGATGGTCTACGTAGGACATGTAGTGGGAACTGACCATAACTGTTGTAGTTATTTATTAACTGTGGAATGGTAGATTGATTAGAGGGTGTATGTTTGTTGCTTGCCCAGAAGTATTCAACAAAATTTTCTTGTTCTTTTGTAATTAGATTTTCAATCCTAATTATTGAGACAACATAGATAATAGTTATGTGAGATTGTTTTCATTTCTCTTCTTCTATCCACACATTTTTTATTCGCAATCCGACAGCTTTCAATGCACCTATTTTCGAATTTGCGCATGTTAACTATTTCCTAATAATAATGCCCATGATATTGAGTACCAAGATATGTAATGTTCATCTCTTACTAAAAACAAGGGATTTCATTGGTATAGTCTGTGTGGGTCCAATCTAGCGATCTTTTCTTTCCATAAGGATGAAGATCAGATTAGTGCTCATTCTCTTCATATAGAGCAAAGATATAATTCTGTGTTCTCTGATGAGTGACCGATGCATCAGAATGGGACACAAATTGGTTTTTCGTGTAAACGAAGAGACAGAAATTTGTTTACTAGGAACCTGACCAAGTATGTCAATGGGCTGAGGAAATTCCAGCTATTCTCCGCAAGGATTTGGATCTTTGACACAACACAGAATTAGTTTTATCGTTAAAGGAGAGATAGCAAGGCCCTGATATGGTATCTCATTAAAAGTAGAACATAATTTTTAATGTTGGAGTATCATCAAGGTGGAAATGTAATCAGAAATAAGGAGAATCTCCTCAGGGTGTAGTGAACATAAATTCTGATGCATTTACCTATAAAAGCCATCCCTAATCAGGTGCGGTATAGTTTGTCGGGACTTCTATGATGGTCAAATTTTGTGTTGTTTAAGTAGTGTTGTGTAGTGCCTAGTGAACTCAGATGAAGCAGAAGCAATGGCAGTAGCAAGAGCTATTGAGATTGCAGTAGCGATGGGATACACTAATGTTATATATGAGGGTGATTCTGTGTGTGTCATGGAAGCTCTCAATTCTACCAGTCTAAATGTCTCCTCTTGGGACCACATAGTGATCAGGCTAAGCTATCTTTGCAACATTGTATCTCGATCAATTTTAAGTATGGTAATAGAGAAGGGAGTTCAGTGGCTCATTACCTTACTCTCCAGGTCAAAGAGATTGAATTCTCGGTGGAATGGCTGGAAGAGATCCCTCATGTTGTTAAAACAACCGGTCCTGTGACATATTGTCATTATAATTCTTTCTTTGTGTAGCTATGGTTGTATCTATTTTACTTTGAATTCACTTCATATAAAAAAAGAGAGGAAGAAACAAGGAGAATCTGGTTAAACATATGGCTGAAATACCACTCTGAAGCAAATCAGTTTACATAAAGTTTTTTATGCTGCAAATCAATTATTTCGCTCTCCCCGAGGACGTGCATATTTAACTTCAACCTATGTTCGTAATGGTACATAGCAACACTATCTTTGTTCCACCTGACAGTCTCCTAGCAGTGATCTCAACCATACACTGAAAAATTAACCTTTTTTCCCGGACTGAAGGAGTATGTCCGTTTAGCAATGGCTTTCATCAAAATCTGAAATCAAACAGTCATTGAAGGTATGATTGAGAAGTGTTGATGAGGGGAGAGAAGTCAAACCGTTAAACAACTTCACCTCCGGTTACTTTTAATTGAGACTATCATATAATTTGACAAATTTATTGAGATAGGGGGTCCAAAGTAAAGCCGTAGGTTTCCGAGTGGAGAAGGTAGAGATCTGGTGCAGGAAGCGTGCCAGCCTCCAAGCCTCAGCGGAGAAGGCGTTTTTGGAAGGGAAAATAATAAGAGAACAGTAATATTTAATTTGGTACATATATTTTATTAAAGGAAACGATGTTTGTACATCAGATTTTTTACACATTTTCATACACATCAGCTGTGTATGGAAATGTGTAAGAATCTGATGTAGGGTTATCACTGCCCTTTTATTAATTGTCTCAATTACAAGTGACCCGAGGGAGTAGCTATATAGAAGACAAATAAAGGGATAACGTCAGACACGGATAACGGAATTCTCGAGAAAGAGACGATTTTTTTCTTCGTTTTTGTACTAGTATAAATGTGAAGCGGATTTAGAAATCAGAATCCACCCAACAATCAACAAAAAGACAAAAAAAAAAAGGAAAGCGTGATATTAAACGAAAGGATGATACGGTAGATATCGACCGTATGTGTATATCCAGTGGTTATCGACCGTCTGTGTAGGGTAGTAAGACGAGTTTCGTTCTATCCAGACGGTGGTTATCGACCGTCTGAGTAGGGCATTTCAGTCAATCAACCTTGAGGTAAGCGCAGCCGCCAATGCCAATCTGAAACTCCCTCCTTGGATCCGACTTCTGAGACCCCGGCGCGGCGGCCGCACGCTCTCTCGTGTCTTTGTCTAAGGTTAAGGTTTGCCGGTGATAGATTAGATCTTCTTGTCCTTTCATCTTCCACCAACCCCCTTCTATGATTGGCGAATTCACTTTAAAACCAATCCTGAAATCTTTTCCGGTTCTTCTGTTGCTCTTCTTCCTATTTTGGATTCAATTCTCTGTTGCCACTTTGCTTTTGGATTTCAAGTTATTAGAGTTTTAGGCCATGGTTGGGAGATGGGTGCGTTGCAATTTCGACGTCTGGTTTTGCTCTTTTGGTGCATGTTATGGTGTTTTTCGTTGCAACTTGCTGCTAATTGATTGATTTACTGTGGTGAAGTTGTTGGGCTGTTTGTGTCATATTTGTGTAGATTGGGGTAAATTCGATGCAATTGTGCGTGTAAGGGGGAAGGAAGTATTATGTCCTTTTGGTAGCAGAGCATTTTGAGTGAGATTGACCATTGTTTAGCTGGTGATTGCACACTGAAAGTAGTTGCAGCTTGTTAATGACGGCAATAGCACAAAAGTTTTAGTTTGATGAAGTTGATGCTTGGAATGAAGCTTTGTGTTACGTGTTATGGATGAAGAAGCTAGCCTCTATCTTGCATCTAGGAAACGGTTAACTGAATGAATTGGCTGGATTTCTAGGTTGAATGTCACGAAGGCAGAAGAGGTGGGGCAAGTGGGCGAAGCCTGGAGGTCCATCTGTAGCAGGTGATGCAATAAGTGCAGTAAAGGGTAAGAAGCTTTAACCTCGTAGGGCTGTTTATGCATAACCATGAATCATGCAAAATATTTACTCAAGAAACTAGATTATCCGTTTGAAAATTAGGTAAACATTTGCTTCATGTTATGCTGCCATAATAGGACTATTTCCTTACTTACTCTACCCTCACTGATTAGGGGATATGTTATTTAAACTCAGTGATACACATATAAATTTGTTCCCTTTACTCTGAGTACTATTTCCTTGCTTCACACTATCCTCACTGATTAGTGGACAGCATGTTATTCAAACTCAGTGAAAGACATATAAATTTCTTCTATTTTTTCTTGTATTATCTCGTACAAGTTGGCTATAACTTTTAATAGTCATTTCTGGGCAATAGTACATGGAGAAAATGAATGAGAGCATTCTGTGGGTAATGCTTTGCTTTGCTAACATTCATATGATTGTTATGGCTTGGTTGAGGGTAGTGTAAGATATGTATCATACCTCTTACCATCATATTTTTTTGTCTTATTAACTGTTCTGATTTTATCTGCATTATGGAGGCTATTTATTCAGATTAAAAATTGGTGCAGGACGAGATGAAGGGTATACAGTGCCCAGAAGCAATCAAGATGGGTTAGATACTCCTGGTATGGATATAATTGTAGAAAATTGTTTAACGGTTGATTTGCTAGCAATAGTCAAAGCCAACTTTTCTTTTTGCATGTATAGAACGAGTTACTAAATTGAAGTGCAAAAACAAAAGGGGAAAGAAAAGGAAAAAGCAGAACGCATCATCTAGTGACAATCAGGACATATTGAATGGTTTAGTTTCAGAAGAAAAGTGATCAATAGAATAAAGAAATTGTTTGTGCAAGAACGTTCTTTTTTGAAGTGGTGGATGCTACTATTCTGTTGTGAAGTGTTGCTTTAAAACAGTTATTTCTCAACTGACAGGATTTGAACCATCAAAGGAAGGCCATAAAAGAAGCAGAAGAAGAAGGAAAAAGCACGCTATGGAATCCAAAAATGGTGGAAGTCTCCCAGCAGATGTAGACGAGAATGTAACTGATCTGCATGTGACAAAAGGTAGCATCTATTTTCTTAGGGCATGTTAAAGGATTAAAAAGCTCCGAGTTACATTTTCATTAAATAAAATTGTCTAGTTTACCTTATGGGGCTGTTAATGCATAACCATTGGAATGACTCCCCAGCTTTCTTGGCTCATGCAAAATATTTACTAAACAAGCTAGATTATCCACTTGAAAAGTTCACTTTGATGCTATCATTGCTATGAGAGTATCATTTTTCCTTCTTAATATCACGAATTAGCAGACAACATGTTCCTCAATACCAGTAACCAAAAAGGAACTAGGGTATACTATTGATTGTAGTTTGTTTTATTTTTTTCTCATTAGGTTGGTTTAACTTACTATAGCCAATTGCAGGAAGAAATGAGAAGAAAAATTACATGAGCATTTTCGTTGACTTTTAGATAATGTTAAAATTAACTGCTCCGTCCAACTGCAATTCAATTGATGAAATAATCGTAATGGGTGGCTATATCCTCATGTGTAATACTTAGCTAATATTAATAGTGTGGTTCAGGCTTTGGTTGAGGGGCAGGGTAAGAAAACTACCATACCCCAGCTCATTTTGCTGTCATGATAAATTTTCTCGGAATCGGCAATATTAGGGTTACCCTTACTTGGTTTATAAAACCGTGCAGGATTAGATGAAGGATATACAGAGGCCACGAGCAATCAAGATGTATCAGAGAATTCTGGTATGTATATTGCAGAAAATTGTTTAAAAATTGGTATAAAATTAATCAATAACATTTGTTTTAAATATAGCAAAACAAATTTCTGAATTTAATGGTCTGATGCTTTAGAGGTGTGTGAAAAGAAAAGCCTGGAGAGAAGGAAAAACCAGAACACGTCATCAACTAACAATCAGGATATATTGAGTGGTTTAGGTACAGAATAAAAGTGATTAATAGACTAAACAAATCATTTATTGCGAGCACGTTTCTTCTCAAAGTGGTCAAAGCTACTACGCTGGTGTTACTGTTCTGTTAAAACAGAGTTTTTCAACTGCCAGGATCTGAACCGTCAAAGGAATGCCATAAGAAAAGAGGAGAAGAAATAAAGAACACGATCTAGGCTCCAAAAAGGATGGAAGTGCCCCAGCTGATGTAGATGAGAATGTAAATGTTATACATGTGACAAAAGGTAGCATCCATTTTCAGTAGGGCCTTTTGAAGAGCTTCCAGTAGGGATGCCACCGGGGCCGGGTTTTTACCCGACCCGACCAGACCCGGCCTTATTGGGGCCGGTTCTGGGAAACCTTACACAGTACCGGTTCCGGTTCTGGGTTTGAAAGAGGAACCGATGCACCGGGTCGGGGCGGGTTTGGGTATTATATTAAAACCCGACCCGACCCGATATATAGGTATTCAACTCAAGTTAGGTCTCTCTTCTTTTCGTTTTTTTTTCTTTTAGTGCTCTTTTTTAGCTTAAAAGAGTGAAAAATAATCAAAATAATCAAAGTTTAATATGCAAGTTTGAAAAAAAATAAAAATAGATAGAAAAATTTTGATTTGGTATCGGGGCGGGGCGGTTCCGAGTTTGGTACCGGGGCGGTTCTGGGTCCAAAAATTGGACCCGTAGTGGGTCTGGGGTGGTTCCGGGTTTAAAGAATTACAACGGTTCCGGGGCCGGGTTTGCCAAGAACCGACCCAAACCCGCCCCGGTGGCATCCCTAGCTTCCAGTAACATGTTCTGTAAATAAAAGAATTAGTTTTTAATTCATAGGTTATAAAGGAAGTGCGGTAATAGTAAATAATGCAAATACTACAAGATATTTTAAAATTTCGAGATGTGCCTGAAATTTCTTGTTGTGAACTCCAGATAACTCGATTATTTGTTAGAAGATCAAGTCATAATCATAATCTTAATATAATCAAGTAGCGCCTTTTCCCAACTATTTGGGGTCGGCGACATGGATCTTACTCCTCCATTCTTCTCTGTTAGAAGATCAAGTACTTTATTAAAATTTAGTTTGCTTACCTGCTTATATAGATAAAGGCAGGGTTTTCAAAACCGGACCGGACCGGCCAGTCCGACCGCGGTTAATCGGAACCGGCCGGGAAACTGGTTCAGTTCATCCTGTTCAGCCCGGTTCAACGAACCGGGCGGTTTTTTCAAAACCGGCCGATTAACCGACCGGTTTTTCCCGAACCGGTGAACCGGACCGGACCGGACCGGTCCGGATTTTTTTTTTTTGAAAAAGTTGTTGCAAGAGGGGGGATTCGAACTTCAGACCCCCCCTCACCGTGAGGTGACTTAACCACTTGAGCTATGCTTATTTTGATGTTAATATCATACAAATTATATATTTATCATATATTTACCACTCTCTCACCTAAACCGGGTCACACCGGTTTGACCGCGGTCAGACCCCGGTCTGACCGGACCAGCCATCAATCCGGTTGGATGGCCGGTCCGGTTTTGAAAACATTGGATAAAGGTGTTTTCCCAGAGGAAATGAAAAACACTAAGAAAATGGACGAGAAAATTGCTTTTGAGTCAAGTATCTTACCTGTGTTCCTGCTAATGTGACAGGAAATCTGGGCATCAAAGGAACTAGGGGTAAACGGGATAAACATTCCAAAATGAGAAAAGTTGAAGAGCAGCTACAAGCCAATGAAAGTGTGCAGGTTATTGCAAAAGGAGATGAGCACTCACATGGCTACTTAGAGGGAGAAGCTGAGGAGGAGTTTGTGGGAGAGAAAATTTTGAAAGAGGAGGTAAAATTGGATGGAGAAGCTGAGTTACAAGAGAATGAAGTTTATAGTGGCAAGGTACAAACGGAGGGAGAAACTCAGAATGAGGGATTGGACCATGGATATGTAATCAGAAGAGCGAAATTGTTTTTGCATGTAGATTCGTCTTCTACTGATCAAAATGATTCTTTTTGTGATAGTTGTAAAGAGGTACGAAAAATATTCTTTTCATCTTCTATTGTCAATCTTTTAGATGATTATGACTAATTTATGTTCGTAAAATTTAGAGTGACCTATCAGTCGGTTTGCTTTCTCCTAAAAGATCAAACCGAAAGTTGCTTGTTCTGGATTTGAATGGATTGCTTGCTGATATTGTACCAAATCCTCCTCCTGATTACAAAGCTGACAAGAAGGTGAATAGACAATCAGGTAATGTTACATTTTTCTGGTTCACTAATGATGATGATGATAACCCTATTATGGAACTACTTAAATATTAATCCTTGTTTAATTAACTCGAGCTAATTCAATCATGCAGTTTTTAAGAGGCCCTTTTGTGAGGATTTTCTGCAGTTTTGCTTTGAGAAATTTGACGTCGCTGTGTGGTCATCAAGGAGAAAGTATTATAGCTTTGATCTCTTGAATTTATTTTTTATGAGCAACACAAGTTAAGCTTTGTTAATTTAGGTAGTTACCTTGGAGAGGTTTAAAATAGTTTGCGTGTGTTTATCTTGAAAAAAAGAAAATAGTTTGAGTGTGGAAGCTTTATAGACACAAATGTCAAAAGTATGTAATATATTCTTTTTTTTCCTTTGATGAACATAATATTTCTAGATTTGATATCATGTTTCATGTGAACAACAATGATTAGGAGTGCACATAGTTTATCATTTTCCTGTTAAAATTGCAACTCTTTAAATGTCGGTTTTGTTTCTGGGATTTTTTTATCGTAGTAATTTTGTTTGTTTTGAGATTATGCATCTTGATGAGGATCTTATAAGCCATATATATTAATGCTGCTTGTACCGTAAATTTTAACAGGGATAATGTGGATATGGTGGTCGATTGCGTGATGGGAGATTTAAAGAATAAATTGTTGTTTTGCTGGGTAAGCAATTTAAATGCTAAATTGTGTTTAAAGTCTAGACATATGCTTGCACGTGTCAATGGTTTGTGGATGAGACGTTTCATCACCCCAGAAGTTCTCTGTAACACACATTCATATTTTTTAGACCAAAAACCAAATTCCCTGTAACACTTCAACCCATTTCCTCCTTCCTTGATCCCTTTCTTCTCAGGTGGTGGTGCCAACATGCTGCCCTTCTTTTCCGGCGGCAAGGAGGTCCCCAGCTTTCTCAGCACCCGCTTGTTCCCTCTATCATGTCCTTGCGGCACCTGCAATCTGGCCATTGCCGTCAATGAAGGAGATGAAGGGGTGGAGGCACGAGCAACTGCTTCCGGAGAAGAAAGGGGTGGAAGCGTGGTGGATGTTGGAGTTTCTTTTTTTGAAAAAACTGAAAATGGCCTTCTTGGGTGATGAAAAGTCCCATCCATGGTTTGTCGGGCTCTCATTTCTTATGTGGATTTTGGGGAAGTTCCATCATAGAGATGTGGCACGCTTGAGTTGATCTTTTTTTGTGGGGTATCATGTAAAATGAAGAATAGGTTGTACATTTATGTGTCGGTCTTTCATGTGTCTTCTGTTTTAATGCTCTCGAGCAACTCATATTTATGAACTTTTTTAATTAATTTATTGTGGAAGAAAAGTTGTACATGCTGAAAATGGAACCTTTAGAGATTTTTTGTGTCATATATAACTATCAATGTTGATATCAGGTTGTGCATGTTTTTTCTTACTTAGAAAATTGATGCAGGACCAATCGAAATGCACAACAACAGGGTTTCGTACGGTTGAAAATAGGCACAAGCCATTGGTACTGAAGGAACTAAAAAAAGTGTGGGATAAAGAAGAGCCTGGCCTACCTTGGGAGAAAGGGTACTACAATCCATCCAATACATTATTATTGGATGATTCACCATACAAGGCTCTCTGTAATCCTGTATGTTTGTGCTGACTTTTTTTTGTATTCTCAACATATTGTGTATCCTGGGCTTAACATTAATTTGGTTGGATTTTTATTTATAGGCATACACTGCGGTCTTCCCTTCGTCCTATACTTTCACAGATGAAAATGACAGTGGTTTAGGTAAGAACTTGAGATTCCTTTTTTCTTCTTAAGATCATGAATAATGTGATGCGTGCGTAATCAGTGGACGCATTTTGTTTGGATTATGAGAAAGCATTATTTTTGGATGATAAACAATTATGTTTGCTCGGACAAGGTTAGGAACTTTGTCCAATGGCGCAAGCTTTTCTAAATTTATATTGCCTTAGGCATCTAATATAGAACAGCGAAGTAGCCTAAGGAAGCTTCCACGAAAACAAATTCTTGTTTTGAAGTATTAATTGGTTCAACTGCGCACCTGGCATCTACCATGTTGATGTGCCATGTCGTGAGGAGGTTGTTGGGTTCATTAGATTAGACTTATTGAGCATGACAAGATGATATCTCACTTTATGTGAAGAGTATAATTTTTGTTTCTTAGGTTTGTTGTTCTACTGAATTGCTACATACATATATCATGTGATATTCATCATTCTTGAAATACAAGCAGGCCCTGGAGGTGATCTTCGAGTTTATCTTGAAGGGTTGGTTGATGTTGAGGATGTGCGTCATTATGTGGAAGGGCATCCATTTGGTCAACGTCCTATCACAAATGCAAACCCATCTTGGCCCTTTTATCTCCATATTATTGAATTATTAAATTCTACAATTCTAAATTGATTATTAACCCCTTAATTAAGTTATAAAAATTGATTTAGAAGGTGGTTAACCAAATGATGTAGAATGGTCCTAGCATTTATTTATGGCAGTTAAAGCATTTTTTGGAAGCATTGAGCTTCATCCTATCTTCACTCCTTTCGACATCACGTGTTGATCGTAGGTCTGCAACAATTTTTTTTGTGACCTCTTGTTGCATGAAGACAACAATTTGTTGTAAATGAAAAATTGGCTGTATTTTTTTTTCATGTCAAATATGTATGTATTTACATATCTGGTTTGCGTTGTAAGCCGTGTAACCTATACTTATATCATTTATTACATGCTGCCATTTAAATTTTAAACTTTATAAACCGCTACTTTATTTGCACAATCATGTTAGTATTATTTCGCGCTTCCACTTACCCTTTTCATGTTGGAAATGGGTTTGCTTGGGGGTAGCAATCTGTTTGCTTTGTCAGCCATCTCGTTTCGCCCACTGTTTGCAACAAACTGGATGTTGGATAAAATTTATTCAGTAAAATTTTTATAGTATGATTGTGATTAGTAGTGTATGTGTTGCAGCTGATTCTAATAATGAAATGTCATTCTTACTGATCTTTGTGAAATATGCAACAAGCCACTACTTGTTCTGGTAAGTTAGAGTGATGAACCCTTTTGAGCTGATAATAAGTGTATTTAAGTTTATATGGAAAATGGTTTTTAGCACAGCCGTTTTTCAGGTGTTTTGGCTTGATTTTGATCTTTTATGCTAGTGTGTTTTTCTAAAATGGTTAAATGGGTCCTTGTTTGTTAGTGCGAACTGGCAATTATACATATGGCTATATGGATGTTACAATTGAACTTTCGCTGGATACAAATGCATGTAAATGTTATCTGTTTTTTATTGAATAAACATTATCTGTTGGATACAAATAGATATAAACGTTATCTGTTCCATCTCATCCTATTCCAGTTTGAACTGCAAATGTGTGGATGGAAGAATATTCTCCCTCCGTCCCTCATATTTAGTTGTACATATTTCAAAAAGTAAGTCGGAATAATGCTTATTATCAAATGCATCCCCAGCGAGAGTTCTCACTGTTATTTCTCACTATGGTTGTTTTTCCATTTGAAGGTTGGCCTTGAAGTGGCCAAGTAGTTTGCCCTTTTGTATGGTTATAATGAAATCCAACTTGCCATGCTCCCTATATTGAACCAGATTCGGATGACCGGGCAATCGAATTTAGTCAAATGTCAATCGCTTTCCTTAATTTTAATGTCAGGTATTGATTTAATTCATTTACCAATCAATACCTGAAATAAAAAGTGGACCTCATTTCAGTTCGAGGCTAGCTTCTATCTTTGCAGGTTCAGTTCAAGACCCATATGAAGCTTCTTATCATTGGGACATGTCTTCTATTGTATTTGAATGTAGTTTATGAAGTAACCAAATTTGCCTGATGTAGAAGCAATCAAGAAAACTGCATAAGTTTGTAGCAAAAAAAAGAGGCGAAAGGTAACCTCCAGGCGCCCGGAGAGGAGCTTCTCTCCGGGCGCTTTGATCTCAAATGTCGGATGAAATCCAACGATTGAGGGGTCTTCCCTCTCCCCCTCCCCCTGGCTCAACGGGGCGCCCTCCACCCCAACAGTGACCCCCCTTTGGCTCAACACCCACCCACCCAGACGACCCCTTTCCTCTCCCCCCCGAGGTGGCGGGAGGGAGGGAATAGCTCGGGCCTCGCCCTCAACCGTTAAGATCAAAGCGCCCGGAGAGGCTGCATAAGTGAATATAACATACCGGAAAGTGAGCTAATCTTTTTTGGCTCTAAAAGCCTTTGTAGGTGGATTCAAATCCACATTTTTTCATATAATTCTCATATGGTGTTGAAAATTGTTTGTTCAACGATTACATAATTAAATCATATACTCTCCATTCCAAAATACTATGTACATTTGAAAATATTTATTGTTCTAAAATATTACGTACATTTTGCCGAATCACATGATTTCTTCTTTTCAAAATTAGAAGAGACTTGGAAGGATTGACTTGAACTTGTTTGTGAACGAGCATACGAGTTAGACAGGATATCAGGGAGAAGGAGTAATGTGACTTCTTTGTAGGCTTCATGGTATAATAAAAATGAGAATTTTCTCAAATGTACATAGTAGTTTGGAACAGAGGGAGTGTGTTTTGTGAGAATTGTGTTTGATTCTGCAAGAGTGTATCTTCCAACGAAAGTTTAAAAGCTCTAATTGGATGTTAGAAAACTCTAATAGATTACTCTAATATAGATTAACAAACCTTACAAACAATGAACATAAAATAAAAAACAGTAGATATTACTTAATTAAAAAAGAAAAGAAAACCCTGGTCCAATTAACCTTTTCTACAACCAATTTCCTTTTTTTGGGTAATACCAAAGCTTTACATCAAGCTGATGACAAAGCATCCAACCCCCATTTTGTCCCGTTACCACTTATACAAAGAATCCTTGTTTAAAACTTATCTCAAAAAGTCTCTCTTCTCTGTCCCACAACTTTTGAGTTTTCAGGGCATGCAAAAAATAAGATTTCCCAACTATAACGCTTGGCTTTAGGAATAAAACAATAATAATAACAACCACCTTTTATAGACACAGTTGTTTGTGCATGCATTATGGCTTTCTCAAGATTGCGCAGTTGTTCTGAATATCCCCACTTATTTATCTTCAATCGTTTCAATTAATCAACAACTTTCGTTGATGGTACACAATTCTTCACCCTTCCCTCTCCTGAATAAATAGATATTCTCACTTGGGTGGACAAGCATTGATATGTCTAACAAAATGGGAGTTAGTGATAGCCAGGACGTCGCATTGAAGCAGAGATTCTTTGGCCTCCCACAGGGATTATATCCAGACTTAGCCAGTGTGTATTTTATGTGAGATGTGTACCACGAGAACATTGACGGCAGGATGAGGCCCTCTAGGAGGCTGGTTGCTCTGCCTCTGCCCCTTCTCGTCAGATCTTATGGACTTGAGTAACCCTCAGTATCAAAAGAAAAAAAACATTGATATAACTTGATTTATACATAGATCATGTGCATACGAAGATCCTCCAACCTCCAATTAAATTATTAGGTTAAGATTGCTCGAGGGAATAGTGAGACTAAGCCTAGACCATAGGCCTAAGATTAGAGCATATAGTTATTTGCACCCACGTGGTCTGGCTAAAAAAGTGTTTATTCCTTGTTGTTGACTATAATCCCCAAAAGTTAGAGTTGGTTTAGCACATGGGGAGTTGATTTGATGAAGAAGGAACTTAGAAAATTAGGTCATCATGTGAAAATCAAGGAGAACAACAAAACGTTGTTGTTGCTTGGACATGGCCCATGGGGTAGGATGATTGTGGCATTGTCCTGCCTACTAAGGTCAAGGCAACTGCCATGTGATCTCTCTCTCTCTGTCCAATTTATGCAAGTTGTCATGAATCCATCTCAACAATTACCATCATTACCTCCCCTCTAACATAAATCCAGCTTAAGCATGCACAGATTGGCACTAGTAGCCACTCCCTGCCCTTAAAGTGTGGTGACAATCACTGTAAATTGACATGGAAGATTGCTTATTACAATCCCAGTTATCGCCATTTTGGTGGTGCTTTTGTGGAAATAGTCGTACTATTTTTCTGGGTATTTGAATGTTGATCAATGTAATAAGACCATCATTGTATTCAATAAGTACCCATCTCATGATATGTAAATTCAATATTAATATTTTCTTTACAGATATGCATCTTTAAAGAATTTTGGCATCTTTGAATGATAGAAGAGTCAAAGACTGAAACGGTACCATCCTCTCATTAAAACAAAGCAATTTTGCTTACCATGAGCAGAATATGGTGGCTGGTCTATATTCAATAATTATTGGTATCTGCTCAGAAGGCACCAATTATTTGTCTTTATGAGCTCCTCAGTAATGTGATTTCCAATTATTTGTCTTTATGAGCTCCTCAAAGGGAGGGAAAGCTACAATTGTTTAGATGATCTATCAAATTTCCATTTTTAGATAGCAAAGCATGCTCTTTTTTTGCTGCATAAAGATTGTTAGCGTCCGAATGGCTACTTCTCCAATGAAGATAAAATACTATACATTTTTTTCCCGCCGTTCATAAAGTTTGTCTTCATTAGCTTGTCACTGTTCCTTGCTCTGTATCAGCAGCAAAGCTTAATATACCCTTGTCTATTGCTGATCATTGGATATATACTTTTTCTTTTCTTTCAGAGCAAATTCTTTCTCTAAATCATAAGACTTATCTTTCTGTTAAGCTAAATATGATGCATGTAGAAGTCTGAGAACTGAAACACTCTATATAATCGATATATAATTAGACAATAAGCAAATTGACTCACTCTTTTGTAATGGTCTTATCTTTTGTTATAAATATGTATTTGTTAATAAAGCCAGATATGTTTTTAGCTAAACACTGATATACAACGAATATCTCATGCTGAACAAAATATAATCCAGTTGCTATCAGAAGAGCCCTAAAACGTGAGCATTAAAATCATTTTTCCACTCTTTCTTGTGTGTAGAACTCACCATGGTCTTTTCTGGTGAAGACAAACTAAGGTGAAAATGCCAATGCTCTCAATTCGTACGACCCATCAATGAATGACATTGTAAGCAACTTTATAGACATCCTTACAAGCTCTTATGCTTCTGCAGCTAGTGATATTATTGCCAACCGATTGAGATTGTCCCTTAGATGGACCCTATATCAGCTAACTCCAATGCCATGGCCAAAAAATGACAAACATCACAACTCATTGCAGACTGGATGAATGCCCAAGCAACCCTTTTCTTTGTTCACTCTCTCAGTTTTTCATTTTTTCCAATTAAAATCATCACTGGCCCTTTCATAAATTGTGTAACTGTTGCCTATGTTTCCCTCACTTGGGCCCCATAAGATGAATGGTTGGACATTCATCTGCAGAGTATGTGTTCCACCGCATGATGCATAAATAGGATGGGTGCCCAACAATGTTTTAATGGCTGACAGGCCATGACCAGGCACCAGTCCGACATGAGCTCAGGCATGGTGGACCAGAGATGTGACAAGGGTCATCAGGTGCAGTTACCCTTCTTTATTTCCTTCCTATATACAACCCGGAGATTGATATGATAAAGAAGGAACAGAGGAAGATGAACTAGAGAAATGAGAGAATGAATGGGGAAATGTAAATGGAAGCTTCTGTCTGATGTTACATCATGCAGACTGGCATGTACCATTTGCTCCTTATCACAAGACATGAACATTCCTTAATGTCTCATTAGCCATCTACTACCACATGGGTTCTTCGGTTATCACATGGCATCAATTAATTCTCTATTGTCATCAATCTTAGACGCCATTTATCTAATTATTTACTGAAAGAAGCCACATAGTTACCAACAATTAGATGTGAAGTTCACAGGATGAAGTCAAGAAACTGGGGCATAATGATAGAAAATTGGTGCAACCAATTCTGACCATTGATGTAAGTTATCTTATTATCAATGGAAACATGTTAATCTTATACCTTTGTACTATATGCTCCGTTTAACTGAGTGATTCTGTTTAGCAAAAAAAAAAAAACTGGGTGTTTTTTACTGTTTTACAGTTTCACATATGAAAGTTCTGATAAATTTGATTTAGATCTGTAGTGAACAGTATAGAGCCTGTTCATATACAACATTGCTTTTGAAGCGTCACTTGTAGCGGAAGTCTTGCAGTTAAATGGGCATCATTTTCACGGAAGACTTTTATGTCCGCCAGGATATCCTCAATGGAGAATATATAAAAAAAGGATTTCCTCAATGAAGCACATTATATGCCTGTGCATCTTTGATGACGGACATTCTTTAGGCGGACGAAAATTGCTTCCCATTTTCATATTCTCGAATTTTTTAAGCTTCTTCATTTCCTTGCTACCACATCATCATCATATTCCAATTTGCTGTTGGTGACATAGTTCTTACACCTCAAACCTGGCAAGTCCTAACCTGTTTTGAGCCAACTCATTCACAAGAGAACATATCCAGATCCTTTTTTATTAGTTCCATCCAAGCTCTATTAGGTATTCCTCTCCCTCTTTTGACATCAAAAGTAATAAGTAAAAATCCAATGAAATATTGTTAGTAAATAACATTCTTAAAGAGGCAATAAGTAGAAGGATGAGTTGTCTACCAGCTCCCACAACATTTCGTAGCCAGCCTACCCCTTTTAACACGAACAGTAGATATCCACCATCGGTACATAGTGGGGTGGGCTGGCTAGAACAGGGTGTGGTGAACTACTCACACCTAACTAGTACTCTTATAGGACATTTGTGTTCTTAATGCATGAAAACTGCTCGTTGTGTGATAGTCTAGTACCACGTGTTAATGCAGATGAAAACACTGTCTCCCCTGTCAATGGAACCACAAGAACATTTCCAATCACATTGTTTTTTAAATTCTCTACATGGTACAAATTGCATTTCCATTTTCTACCAAATGAAAGCTTTTACCCTTTTTTGTTGTCTTAGACAAAAAAATCAACCTAGTCACGTCTACATCTGTAAACAAGCACAAACCTAAGCCTTGCTTCACAATGTTGGAAATGGAATGTCTTGACGTGTAATGGTAATTATAGAAGCAAGCAGCTCTTATCCCAACTGCATGGTTTTCACCTCTTAATGACTAGTGCGATTGTACGCACAACACATTACGCGTAACTGTGCTTCTCATGTAACTGAAATATACGTCCATTTGAGTGTGTTTCACAGTTCAATGCTTTTTCCAAAAATACAAAAAGAGTGCCTATTTGATCATGGAGCTTTGTGTATTGCGAGCTAAAAGCTGAAGGAAGCAGAAACGAGTCAAAGAAACCAATGATGATGGGTGGAAGGCAGATCAAGCAACCTACTGCTATGAAGTCATGAAGATCACACAGGTTGGAAAATCCTAACCGTCCTGTTGACATTGACAGTGAAGCAAAGTCCACAGACATGATTCTATGAAAATTTTAATGGCTAGATGGCCCCGATCATCATCATGTCTTTAATCACTACAGTGATGAAGGTTGTCGAAGAAACAAACAACCAAAACAGGAATAGAATGAGAATAAAAATCAGCACAAGAAACTTGCTAAAATGGACAACTAAGCAGTCTCAGCACCAACCATCAGAGATTAAGCACTCACATGTCAGTAGGCCCTATGAGCAATTTAATGCTTCTATTAGACAAACTTCCTAAATAAGATCCATTCTTTTTTTATTATCTCATCTGTTCCACTCTGAAATCTGAATGAAGAATAAGGTGTGTGAATGGTGATGAAGTTTCAGAACATAAAAAACACAAGTTTTGTAAACTGACAGCTCTCACATGGAGACCCCCAGACAGGTGCAGACCCACTCACATTATCAGCCCACATGGAAATGGGAGAAGACACCAACTTCAGATCTGACCCATCTCACCTCCTCTCAGTGTTTTCACTTTCTTCAACAAGCCAAACATTCATGTAACTCCCTCTCTCTCTTACTGCCTTGGAATCTCCCTTTCATCTTCTTTCAATGGATAAAAAAGCAGGTGCTTGCAGTCTTCTTCTCTCTCTCTCTCTCATTGGTTCAGACTCATACTTGGGGATGATAGATGCCCATATATATACATCTCTTCTTTCACATGTCCATGAATGTGCACTTTCTTTAACAATTCCTGTACACGGCCACGTTCCCTCCCTCTTGATTCCTTCTCACCGCCGAAGTTTGCAGCTTTTCTGAATATGTGTCTAGTTCTCTGAAAAACATGAAACTTCTATTGCTGGTTGCCTGAGTTTGACGAGTTTGGGATTGCTGTTATAAGTTTTGGAAGTGATCTGATTCTGGGTCTTGTTCTAATCTCATTTTTTTGGCCAGTTACGTCGAGCAAACTTTTGGAGAATGCTTGTTTTCATTTGTTTTCAAAGATGTGGATTGTTTAAGAGAAGTTCAGATTCTCAATTGTAAGATTGGTTTCTGAGGTGGGTATGGAATTTGGTGGGATTAGGAGATGTTAATCTCCGTGAGCTGACAAACCAAACCAAAGAGGTGTTTGAGGTCATATATTGGCCAAAACACTGGAGAAGATGTCGGCTAAGATTCTGCAGGCGTTAACAGATGATAATAAGGACTTGCATAAACAAATTGGGTGCATGACTGGGATTTTCCAGCTCTTTGATCGTCACCAGATGGTTACTGGGAGGCGAATAGGTAGCCACAAGAGGCTTCCTTCAGGTAACATTACTGACTTTAGGTTTTAATTATTTATGGATCATTTGTCATTGTATGAATTATCCTGCTATTGCTTGTATTTAGCGTAAGTATTTTAATTCATGTTTTGCGAGTTTTCTTGTATGGTTATGTGTTAGTTGGATTGCATCCTTTGGATTGTATCCTTGCTCTCTTTAGACGGTTGAAATAAATAAAAAAGTATTTGAATTGATTTTGCTATATGTATCATTCCACCCTGGCTTTGAACTGGGTCTTTGTAGTTAATATTTGCTCTATTAGTTTTTTTTTTGCATCCCTTATGCTTATTTCCCAATCCCAAACTGTGGAGAAAAGTCGCTAGTTGATTATTATGATTATGATCCCTTTGCTTATTTCTATTATGACTATCTTATTTCTTAACAAAAGGGATATATGCAGTAGCCATCTTATTGTTCTGGTAAATCATGGCTTATAGTTTTGACTTATGAGAATATCTGTCTCCAAGTATATCTGTTATATAGTTACTTATCTGCGCTTGTCTCATCTTAGTTAGCATGAGAATAGCTGCTGCTTGTCTCTTCTACTCAATATTCACTAGATACGTGAACTTTCTTTGACAAGTTATTCCCGTTATGATACAGCAAATGTTGAAGCAGAGGAAATTGCATTTGGTCGACAGACAACTGTAAGAAGAGGACCCTAACTTTAGTCGTTTCTAATTTAAGTTAATTTGGCATATTAATTTTTTTTACAAGAGCCATACTGAAATTAAAACAGTAACATGTTCCAGATCCATATATCAAATGTACTCTGTTATGTCCCAAATTGCTAAAGCACATTAATATTTTGCAATTGCAGGAAAAATTCTCCAGCAATAATGCTGTTGAAAATCAAAGAATTTCAGTTGAGTCGTCCAGAACTTCTGTGTCATCTTCGACTTGTTCCTCCTCCTTTTCTTCTATCGAATGCAATAAAAATATGCTCACTGAGCCAGTCTCTACTCAGAAAATTTCTCTACCTCCAAAAATCCTTCCAACTGCTCAGAATTTAAAAAGTCCCAACAGTTATGCAACTTGTCATGACTCACCAAGCACCACGCCTCTATCTGGCCGCCAATTCCTACGAGATGTTGTTAAAGACTCTATTTATAATGAGAAGCGTGGCTTATCTGTCAAAATTTCAACAAGGGAGGAGCCAATGAATCATACTCAAAAGTTTAAAGATTCCCCAAGGCCTCTGCAACCTTCAGAAGCAACATTTGATTATGGGTTCAATATAGATGGAAGAGTTACGAAGCCACTTGATTTGAATGAATCACTTAGAGTTCTGGCAAAGCTTAAGGAGGCGCCTTGGTATACAAATGACACAAGAGAACCAGCAAGATCCGCGTGTGAAGTAAGAGATGGGTCTCTCTATTCAGTGTCAAAGGGAGGACCGCGATTTTCTTACGATGGGCGGGAGCAATCTCAGTCATCCTTTGATTCCAGGGAGATGGGTAGATTAGCTTCTAAACTTCAGGATCGACCAAGACTATCCTTGGATAGTAGAGAGCTCTATATAAGAAACAGTAACTTGGATTTAAAATCAAATAGCAATTTGAAGGAGTTGCCTTTGAACAAGCACCCTACTAGTGTTGTTGCAAAATTGATGGGCTTGGAAGCTATGCCTAGTTCAAAAGCTATTGACGAGGAACTGGCGGGATCAAAGAAAACCAAGCAGAACAATCATTCCTATCCTTATATCAGTGAGACTGGTGGTAACAGCTTCCCTAGATCCTCAAAATTGGTAGGAAATGATAATGTAGATCAAACTTTTAGATCCCCAAAAGGCACTTTTAAAGGACCAGTTTCACCACAAGTCAGAAGTCCTACTTCAGGAATGAAGCCTATTTCTAAATTTCCACTTGAGCCTGCTCCATGGAGGCAGCAAAATGGTCGGATTACTCAAAAACCTGTCTTCAGACATCGAGAAGCTTACACAAAGCCACCTATTTCGCCATCAGTGTACAGTGAAATAGAGAAAAGGTTTCAAAATCTAGAGTTTAAGCAGTCAAACAAGGATCTCAGAGCACTCAAGCAGATACTAGAAGCAATGCAGGCGAAGGGACTACTAGAGAAAAGGAAAAATGACAATCATGCGTATGCAACTTTGGTTCAGAAAAACTATATAGACCAGGGCCAGATGAGGATTTATCAGAATTCAGCATACAAGCGAGATGTACTAAGCAATTCCAGTGTTGCACTTCCCACTAAAAAGAACAGTTCTCGGAAAACTTTTGATTCTCCAATAGTTATTATGAAGCCAGCTAAACTTGTTGAGAAATCTGGTATACCTCCTTCTTCCATCATTCCAATTGATGGTTTATCTGGTATCCGTCAGCATAGGATGGTAAATCCCTTGGAGGCCAAAAGTGCTATGATCAACAACCGAGGTGTGAAGAATCCACCTAAAGTCGAAGAGGCCAGCAGTCAGGTTTCTGTATCAACCAAGAGAAGAACAAGCAATCAAGCTGCAGACAATTTTTCTCCAAAGCCGCAGATGAGGCGAAATCAATCTTCATCTGGGACTCTGGAGGTAAAAGAAAATACATCTAAAAATTCAGCCATGGCCTCCCTGAGTCCGAGATTGCAGCGGAGAAGGGCTGAAATGAACCGTAGGAATCAACCTAAACTCCCTGATTCAAACAAATCTAAAAGGCAACTTGGTAGACAGCAGCCTGAATCACCTTCTCCCGGTGGAAGGTCTAGACCAAAACTGGCCCAAAATGATGAACAGATGAGTGAAGTAAGCAGCGAGAGGAGATATCTCAGTCATTGTGGTGATGAGATATCTATCAGATCAGATAGCAATGCTAGTTTGGCATCGCAGGTGGATATAGAAGTCACTAGTGCTCTTAGATCAGAAGATATTCCAAGATTTGAAGAGAAGGTAGGTTTCTTGTTTTTTTTTTCGTTCCTTTAAGGTCTTTAGCATTTTTTGTTCTCTCTGTTGAATGTGTGGAGTAAAATAGCATTGTCTGTGTATATTTTTTAACTTTATCCAGGAGTCTTCGTCAAACTTTGACCAGGAAGGGTTCCCAGAGTTGACAACAGTTGCCTCTGACCAGCCAAGTCCTGTCTCTGTGCTTGATGCTTCCTTTTACAAGGATGATTTATCACCTTCTCCTCTGAAGAATGTATCAAGTGGCTTCGAAGGTAAGGATTTCAATAGATATTTTTACCGTTACAGTATGGTACCAGGTAAGCTCTGATCCTTGTGTTTTTTTAGATGATGGCACTCGAACTTTGGTTGTCGAAAGATTCAATGAAGATGGCTGGAAAGCTATTGAAACAGATCAACTGTCTGATGGTGCACAACCCAACTTTACCCCTGAGATCAACCACAAGAAATTAGCAAGCATTAATTTGCTGGTTCAGAAACTTAGGCGGTTGAACTCTTGCCACAACGAAGCCACAACAGATCATATTGCATCTTTGTGTGAAAATAAAAATCCCGATCATACATACATCTCAGAGATTTTGCTTGCATCAGGTCTCATACTAAAAAACTTTGAATCAGATTGTTCTCCAATTCAGCTCCATCCATCAGGGTATCCCGTAAATCCCGAATTGTATTTGGTCCTAGAGCAAACAAAATCAAGCTGGACTTCAAAAGTGGAGCATTCTGACAAAAATGCTCTTCACTCAAGCCCCAACACAAAGAAGCTGCATAGAAAACTCGTGTTTGATACAGTCAATGAAATTTTGGTTTGGAAGTTGGCATTAGGACAGGCTGAACCATGGATGCAAACCAAGAAGCTCACAGAACTAACCCCAAGTGGGCAAAGGCTTTTGAGAGAACTTTGCTCTGAGATTGATAGCCTCTGCCCCTCTAGTTTAGAATGTGGGTCAAATGATGGTAGTAATGAAATCGGATCAATTTTGAAGGAAGATTTAATGTCTCGAGCAGGAAAATGGACAGATATTGGTAAAGAAATTGGAGGAATAGTGTTGGACATTGAGAGGTCGATCTTCAAGGATTTGGTCAGTGAGGTGGTAAATGTAGGCGCCTCTGATCTACGCGTTAAATCAAACAAACCAAGAAGGCAATTATTTGTTATGTAAGAGGCTCTATATTGGTATAAGCTTTTTTAAATGAGAAGGAAGTCAAATTGCTTGATGGATAGAAGTTGATTTTTGTCCTAGTTTGAATTTAAAGCCTCTTTACATTATTTTCTTTTAAAAATATAATTATTACTTTGTAACATGGTTCGTAATCTTGGTTCTCGGTCTCATCTCAGTTGCCCAAAGAGAGAGATTGCTCAGAGAGATCATATAATTTGATCTTGCCATCTCGTGTACCTTAAGAAATGTTTTTCATAGATAATTTTGACAACTTAAGTACCTACAATGAATTTTGACAAATGTAATTTCATGCAAATAAAGATGGGGTAATACACTAAATAGGAAAGAAGATACATCTAAATAAAACTGAGTTCAACCAAGGACTGGAATTATTGGACCCCTCCAATAGTAAATTATGAGTGGGTATTTTTTTCCTGACCCAGACAACCGAGAAATTGTCAAGATCCCGCTGAGATTTACAAGATCTCTCCAAGATCATGTAAAATGAGACTAGTCTTCATAGCTCATACATAGTTTCGCAGGGAAATTATATAATAAATCATAATTTTTTTTTTGAAAATGATGCACTGTAGAAAATATTTCTCGAATAGGTGCTCTGACAAGCCACGCCGCTGGCGCCTATGTGATTTTTTTTAAACCGACCTGAACCTTTCTAGTTAAACCGACGCCTTCTCTATTTGACCGAAAGGCGTCAGTTCAACCGACACCTTTCAATGCTTGGAAGTTTTTTTTTATACAACCTCAACTGACGCCTTTATTTATAACTGAATGCTGTCAGTTCAACCGACGCATTTCATTTTGTTTATATCGGCCTCGCCCCATCTCCCCGACCTTGCCTCGCCTCCGGTGCGCTCTCCGGCGATGACGTCGCCACTGCCTCCCCGCGCTCGCCCCGGTCACGACCCCGACCTCGACCTTGCCTCGTCTCCCCGACCTCACCTCGGCTCTTCGGCGACGACCTCGCCACCGCCTCCCTGCGCTCGCCTCGGCTCTCTGGCGACATTCTCGCCACCGTCTAGGCCAGATCAGTCTCCCTGTCCTTGCCCTGGCCACCATCTCGGGTCGCCTCAGCTCCGCCTCCCCGTTCTTGGCCTGGCCACCGCCTCGAGCAGTAATATCCGTTAGAAATACATTAGTAATACGTATTGATGTAGCTGTTGCATTGTATGAAATTGATTATGTTATATTTGTATAGTATTTGATAGTGTTTGTTAAAGGTTTTGTGAGAAGAGATGGCTGGAGAAATGGTTCCGTTTGTGCTAATGTATGGTGGAAGAATTGATAGAGGTGAATACGAAGGTGGTGAAACCGTAGGAATATTTATTAATAAGCCAAGTACTTACGAGGAACTAGAGATGCAAGTGATCAATAAAATGGGATTGGACCAAAGATTTTGGAAAATTCGTATGAAGTGCAAGATGCTTGTTTTTGGTTCAAGGACTACCGTAATACCAATTGATGATGACAACTTTATGCAACAAATGCTCTATTTTGCGCCTCGTGTGTTTAGTTTCGAGCTATTTGTAGAAAAAGAGGCATGCATGCCTAGGTTTGCAAATGATGGTGAAGGCGGAAGTAGGAGTGCTCACAAAAAGGTGTGTGGAAGATAATGAAGAAGATGATTTGTCTATATCACTATCGTGCAACAAACCCCAACTTTCGCCCAGTTTGAGGTAAGTTTATTTAAAAAATATATTTTAACCATTCAACTTACGGTTAAAGGAATTGTTTATTCATGATGTTAGTTTTGTTTATATCACTATCGTGCAACAAACCCCAACTTTTGCCCAGTTTGAGGTAAGTTTATTTAAAAAATATATTTTAACCATTCAACTTACGGTTAAAGGAATTGTTTATTCATGATGTTAGTTTTGTTTTGTATAATGTAGGTACACATCTCATGCTCATGAAAGCGATGAATATTGGCATGGCACGAGGTGGTGAATGATTTGGCACACGAACATCATTTTATAACCCCTATACTTACACTAGTTTAAGTGGTTGGCAAGAGGGAAATATGAATGGCGAAGAAGACGAATGGGAGAATGAGGAAGAAGATGGGGAAAATGATAAGCAAGTGCCTAATTCACCGGTTATTAATGTTGAAGATGTACAAGGAGAGGATAGTGTGTAAGAGATAGTTCATAATGAGGGAGATGAATTGGTGGACATCGCAATTGCTACGGATAACTTAGATGATTTTGAGGAAGAGTTGCCATATGAGGAGGAGCCCCCATGGGTGCGACTAACAGATGATGAAATAGATGGGGCAATTAATCGGGGATTGCATGAGGAGACATATCATGAGGAAGTAATATATGTGGGGGCAAATATTCCCTAATAAAGATGAATTTGTACACGTATTGAGGGAGTTTTCAATAGCGCATGATGTTTGTTATAAAATATATGACTACTCGGATTGCGCGTTGATGGCATTGTGGTGACTTGCTCGACTGTGGGCATTGACTGGAATGAAATATATGACCACCTTATTGGACGGGGTACCTCCACATGAAGTGATTGAACACTTATAATTTTATTAGTAAATTTGTAATACTTTTTATAATTTTGTAATAGTTTAATGTTATATTAGTCTTTCTAATAGTCTAATTTGCTTGTGTAAGTTTAATGTTGTGATATATGTTATGTATATGTATATTTGTCATGCCCCGAATTTCAAAACCTCGAATAATGCGCGGAAGCACCAACTCATTTAAGGTAATGAGGTTGAAACCCAGGATGCGACCGAATACTCGATCACATAACGCTCTCATTCCAGAATGCTTAAAAAATATCTATTTTACAAAAAATTTAAACAATAACAAACTTCGAGTTAACTACCTTATTACAATAATTAGTCTTAACCATCAGCAATCATCAAAATAACTCAGCACGTAGGCTGATTAGTTTCACAAACATAAAATTAAAAATCATGAAACAGATCTACTCTAGCGACTTCTGCCATCAAGCTCCACATCACATACCTGTTAATTTTTTTCCACATTGATACCTGCATCGAGAGATGCATGAGTATTTCGAATGAAATACTTAGTAGGATGCCAAAACCCCACTGATAAAAAAATATAGAAGCAAAAGACTCCAAAGAATACAAAATATGGAATATCATCAATTAAATTTGGAACAATAGATGCAATAATCGACGCACCAGAATAATAACAACTCACGTTGAGAAATAGGCAACCAGACTCCAAACATCTCATTTGAACGGATATAGATCACAATTAAAATAGACTCCAAACATACAGAGTGTAGGAGTTGTCAATTTATGCTCTCAGGTCAGTCCACTTCCCCTATGGACATCTATGCCAGAACATCTTAGAAGTTCTACAGAGGAACTCGGCCATGCGTCTAGGGATGCTGGCCCCATCGGTACTTACAGGCACAATGGGCGGAGACTGCAGACCTTCCATAATATCATACAGTCTAAAGCGCACGCGTTGCCATCATCGACTGAACTACAGAGGTTCATAATATAATCTGAAACCACAGAGGGTCTAGCAATGGCTTGTGAGCATACTATAATTTCCACTCGAAGAGTTTTCATCAATCATTCTTGTGGAATAAGCAGTTTACAGAGAACTGAATATAATGTGACAGCAACAGGGGCTGTATTAAAATCAATGGAAAATTCTCAGTATTCAAGAATGGACTCCCATAGAACACCATTGAGATTTCAATTTCCCAAGGAGTTAACAATTCAACAAAAAGAATCAATACTCTTCATCAGAATCTGACTCATTAAGGATTAACTGAAACAACTCATCTTCCACGCTTGACCCAACTATAAGGGTATAATAGTAACTTTATTGATCTAATAATTATTGTTGTGCAAGGCCATAGATAAGAATTTTCAGGTCTAACGCTAAACTCAAATGACTCGAATGGTCAGGATGGTTAGGATTTGAGAGTACAACCCTAACCGGATTTCTTGAGACGCTTCAATTGGTAATGCAAATTAACACAGAAACTCGACCCAATATGACTTGACTCCACTCCACTACACAATTCCAGAAGGTTTCACTCTCTGTCCCAATTACCACCCATGTCCTTCTTATTTTTATTTAGGTAGTAATTTGTCCATAACTTTATATAGTCATAAGATACTAAATAATATTAGGTATACCCCGGTTCACTGCCCTATTTTCTGCATAACAGCACAATTTCAAGTCTCACAGTAATTTTTACCGTTCGAATCTTGCTCTGAAACTTTTAATGTAGATTCCCCCAAGAGTCTACAATCCAACCCAATAGAAAACACATTTTTTTTCTGAATTTTATAGAATTAGTTACACATTTAATACTGCAGTCTGTCTGTACAGGAAAAATACTGACCGAGGCTAATTAACCTCAATTAACCTTCATAATATGATACTTATATGTTAATACCCACTTATCCATGATATAATAACTATTACTCCATCCTCTAATGATACTTATATAATCATATCAGTAGGTAAAGTTTCTGACTTTAGAACAAATAGCCACCCGACAGTTGATATTATAACCAATTATGATTAATTTCTATAAACCCCAATTAAGACTTCTAATATGGGACACAAAAACGGAATAGGATGCTGTCGACTTCAAAAAAACATGATCTTTTCACCAACCAGTAACAATATGAGTTTGATCTTCTATGAATAAGTGATTATAAGTATACTCCATCGACATATATCATATACACTCCCTAATTGACAACCGATAACTCAATATCAATCGATAATATCAAACATCAAGACAACAATGACTGGACAGAAAATACCAGCAACCATTTGAATACATAATCGATTATTGGAATACTGGAATAGAAATAAAATTACGTACCTAGGCCATTGCACAACGATCTAGACATTAAGGAATAGTATAATTCATACGTGTACTCATCATGCATATAAAAATTTGATTTTTAATACTCATACCACGACATCATGGGATTCACAATATCAGAGAATTCAATACTCATAAATCAAATAGATTCATCTCAGAAAAATATGAGAGGATTAGGGAAAACACATCCTACCTCTTTGACGAAAACCGCGATTAAATGTGCGTTACCCGGTTCCACGCGTATCACCCCTTTCCTTTGCGTACCTCCACAAATGAGCGCTCAAAACGATAGAAAAGCCCTTTGGACGTGCAATAAGGTTACTGACCACCTTGCTCCAAGGCTGGCATGACTCCCAAGGTATTCTAAAAGGGTTGCCGGCCACTAATTTGGGGTGTTTAAATAGTAAAACCTAGTCCCTTAGGCTAAATCTCCACCTTTGATTGAATTCCATCTTCACTCCATATCATCCCACAATCTATGTCAAGGACTTGGCTTCCCATAATTTTTCATCTTCAGTTAGGGTTTTCCCTCAATTAGGATGGTTTAAAACCTTAATTTCTCCACTTAGGCAACTTTCTCAATTAGGCTAATTTCTCACCTTAGATCAAATCTCATCTAAAGACTGATATCCATCCCTTCAAATGACATGAATAAGCTCCAACGTGCTTGCCTTATCACTCCAAATCAGATCCCTAGAATCTAGGTCAGTTACAACCTCTAAATTGGTAGAGAATTTACTAATAGGATCGGTTACCAATTATGGGTGTAACCTCCCTAATTTTACTCCAAGCATGATCTCACTCAAGCCACATGGCACAACCTCATCCCATGGCTATTATTCACGTCCACAATCTTCCCCTTTAGTTTCTAAATGCCCAAATTTAAGGAATCTCGATTTCCCTCCAAAATCAAATCGGTTTTGGAATTAAATTCAAAATTCCCAATCTCTTCGGTTTAGCCCCTAATTCGTGCCCAAAATTGAAGGCCACGTCATCAAGAAAATCCCACTAAACACGTCCAAAACCTCCTCTTCTAGATTCCTTAATTTCCAATTAAAAATGATATCAAATCTATTTACATTAAAACCGGATTTTGGACTAGATATTTATTCCTTTTAAAACCGGATTTGGAAAGAATTTAAAATTTCCTCTTCTCCTTGATTCTCTCCCTTAACCAAATATTCACATGCCAACCACGTGCACAGTGCCCAGGGCGCTATGTCCACATGGCTCTGGCCCTCAGGTGTTCCTGTGCCTGGTGCATGGTACACTGATGGACGGCTCCGATGTCCCGTGAATGAAGTGTGCCGTAAAGCACTGCACAACTTTTGTACCACATCACTAACTCAATTTAATAACTCAAAATACTCAAATGAGTCTCTACACACTGGTCTCATACCCTGGCGCCTGGTCCCCACTCCTGGCGTCAGGTGCACTTAGCCCCTGGCGCCAGGCCAGCCTCAGTGCCAGGTTGAGCCCAACGCCAGGGCTAGTCCTCACGCCCTAGTGCACAACCTAATCTGGTTTATCAATTCCACTCTTCTAAAAGCATCACAAAACCAATTCAACACACCATATTAAAAGATTTCAAAACAGGCACCAAAACTTTCCTATTTTAGAACAGTTTCTTAAAATAGCAGTTTTGGTAAACTTACAAAATTTTCGGGTGTTACAATATTGTCTTATCAGGTGTTAAAAAAAGTTTGAATTTCGTAGTATGGATTTCGACAGAGAAATGAGTTGAAAGGCGTCGGTTCAACCGACACCTTCAATATAAAAAAAACGCAAGTGTTCTTTCTAATTAAAGAGAAAGGCGTCGGTTCTCGGTCGAACAGAAAAGGCATTGGTTCAACCGACGCCTTTCTCTTTAACTAGAAAGGCGTCGATTCAACCGTCGCCTTTAGGGTCGGTTTAAAAAAAAAAGCCATGCAGGCGCCAATTTTCTACAGTGCGTCATTTTCGAAAAAAAATTTATGATTTATTATATAATTTCCCTTAGTTTAGCTCCCTACTTACCTAATCAAGATCGAGATAGAGATCTCACCAAGATCCCGCGAGATTGCAAACCATGCATTTTATAGTTGTTTATTCCAAAAAAAATTTCTAGTAAAGAGATATCGTTGTTCTCTTCAGATCACAGTCGTCTCGGCAAGACCCTGCTAAAATAGTATAAAAAGTTCTTTACATCGTCTCACGTCTCGTCAACAAAAGGAGACAGATCCTGAGAGATGGCGAACCATTTTCTTCACTACCGCCTCAATATATTCATTTTACTCTAAATGTGGCGGATCAAGCTTCTTGAGGTCTTTTAGGTTTTTTGCTAGGATAAAGCACTATAATAGTGAGGACACCCGTTCCAAATTCCAAATGTTTAAACAATGAGATATTTAGTTCTAGCTCCACCATTCTGCTCTATTCAGCTGAGTTATTGCATTCACCTATTCTATGAATGCAAAAGGCTATGGCTTCATTCTACATCATAACCAGAGTCCTAGCATTCATTTTGCTTGCTTGTTGAATCCTGCAACCATAGCCGCTCAAAAGTTTAAACGACTTGAAATATACTAGTCGATGTTGTGTTCAGTTTTTCTACCCTCCACACAAAAAATTTGGCACCGGCCTAAACATACACACTTCCACCTATGCAAATTGCTAAAACTAATTATGTTCACGTCTTGGACGACACAATTGACATGGATGATTTGATGCCAAACCACAAAAAAAGAAACCCCAAAAAGCACTACCAATAGTACATAATTTGCATCCGTGGACAATGAATGGAATTGTGCGCTCCAGTGTAGAAACAATGCTACTCGCAATATAGCCATCAATCCCTCATCATCGTTTGGGCAATCTGCAATCCAATTTGGCCGTGCATTGCCTACAACCACTAGCACTTTCTTGCGGGTAACATGTTAGTAATGGACATAGAGACCATTCCAAAGAGGCTTATGATTGTTCCAACTTGCGTGGCTAAATGACCAATACAACCAACATACTTTTTTTTTTCAATACACAACCTACTTTAGATATATATTAATTCTGGCCACTTTCAAACCTGTTTGCACCTGGATATCGCACAATAATAGAAGCCCTGCTAACTTAACTGCAACATGGCTACAGGCAATTGTTACCTATTGGAACTACCATTTAATGGTCGCTATCCGCCAGCTCGCTAAGTAAGATGGTACTACTAAGAGCAAAATCTTTATGCTTTCTGATCGTTTAATCAAGCATAGGAATTGCTATAAACAGTCATTTCCAGTCGTCATCCTGATCATCTTCAGGAGTAGTCCATATCAACCCCATTTTTTAGCCAGCCTATGCAAAAGGTGGAAAGCATATGGCTAAAATTTCAAATGAAGCTTCTGGCCATTCACGGGCAACCCAAACACTCTATCCCATATATCTCGTCTCCCAGGTGTGCTCAAGCTTAGCAAGGCTACCATAGGATATGTAAATCAGATCGGTCAGCAGGCCCATTTATAAACATATAACAAACGTCAATCAATGCCTGGCTCAGTGGACTCAGAAGAGAGAGCCAAGCTTCTCTTTGTGCAGTACAATCATGTGAATTGTGTATAAGGTATACAAAACTCCCGCTGATAAACTTTCCCTGGTTTAAAAACACCAATATATATGCGCACGAAGAAGAGCTGCAAAAAATAATGTAGAAGTAAAACAATTCAAGTAACCTTTAAACAGGGAACAACATGCTAAGCATTTATATTGCAATACTAAGGGAATACATAAACAAAATGCTTACATAGTCCCTGTTGGTCATTAATGGGAGAAGACACATTCACCAAACTGATAGATTTGGACAAGCCAAATACACGAAAAATAGCACAGGCAAGGAGTTTAATTCTCATACATAAAGTTGTTGCTTTCAACTGATTCAAGACCACCAAAACAAACAAATATAAACAAAGACTTAAAGCGACTAAGTAAAGTTAAAATAAAGAGCGTCTCAGGATTGTCAAGGATCAGAGAGTACAAGGTTTCCATGGGGCTGATCCTGAGCCCCTATCCAAGCATGACGTGTAAGAGAATATTTTTGGTGTAATTCCAGGGTTTGATAATATTGTTTATAGACCAATTCTGAAAGCCAACACCAGGTTTGGACTTGCCAAAAATCCAGGGCATCACATAAAGAAGTATTACGATAAGCTGGAAAAATCAGCTAACAATATCTTTCAATACCTGTAAAATAATGTGTTTCTTTAATGTGATAAATTGTCTGGTGAAAAAAACACCTTCAAGTTCTTTTTGATGTAATTCAAAATGCACAACCAATGATGGGACTCCATGAGAGATTGAATTGCTTGTTAAATGGGAAACAAATAAATTTTGAACTGTTTTGAAGGAGGACGAAAGATGATTATGCCTCTCTGCGGTGAAATACAAGATAGCAGCAACAATAATCATTTTCTGCTAAGTCGGATGGAAATATATCTCCCTTGATTAGGGCTGCTTCTCATTTAACAGTTTTCTTCAAGAACACACAATAACTCTCCCTAGGCATTTACATTCCTTGTTTGTAAGTCAAGGGAAAACAGTGTAGCAAAAGCAGCAAAAAATTGTTTTGGGAAAAAAATGAAATATTAGACAGAAGCTCTATCTGACGGGAACAGGCTCTTTACATACCTGAACAAGAAGAAAAGAATGCCCGAACAAAAGCAGTTTTTACTCATCAATTACAATCCATAAGGACACATCCAATAATGCTTCCACTACCACCAAACCAACTGCTGCTACAGAATTTCCGAGTACAAATACAGTTCCTGATCATTGAGCAGGTCAATCTAATTGCCAATCTACAACTGAGCAAGATCCTGTGGATTTCTTATCTCTTGCTTGAGTATCTGTACTGCTCTCCTTTTCTTATCATCCTTCTCATCAATTCTCCAAACGAGCTATCAGATTATAAGCACCTGATTTTAGCCGACTAAACCCAACATCACAGCCAATCTAATTTCTAATCTACAACTGAGCAAGGTCCTGTGGGTTTTCGATTGCTTGCTTCAGTATCTGTTCTGCTCTCCTTTTCTTATCATCCTTCTCATCACTCCTTCCAAAACAGACATCTAGTTTCTCAACTCCTGAATTCTGCCTACTAAACGCTGAAGGCACAGCCAACGGTTTCTTGTCAACACCAAACCTAAAATGTACTGTCGGCCTCGCCTTTGGAAGGATTTTCCTTTGATTTTCAAAATTGTCAGTAGCCTCATTCTTTGCAGCTTCAATAGCAGGTGCAAAGGTCTCAAGTACCGAAACTCTTTTGTCTTGTTCCACTTCCCTGGAAAGCTGGTCCGGGACAGTGATGACAGAGATATCCCTTTCCCCAGGCTGTAAAGGAATTGCGAAAAATGGATTATCCTCAGCAGCTCGTTTTGCCTTCCCTGCATCAACAGCTGGTTCTGCATATGTATGTTCCAGTGAGCCATTAGCCAACCTCTGCTGCAAATTCAACAGCGAGCTCTCCGCCTTCCTTTGCTGCTTAACTTGTTCAATTCTATCTGCTTTTGGATCGGTATCCCTCTCATTCCAAACTGGTGTGTGGACATATGTATGCAGATCAGGAAAAGCTGGTAACCAATCAGGAATGTGATTTCCTGGCGGTGCCTCTCCGAGTTGTGCAAAACTGGGTATGGGTTTTCTGCTCCTCCTAATTGGGAATCGAGGGACAGAGCCTATAAAAGGAATCTCCTCAGCCGAGTCCACGTACTGCATGATATCACGAATAGCAGCCGATCCAATGAGGCAATGGTTAACATCCGAGGCACCCGAGAACCCCTGCGTGGAAGCAGATAAGTCCTCCAATCCCTGAGCAACATCAAACACATTACACTCGGTCCTACCGGCGGTGTTTGCGTAAAAATGAGCAGTCTTCCCTAGGTCCTTCAGATACCGGATAGCTATATCAGAGAGTGCATCCAAAGCAGACTGCTGAAAACCCTGAAACCCAGCCGCCTCACAAATCTGCGTCACAGCGATCCTGGCAATGGCACGGCCAAACTCGTCCCCTCCAGCACTCTTCCGGGGCTCACTGTCATTCCTTCTCCCACTCTCCCCGCCGCCATTGTTCATATTCAAAGAATCATATCATTTCTACAAAACTAAGGTTCTTATTCCACCGCCAAATCAAATAACCCCTCCGCAAATTCAAATTCGGCCAAGACGGTACCAAGAACCCCCCAAGCCATACTCCACAATACCAATACCAGCTACAAGCTAGAATCACGGTGAGAGGCGCGGAGCTCTTACCTCGGAGGCGGGAATTGAGCTCGGGGAACTGCCCGGGGAGTCCACATGGAGGCGGCGCAGAAGCGGAGCTTACGCCGGCGGAGGCGGGCGAGGGAGTGGAGTGAGGGAAATGGAAACCCTAGAGGAGGAATCTTGAAGGGAATTGGGCGGGGTCTGAAGGGGAAGGGTGGGGGGAATCTTGGGGAGGTTTTGGAATGGTAAAACCCTAGGCTGGACTGAACGGATCTCAGCTCCCTCTGCCTCTTCTGGTGTCGAGAGACAAGGGCGGAGGGAGACGAGGGTGTATATATCGAGGAGAGGGGTCGAGCCTGGGGATTCGCGAGTGGTGGACGGGGCTTGCAAATGGACAGTGTACTGGGGTCCACCTCGATGATGTCAGTTGGCACCTTGCGAAATGCGCCTGGCGCACCACGCTGGTGGCCTGTCCGTGCAATGAGAAAGTGACAGCTGTTGTTGGAGAAAAATCGGCCCGACCATGTCACCTTTTATGCCTTCTTTACGGGAGCCGTTGATCTCCGGAGTCGATGGCGCACAGGCTTTAGGCGTACCAAATAGTTGGAGTGCACGTGTAAAGCGTGTGTGATGTCGATCATGGAGATCCACGGCTTTCTGGCATCCGATTGCACAAACGGTGTCACGCCCCGAAATCCCATACTTCGATCGGAGTGCGGAAGCCAACCAATGAGATTACATTTCGAGGTAGAGATCCCGCGCACGCGACCGAAGAGTCGATTTTTCCAACCGATTACAATCATCTAAAAAGGACGTGTAACCGATCATGCCCGCAATCAGTGTAATACAATAACATACATCAATAAATACTATGAAATAAATTTACTTAGGTCCTGTTTAGTTATCACTACTTACTAGATTTTAGGAGAATCTAAAGATTTTCCATTTGGGAAAGAGAAGTCTGTTTGGTTGCCATGAATCAATGATTTTGGCAGGAAAGCAGAATCAATAGTGATGTAGACTGAGAAGTCACAAAAGAGGGAATAGACAGGGAATATTCTACTTTTTGGGAAATCTCCTAATTAAGAGATTTTCAAGGGAAAGCTCTGTCAGAAATTTTCACTGATTCCCATGGTGAAAATGCGTAAAAAATATCAATGCTGCCCTTGAAAATGCATGGACAATGTCAATGTTACCCTTATAACTCACAAAATTATAAAATCTACCCCACATTGATTTTTACTTCTCAAAACTCAACCAAACACAATTCACTTTCCCAAATTTTGATAAAAGTCAATAACACTTCTCTTTCCCAGATTTTACTTCTACTTTTAGAAGAAGTGGCAACCAAACAGACCCTTAATAATACTCCATTTAAGAAAGTCAAATAAAATAATCCTATAATTTTATGGCACACAATTGTCAATAATGTCATAACCATCAATAAAAGCAAAACAAATAACTAAATAATCTTTAAACTCTTCTCGGCGCCTGCAATCCACCATTCCACTACTGCACTTCCTGATCTCACTTTTCATTTGCGCCTGCATCAGAGGATGCATGAGTATTTCATAGAAACACTCAGTAGGATGTAAAAACCCACTGAATAAAAATAAGCAGTATGAAGAAAATAAGAATAACGAAGGATTGTGAACATCCCACAACATCTATACTGAACCGAGGTCTATACACCTGCAAGGTTAGTCAACAACAATTCCAACTAGCAAGTATAGGAAAACATCAAAATGGCCTCGAATAAACATGTGTAAGGAGAGAATAACAATCATATCAAAGGCTCCAGACATCTAAAGTGAAAGGAGTTACAATTTCTGCTCGCTACCCTGGTCACTCGCAAGTGACTAAAATAATATACCAGAACCACCCTAGGGGTTCTCTCTTTGGAACCCTGCCATGCGTCTAGGATGCTGGCCCCATCAGTGCTTACGGACATGATGGGCGGAGACTGAGGACCATCCGTAATGTCCACAATCTAACGTACGTATAGTGCCTCCCTTCGGGCAGTATGGAATCGCAATTTCATAAATATAAGTGACCTCGCAAGATCTAGCAATGGCTTAATTGAGCATACTATGAATCCACCATGGGGAGAGTCTCGCGAGATCTCCAGTGGAAAAACAATCATGTAATCAATATGAGCAATATCTCAAAGGAGTAGAGGTCGCAACACTCTAAGATCATAAGGTATCTCTTACCAGAATAGATTCTCTCATGGAATATGGATAAAAGTATCAAAGTCTTTGGTCAACACATACAACCCAAACACTTCGAATAATAACAACTCACCAATGAGTACAATACAATTAATACATACCTTTCATGCTCAGCCCTCGATAGGAATTCCTCATACGCATTAGAGTTTTATAATACAAATATCAGAGATAAGAAATCAAAGAATCTTAGATGATTTGAATTCCAAGTAGAATATCAAACCGACATCAACGCTTTTAAAATAGATAGTTATGAATCACTTGTTCAAAGAACTATCCCTCTTAATTAGATTACTTCTAACCCAATTCTTACTGTGATATTCCATAAGTATATAGTCTAATTAATGGTATAGAAACGTTAGACAATATCATATCATATTTCATGATATTATTTGTATACTTAATATTTTCTCTCAGATTCAGCTCATTGCCTCCTGCACAACAGTCCTCTTCCGACGGCTACTCTGCTATGTACAGTAAGACTTAACCTCTGAAATTTTTATTGATAATACCCTCGTGAGTCTAGTTTCTAACCCCACTGATTTTTATATTTTTCCAATTTTATTTGAATTAGTTATGAATTATTTATTACCGACTCTCAGCACAGAAACAGTTCTGGCCGAGATTAAGACTCAACGTGGATCATAATCAATCAAGCAATATCAGAACTTCTTGTCTCTGAAAAATTAATAAAGCATTAGACTTTATGTGCGAATTCCCATCTAGAAACGAAACATGAATGCACATATGATTATGATGCACTACACATAGAAATAATGACACAATTCATTCATCTCACAAAAATCCAAACAATAACTAAGGTGCTGAATCAAAACACTTGTCAAAAGCATATAATCAGAAGAGAGAAGAGGGGAAAAACCATCCTACTTAATTCACCGAAGATTTCGCCTTTTTACGCATTGCTTATCTCCTCTTCTTTCTCAAAAACTCCCGTTCCAAGCTCTTACAAACTCCCATAAGAAGAAGCATTAAAGGAGATGGGTGAACGTGGGAAGGAGAAGAGAAAAGGTCTCTGTACGTTCTAGGGTTAGCACAAGCCAACTCTCTAGTGTTTATATAGAGTTGGGGGAGAATCCCTTCTTAAACTAATTTTTCAAATCATGGACACTTCTAACCAATAGGAAGGCTTCAAGATCCTTCTAGAGACATGCAAATCAATTCCAAATGGGATTTGGTATCTTTCCCAAGCAAATCCACCCCAAAGATTAGTTAGAAATCACAAAACCGCAACCGGCGATCGATCGGCTATACGGCGATCGATCGTCGTATGCGTTGTTCTACACTACCGCGTTACAGCCGATCGATCGCAATTATTGCCGATCGATCGCTTTACGCGAAACAAAATATTCAAAAATCACAGTAACTACGATTGATCGATTTGATAAGGCGTCGATCGGTTCAACTTGCCGATCGATCGACTCTTATGGCGATCGATCCCAGTCACGTTAAATTAAAATTCAATTTCTCATATCTTTTCACTCCGAACTCCAAATTGCGCATAATTGGTGGCGTTGAAAAGCTCTTCTCACCAACTTTAATTTCCACAAGGCAAAACACGACCAAAACAAACATTAAGAAGGTCAAATTTGGGTTTTAAAATACTTACTAATTTCCCGGGTGTTACAAACGGCACTTAATAATTGAGTAATTATGTAGTGTAAACGAACATCGGAGCGGGCTTCGGTGTTTGCAGTAAAACTTTTTTCTAACAATAATTTCTCATTCTTGATATTCAAGGTGTCCAGGCATTGCACCCTACCAACGAAAAGCTCCCACATGTCATAAACAACATCTTGCAGACTGTGAAAGGTAAAAAACAACCCCTTAAATGTGCACATATTAGCCTGCATGGCATCACAGGCACACTCAATAAGGGCATCACAAACCATGGACGGCACACGTTAATAGAAAAGGCAGTGGATCGATATTTGAGTGGCACAAAAAAATTTGAAATCCAATGATATATGGAGAAATAGGAGTTTCAGATCACACAAAACGTTTTTGAGTATTTAATGAGCAGCAAATAAGAAATTGGCCCTACAACATCCCTAACAATTTAAGCGACTAACAAATGGGAGGCTTCAACTTATGGTAGTTTCACCGTTGTTTAGAAAAAGAAGCATATTTTTCAAGCTGTGATTCAGTCAAAGATGGCCTTAATGATTTTCTTGCACCCCAGAAATGGCGGTCGCATACTTCACGAGCCAATTTGCTTTCTCGTATAGCAACCATGCCGGCCTCTCGACACAACAACTCCAGTTCAGCCCCGGTGAATAAATCTGTGTCCTCTGCTATCCTTCTCAGGTTAACATCTTCCCCCAGCTTCATACGACGAGTGTGCACCCTTAGTATCTCTTCCCTGCCTTCTAAGTCAGGTGGCGGTACATACAGAACCTGAAAAATAATACAAGGCAGGATGCTGTAACAGAAATTTCCAATAAAAAAGTATGTGATAGACAAATCACTCATAATCATAATTTAAATTTACATAAGAAATCCGTTGACCATAGCCAAGTGAATTTTATGATAAATAGATTAATCTCATTTTCGTTTAGAGATAAACTAAAGCATATATTGGCATAAACAATGGAGAAAAAAATCAACAGTCAGAAAGGCCTTACCAAATCAAATCGACCTGGGCGTCTTAATGCATCATCTATTGTATCAAGCCTATTTGTAGCAGCTAATACAAGAACTCCCTGAAAATTGCAACAATCAAATTAAGAATATGCTTAAGATGAATATAACAGGATAAGAAAACATTTTCAGTAACCTTAGCATGCTCCAAGCCATCCATCTCGGTCAACAACGTTGAAAGAAGTCTCTCTCCAACTACTGAGCTGCTTTCCCCTCCAGTTCTAGGAACATTATACAGTTTTAGCGTTGTTAAAATTCTAAAAAGTCATACAACAGTTGCAGCAACAAACTCTTGTCTGTTTGCGATAGATAACTAGTTTCGTTAGACAGGAATCACCAATATAAATAACAGCATACGCATCTCAGGAGATAAGATGTAGTAAGTAAATAGAAAGCTGTTATTGATCACTACAAATTTTGCAAAAATAGTAGCCAGCTATGATATGCAAAGTGCATGTCCACCATTTATGGAATCATTGACGTGTTCACGCATGGATGATTCCATATTTCAAAAATCCACAGTAGAGGTCATCATTATTTGTTAAACAAAGAACACCCAAGGGTGTGTGATTGCAAATGTTTTCAAGGTCAACCAAATCAACAAGGAAAAAAATCATGGCCAAATATATAGAAAATCTATCACATATAATATGCTTCCCCAAATGACTACTAAACCATTCAAATCGATACCTTCTTGTACCAACATTATCAAACTCATCAAAGAAGATAATGCTTGGAGCTGCAAGGCGGGCCCTTTGAAAGATGCTACGTATCAAGGCCTCTCCCTCTCCAACGTACATTGAATGCATGTCCGCACAACTGCAACACCACAAATATGTTACTAACCGTGGGAGTAGATCTGAGAGCAGAAGGCTATTTTAGTAGATATCCGTGACTTCCAGAGTTTTTTGCTAAGCATGCAAGTGCCTGTCAGATGGATATAGGATATACTACAGTGCCATTTGATCACTTTTGTAAGAGTAGTTACTAGTGACTGCCAGAGTTTTTGCACAGTATCCAAGTGCCCGCCAATTGATATACCACAGTTCAAGCATATTTTTTACTAATAAAAAATGGACATTAGTTGTTTAAATCAAAGATTAATATGCCCGAGTAGCATGAGGAGTGTCTTCAAAATTAGGTATTTGAGTAAGTCCTGAACAAAAATCTAGACAAAACACTAGTCATGGACTATTTTAATTTAGTGCTGAACTAAAATACCAATTAAGAAAGCTATACATTTCCCGACACATACAGGACAATGTTGCGAAGGGTTCTTAACATGTTTTCAAGAAAGCCACTAATCGAAAGCAAAAATGGCAATCCAGAAAGCAAAATGAAAAAGAAAAGTTAAAAGAATTCCAGTTTCTTAAAATAAAATATGAAACTTTGTTACATTTGACCAGATTATATCTAAAACAGAAAGCCATAAATACCTCAGGGAGAAAAAACTAGATTCAGCAGCATGAGCAGCAGCCTTTGCAAGGGTTGTCTTCGAACACCCAGGTGGTCCATGTAAAAGAACTCCACGATATGGAGATATACCGAATCTATCAAGTGCGGAGCGATATTTAATAGGCCACTCAACTGCTTGGCAGAGTTTTTTCTGTTTTGAATTTGTTTTATAGAATGAACAAGATTGTACACATACAGAAACATATTTGTGTCTAAAGCACAAGTAGAACTTGGATAACAAATATTCTGTGTATTTAGTGTACAAGAAAAAATCATCTATCAAGATCCTAGAGGAAATAATTCAAAGCAGATTTGGCTAAAATTAAACATAAGTCAGAATTTAAAACAGGGGTAGACTCAGTAATCTATTAGTTGAAGCTAACAAATATGTTTAATGACATCTGATGAACCAAACTGGTAAGCAGTCCATGTGCAAGAGAAAGAGTTACATTTTACTTAAAGGGCAGAGAAAATGGAGACCGATAACAAACATACAGTATTATTCAGATTTATGAAGACGAGAATTAGACAACAAATCAAGTTAAAAATCAACAAGAAGTTCACAATAGTCTGTGAACTGCAATAAACGTTAACATTCCTAAACAATGATTTCGATCTCGTCTAAACAGGAACCCTTACAATTTCTACAAATTCATAAGAATCTACTCTTCCAATATGTTAATGTTGGGCCCTGGAAAAGTAAGAGTAGGTCCAATTCTCTCAAATCTGTGGCAACCATGTTGTCCAAAGCAAACAAGCTTGCATTCACATGGGGGAATTTTCTAGATTGCTTTTACTTAAAATACACACATATACTTTGACAGAATTTCTCATAAATAAGCAATCACTTTTGCGCACCAGTAGCAAACCTGAGATGGCCTAAATCCAATAGGGAAAATAGTTAGATAACTTTGTTACTCAACCAAAACTTTGCAAGGTACTGTGCATTTCACCAGCATATATGATGTAGACTACTGCAGACACTTGGAAAAATAAAGACCACCCATGTCTGAACATTGAATGCAGTAACAAAAGGCTAATGATTGTACAACCTTAACATCTTTTAAACCTCCAATATCATCCCAGCAAACCTTCGGAATGTCCTCAGTAACCCCTCTTGTGATGCTTGGGCCAACCTCAGATCTTGCTTTTCTCCAATCATCAATTGTGATAGAAGGTGGATATATATATTTGGACGAACACCGTCTTTCTGCAAATATGGAAGCTTCAACACATAATGACTTCAAATCAGCACCAACATATCCCGTGCAAGAAGCAGCAATGGCTTTTAAATCAAGTGTGGGACTCAAATCTGATTCCTTTAAATATAGCTGACAGAACAGCAATTTGAGCGCATTAGACCACTTGCAGAGGAGAAATATCAACTGTAAAGCAAGTTGTTATTACCTTTAAGATTTCTAAGCGGTCCTCTTCAGAAGGTGTTGGTACTTCAAGCTCACAATCAAAACGCCCCGATCTTCTCAGTGCTGGAACAATCTCATTCACACTTGAGAAAAGAAATCCTATGTTAACCTTATATCTCGGAAACCAGAAAGAAAAAGAACAGCAACATGATTGAGGAAGAAACGACATAGCTGTAAAAGGATGCAGAAAAAAGGTAATATTATCCTTGAAGCAGCCAATATAAACTTACTTTTTAGTTGTGGCCACAATAGCAACGTGGTGACAAGAATTTGATGAATACCTTTGGTCATCCATCAAAATAAGCAGTTGAGCAACCACACGAGAGTCCTGCTCTCTCCTATATCAAGTATATTGACAATGAAAACATAGACTTTAAATAAAATTGAGGGAAGGCCTTTTATCCAATTGATATAACCTGCTACCTGGAACTGCGATGACCACAAATGGCATCAATTTCATCAATAAATATTACCGATGGCTTCCCTGTTGATGCATGAGAATATGCTTCAGAAAATGCATCCCGCAGAAACTTCTCAGTTTCTCCCACATAAGCTCCAGGAAGGGAACGCCAACTATTAACCACAAAAGCTTGAGCAATTATTCACTCAACCACATAGAAAAGACCACTACAGTTAACAGCAATTATCATGATAACTCTAATACAATTGTTTACGGGTTGAGAATACAGATTCCACTAAATATTTACCCATATTCACCATAAATTCCTTACCTAATGGTTGTCATATGAGCATTACACTCCCGCACCACAGCACGGACCATGCTTGTCTGAAAATCATAATTAACATATCTGAGTGGTGAAAATCATCAGCATCATCATACGCCTTATAGCGGAATGAGCACCAAAAAAAGAACTACTCCCTCCATCCTGTTTTAAATACTCCAACTGGAAAAGAGGGAAGCCCTGTTTTAGATGTTCCATATGGTCAATTTAAGTGGTTTTTTAATCTTCTTCCCCCCATTAGTTGGGGTTTCCACCATTCAATAAAAATCAACATTTTATCAGATGGAGCTATTAAAACAGGACGGAAGGAGTATATCACTACATTCAATTGCTAAAGTACCATTCAGGAAGATAGAAACAAGGTTATTACAGTCAAACGATAGAATTATTTGCTTAATGCTGCACAAACGCAATAGCTGCATCAAACTAATATAAATTCACAAACCTGAATACACCAAAAAAAAAAACGAAAAACCCATTTAGCTATACCTCATTTTAGCAAGTAATATAATTGCTTCCGAAAAAACTACTCATTTAGCTACACATAGCAGGGTCTTCAGCAAATACAAATCCATCAGAGGATGCAACAACACAAAACTCAACCATAGAATATACCTAATGCAAAATCACAAACTGCATTTCCAACTAATTGCAAAGAAGGATCAAAATGTCACCTTTCCCACTCCCGGAGGACCATGCAACAGCAACCCTCTCGGCCACTGAGAAAACAAAACAACAGTAGAACACCATTACAAATGACAGATTTTTGGCACAATTCAAGTACGCAATAGTTGAAAGCAAGAGAAGAGCGAATTACTCCGAGTCCCAGCCATTGGGCCTCTCGAGAGTACACGTGAGGATACATGATCACTTCTCTGAGCACCTCAACCACTTTTCCGTATCCCCCCACCGCCTCCTCCGCCCTCCACCGCCCCTTCTCCCTGCTTCCCATCATCGCCGATCCCCCCTCTCTCCGCCTTCAACCCCTCCAGAACCCTAGTCAAATCCTCCACCTACATAAGATGTCTATGTACCACGTTAGCACGTACCCTCCGTTCCGAACTACCGTGTATATTTGAAAAAATTCTCTAATTAGACCAACTAGTGTGTATATTTAAAAAAATCTCATTTTTATTGGACCATGAAGCTCACAAGAAATATCCCCTAACTGTTATTCTCGTTCACAAATCAAGTTCAACTCAATCCTTCCAAGTCTCCTCCAATTTTGGAAAAAGGAAGTCACGTAATTTGGCAAAATATATACAATATTTTGGATTAGTAAACATTTCCAAATGTATATAGTATTTTGGAACGGAAGGAGTAGTATATAAACTATCCCTCCGTCTAAGTGTACTTGTCTGAATTAGAAAACTAAAATGAACTGACGGAAAAAGTAGATATCTTCTATTCGTACTATATTGCTTGTCTCAATTATACAATCAAAATGGACTTAATTTGTTTCATTTTGTCTGTCTAATGAAGACAGCTAAAGTGGAACAGGGGATGGTGGCGGGATTTGGTCACGGTGGTTTGGTCGGGATTTGTTATGTTTTGTACATTTTGATATTGAATTTATGAGATTTTGTTTAATTTCTTTCACTTTCTAAGAAGAATGTTTGAATTTTTGAAATTCTTTGAGTGTTTTTTTCAGAATATAAGGTGCATTCTTACAACAGAAATGGTCTGTGCTGTTGCATTTATGAATGATCATTATCGGGTGCGCAGCGCGTTTTCTCTTCTAAACAAGGTGAGCCCGTTGGGGCTGCATCAATTTGTTTCTGCAGTTCATGAATATGATATGTTTAATTACTACGCCGATATTTGTTTTGTCGATATAATTTTGCTTAGTGCTTAATGGTTTATGAGGAAAAATGTGTTGCGTCGTTTACTTAAGAAGCTGACTTTTGTGGTGGAACTTGATAATCATAATGGTGGATTGCAACAATGAGACCTTTTGTGATGATTCAGGTGCTAGATGAATACCAAAAGAACTTTGGGGAGTCTTGGAGAAGAGCAACAACAGATGCAACTCAACCTTGGCCATACCCCTTACCAAAATTCAGGTATGTTGTGTGAAGTTAGTAAAAATTTTTGAGATAAGAAAACTTGAAAACAGAAATGAGTAACTAATATACTTTCATACTTCCCCTTTTTTGTGTTTTAAGGATCCTGCAGAGGCTGATAAATTGCTGAAAATTCAGAGAGATCTGGATGAAACCAAAATTATCCTTATAAGTTTGTGGGCGTTAATGCTATGTTACCCTTTTGCTGCCATTTATGCAATCAGATTGTGACGTTTTATTTGCTAATTGCCCAAAAAAGAAAAGATATTATGATGCCACTTTCCCTTGAGACACTTCTTTGGTGTTTATTGAATATTTGTATGATTCTTATAGATGAGTGTGCTTAACTGTCTTTTTATTGTGTTTTTGTAAGACTAAAATTGTTTCTGTTTAGTCTTTTCTATTAAACAGGTATAACTATGTGTTTCTTTCAAACGGAATTTTGTGACTTGCAAACTGTCATGTATGTAAAGGCTGGCACTGTAGTATCCTAATATCAGTATGATGAGGTTAAATGTCCATGTTGTTGTGATTTAGATGAACAAAGTCAACAAACGATACTCCATACAGTATAATTGAAGATATTACTTGGACAAGATGTGGTTCCAAATTGATCTGTTGTTTCTTGAATATATTGGATGCAGCATAACACCATTGAGAGCGTGCTTACACGAGGTCAGACGCTTGACAGCTTAGTTGAGAAGAGTTCTGATTTGAGTGCTGCCTCCCAGGTTAGTGTCTTTTTCGTACTTCATGTTTATTGGAAGACCTATATAGAGGTTACTTGTTTCAGATCCGTATGCATGTTTGATTTGCCGCATTCTAGTGTAAATGATGGAAGTGATCCCAATCTATAATTGCATAAATTCCAACTTAGTAGTGTGTGCTTACACTTTTTAGTGCATTAACCTCTTAAAAGTTATAGCCTGATGCACTCTATGAAGTAGGCTGAAGAGTTAGGTTGATGCACTGTCCCTTTGTTCTTTACTGAAGCATTGGTTGTACAGTGTATTAGAAACCTTAGAATAAATCAGAATATTAGCTAATTATTTTTTGGGTCGTTATTTTTTATGGCAGATAAATTGGAGCGGAGTGCTGGGCACCAAAGAGGAGTCATATAGATAAGTTGAATGTAGCCGAATTGAGAATGTTGAGGTGGATAAATGGGATAACTAGGAGAGATAGGATTAGAAATGAATATATTCGTGAGAGCCTAGGAGTAGCGCCTTTAGGGGAGAAGCTGAGGGAATGTAGGTTGCGGTGGTATGGGCATATGCAAAGAAGACCTTTAGATGCCCCTGTGAGAAGATTAGAAGGGATACAGGTAAACGATGCTAAAAGAGGGAGAGGGAGACCTAAGAGAACTTGGATGGAGTTAATAAGAAAGGATTTGACTTTATTATCTCTTACAAAAGAGGTAGCCCAAAACAGGCTGGAATGGAGGAGTAAGATTCGTGTCGCCGACCCCAAATAGTTGGGAAAAGGCGCTAATTGATTATGATTATAATTATGATTATTTTTTATGGCAGATGTTCTACGAACAAGCAAGAAAAACAAACAAGTGCTGTACATATATTGTAGATTCGTTCGTACAAATGACATTACATTATTGTAAACTTCCATTATATTTATGAAATTTGTGGAATTCGATGTGTTGTTTACTATTACAGTTTTGTCAAAATTGTTAATAATATCCAGTATATATTTTCTAGAGTGATTCAATAGTATCTGGAAGGAATGGTTTTCATTGTTTTTCACACTCTATACAATGTAATATTATGTAAGGACGTGCAACCTGCAAGCCATTTTTTGGCAACATGAGACCTTAACTTGGGCAATGGAATTTTCATCTACGAATGGATTTTGTATGAGTCATTAGTCTCACATCTACCTTTTAAAGGCAAAAATGATTGTACATTTTTCATCTGCCCCGCATGGTTGGACTGACAAAAGTCACAAAACTGGGCCATGTGAGGCTTACGTTTATTATTTATACAGCCAAATTTTTCATGTCAAGTTGTGGAAAAAAGAAGCAGCCAAACGAAGGGTGCTAAGGCAAACTAGAAAGTTGCAGGGTTTAAAATTGTAGTCTCTACATCATTTGTATTTCTTAACGGGACCAAGATTTTAAAAATCGGACCAGTGACCGACCCGGAATTCCTGTTGGGTAGGTCCAACCGGGTTCAACCCGGGTTGACCCGGTGATGACATCATCACCCAAAAAAAAAGAGGGCGTCGGCCGGAGGGGGAGGGGTCTGCCTTGAGGAGCCACCCCGTCGAGGCAGAGAGCCAGGGTGGGGGGCTCCCTCTGACCGCTGCCGGAGGGGGCCATCGAGGCAGACCCCCTGGGGGCTCTGGTTCGACGTGGTGCAACCGCCGGAGGGGGGTGGGGTTGGGGGGCCGTCAAGCAGAGCCCTCGAGGGACTTTGGCTCAATGGCGGGGCACCGGTGGGCGGCGAGGTTAAAATCTGGATCGGTCGACCGGGTCACCAGTTCAATCGGCCATGTCAACCAACCCGGCCGACCCAGTTAACTCGGACCGAAAATTGCTCCAGCTCCGGTTGGACTGGCCGGTCCGGTCCGATTTTTAAAACCATGAACGAGACATGAGTTAGATTGTGATTATGTGGGGAGGTGGCTAAATTGTGGGTCAGTGAACTCTTCGTCCACTTATATATTGATGTAAATGTAGTCCAAAAAATGGTATGCCTAAGAAGCATGGATACGAATATAACAACACAGATACGGACATGGGGAGAGAATATTTTCCCAAAAAGTAGGATATAGTTAATAAAAAATTATTTATATAATTTTTAAATATATTTTTTGATATTATAGCACCACATTATCTTCCTTTAAACCTGTACAACTATACTGTATAAGTTATCAGTTGTCACTTTCCCCTTTCACCAAATAAGAGGGACATACACGAGAGTTTTTAATAGATGTTCATCCATCTCATTCGTTAAGCAGTATCTTGACAAGAAAGCCATGAAATCATGACGGCAGCATCCAAACAAGGATGCTGAACATGTAAAATAAAATAAAGTGAATAGCATTAAGAACCCATTTCTTTTTTTTTAAATAATGGAAGTAGATATGGGATTCGGCCTCAACCAGTATTCATGCATACACTCCACCTATTGACAATTGGTAGACCCTACCGTTTGGAGTCTATCAATTGGTCTCTCAGCCGCAATCTCTGACAAACTGCTACTGTATGCATGTCCTCTTTGGTTGACTACCGGGGGTTCTATGCTAAAACACATGGTTCATATGTATAGTTCTTAGGTGTTCACCAATTTGCTTCCCTTTTCATGTGCAACCATCACGTCATGTCATGAAGTCGATCTATATATTTAGAAAAGTAGTTGATGAATATGATGACGTTGAAGGTATCCGGGGTAAAAACTTGCCACTATGCTTTTTTTTATGAATTTTGTATCATTTTAATTCCGATAAGAGTCAAACCTGTCATATAATCTATGTCACCGACCCCAAATAGATTGGATAAGGTGGTGTATGATGGTGATGATATAGCCATTGATACAAAGCCTTATTACATTACAAGATTGCATACATACTCCAACTTTGCTCACCCCTATTGTCCTCTATACATGGCCAGATCGTCCACATTCAATACCTATGGCATAAGCAGTTTCAAAGGGAATCTCTCCTCTGATATTCTCTCTGATTTTCCCAACCTTACTACAGACATCCTCCTTAGATATTCTACCTTATTACGTTGGTATTTGGTTTTTAATTTTGAAAACGAAGGGTGTCAAAGTCCTTGGGACCCAACTAGACGGGGCAAGGCAACCAGCCTCATAGAGCACTCTATCGTGTCACCAATGCCCTTCGGACATGTATGTATAAGGCATATGTATCGTTTGCATAGGGTAAATCGAGATATAACCTGGGTGGGTGGCAGTCTTACATATGTACTTTAGGGGTGCGTTTGACAACGTGGATTTAGACCCTGTGATTTTAAGAATCACGTGATTTGTCTAAATCCTGCGTTTGGCAACTCATTTTTGGGTGGGATTTGATTCTTCCCCAAAATCTCACCCCAGAATGACGTGATTCTTATTATAACTTAAAAGAGGGTCGCTCAAAATGACAGGCCATACCCTGTCATTTACAAAATCCCACGAGATTCTTTAAATGACGGGATTTAAAAAATCACACCTCTAAATCTAAATCAAGGTTGCCAAATGCACCCTAGAAGACGTCGTCGCTCCATGCTAAGGTATTTCTATTGGGATTTTGTCACTTAGCTTCTCCAACCTTACTTTACCCTTACTAGCTGATCATTTGATTAGACCACGTAACTCTTTTCAATGACGGCTAAAACGCCAACTATTACATGCTAATTTGTGTAGCTTTCATTATTTTTCGATCATCTTTAAAGCTTATGGCTTAAAGTTCAAATCAAAGCGACGTTCTATCAAACGTACTGGGAAATAATCGGGAAGGCGGTTCTTGCTGAAGTGCTGGGTATTCTCAATGGTGGATTGGTTCCGGCAGATATTAACAAGACTTTCCTGATTCCAAAAAACAAAAAATTTGAAGAAACCAGCTGACCTGAGGCCCATTGCTCTGTGCAATGCTATGTATAAAATCATTTCAAAAGTTATGGCCAATCGTTTGAAGGAGATTCTCCCCCTGATCATCTCGGAGGCCCAGAGCGCTTTCGTCCCAGGTAGACTCATTACTAATAAGGTCCTAGTGGTGTTTTTAAGTCTCTCCATTCCATGCGTAAGATGAAAAAGGTGAAGATTGGAAAAATGGCTTTGAAGCTCGACATGAGCAAAGCTTACGACCGCTTGGAATGGCTACTTCTAGAATGCATGATGAGAAAGTTTGGTTTGGGGGAAAGGTGGATATCCCTGGTTATGAGCAGTGTTATTTCAGTCCCAGTCGCGGCCTTAGACAGAGAGATCCGCTGTCTCGGTACCTTTTTTCTGATCTGTGTCCAGGCGCTGACGGCTCTAATCAGAAATGCTGATCTGATGGGCGTTGCAGCGGCTCGTGGAGGTCCTCGGATTTCCTACCTTTGTTTTGCTGACGATACCATTCTTTTTTGCAGGGCAACTTGTGAGGAGGTAGATGTGATCATTAAAATCCTTGATGAGTATGAGGCTGCTTCTGGGCAAACTACAAACACAAATAAGACCCGTGTCTATGTTAGCCGCAACACTCATCAGTGCTTGAAGGAGACTATTTTGGAAGAAAAAGCTCCAATGGATGCGTTGGAGGGACCTCTGTGAAGATAAGGACGATGGTGGGGTTGGTTTCCTTTCTCTGCGAGACTTCAATCTTGCTCTTTTGGCGAAACAAGGATGGAGAGTCCTACCAAAGCCGGACTCGCTGATGGCGAAAGTTTGAGTGGGAGATACCTGAGGAAGAGAATATCAAAATCAATGCTGACGGAGCAGTCTTCTCGATCACCTTCCTGATTTATTCAGTTGTAAAAAAAAAAAACAATTGACGTTTGCACAAGAAAGCAGATGCTAGACCAAGGTCATGCCATCTGTTCTTACTTCAATCCTAAGACTTGAAAATCACTAATTGGCCACTCTTAGATTAATAGATAGGTGCATGGTTTGACACACATTTGTCATATAATTAGCTGGCACTGATTTATATAACACTAGTATATCATTGATGACATCGATAATACGTTCATGTTTTCTTACAATGCAAAGACATGCAGATTTGGAAAGAGGACCACATGCAAAGCGTCTAGTCCCTTTCCTTGCAGAGAAAGAATATAGGGACCAGTGCCCTTTAAGAGCCTTTTCATTGCCTAACCTTTCTTTATGGAAATGGGGCCCTTCCAATGGAAGTGTGAACTCTCTCTTTTATGCCACTTTCATGGGTCGTTTAACCTGACTTGCTTCCTTTTATTTCCTTGGATCTAGTGCAATCTCTCTTTTGTCTTACTCAAGGCAGTCAGCCTCCGGACCTTCTTTTTCTTTCGATACTTCTATCCTCAGACTAATTGATACTGAAGAAATCAATGCATTAGCAAGATCTCCATGATCACAGTATTTTCCACAATGGTTATTTTATGGACTCCCTAAGTAATGAGACTGGATTTTAATGGATTTTTATTAAGCATATACTCTTATTAAATCGAATTTTCTTGGCTTTAGAAGAAGACTTTTTTGGCATAAATAAGGTTTCAGAAGAAGACTTGATTTTGTAAAGAAGTGGCCTCCTTTCAAGTGGAGATATAACTGTCTTGTACAGGGCAGACTTTGATCAAGTATATATTTATTGTTGAATATGTGACTCTCTCTCTCTCTCTCTCTATATATATATATATGTGACTTCCTACTGCTAAAATATTCAAGACATCTGGAAATTGTTCTCTATTAATTGCTCTTCTTTCCATAGTTTATCAAGCATGAGAAACTGATAATGTAGACAATATCATTATATCAAAGCCTATAATGAAAAGAAACGTATGCCCCTAAACCCTATTGCTAAAATATTCAAGACATCTGGAAATTGATTTCTATTTGCTCTTCTTTCCATAGTTTATCAAGCATGAGAAACTGATAATGTAGACAATATCATTATATCAAAGCCTATAATGAAAAGAAACGTATGCCCATAATTATGGCAGTGTATACCAATATGATGAAAAGAAAACATGACTGTTATTATTACAAGCTTCAAAAATCTCATATCTTTTAAGTAATCCAATCTATAAAATAGTACATGGATTTCACACTGTATAAGCAGTAACTAAAACCCCTATTATACAAAATCAAATCATAATAAAACAAAAAAACAACTGAATCAGACTATCTGCATGCTAGTGCTGCCAGGTAAACTGATGAAGCCCATCTTAATCATAAGCATGAATTAACATCGAACACTCTTAATTGCTCAATCTGTGTGGATACCAATCTGGCCCATGCTCTTACAAATAGGAGGGATTTGATCCAGCATCAGCTTTTGGGTTCCCTCTAAAGGAGCCTGGTGTAAGAGCCATAGATGACATACTTCCATCCCTCTCATTTTCAGGAACTTGTTTCTTGGAGGCTATGTTCACCTGGAAGGGTATCATTGTAGGAGCACTAATTGAATAAACCGATGCGGCGATAGAATTCTGTAGAAGATTCTGCGAACCGGGGTTCAGCATTTGAACATGGTTGATGTGCTTCGAATTTAAATCTGTTGCTGCTGTACTGACATATGAAGGCAACATAGAGGGCACCATACTAGCTGGATAAAAAAGCAGCTGAGATCCTGATGATAGAGAGAGTGAGGATGGAAAATTTGTTGCAGAACTACTATCTTCTGTTTGTTGACTGTTGTTGGAGACAAAAGAGCTTGATGGAGCTTCCCACTGAAAGTAAGAGGCATATGGAACAACATTGTTAGTAAAGCCACTTAGTGTTGTCTGATTTGCCCTATAATGGGAGCTCTGGTTCATTATAGCTGCAGCTGCACCATGACCATGACTAGAACCTTCATGGCTCTCCTGCTCAATCATCTTGAGCCAATTGTTTTCCTTATCAACTGATTGTTTACTTCGATCTCCAATCAATCGAGCATCCGGATTCCAATTAAATGCAGGCCTGGTGGATTTCATCTCATCCTCTTCATTCCCATTATCATTTCCACTTTGGATTGCCTTTATATTTGCTAGAGCAGAGAAATGGCCTGCACCAAAGCTTGGGTTCATTTCATGAGGAACCATCATTGGTTGACCAAACTGAACCAGATTTTCAATTGGCATTTGGAGGGGAGGGAGCTTATCAATGTCATGCTGAGCAGCCTCTAGCAGCCAATCCACCACTTTGCTAGGTTGATTCAGGCCAAGTCGATCTTGAAGGTCATACAACTGAATTGCTGTTTGGACAGAAAGCCTTACTCTCCTGTCTCTCAATCCTCTTACTGTGCAGACCTTGCTATGCCGATCTTTACCTCCGAATGAACGCGAAACTCGTACTATCCGTGGATCCTTTGAAAGTTGCCATGGTTTTGAGCTTGATGGTCCTCTAGGTATCTTTCCATATTCATCGGTATATTCTCGCCTAGCTGAAGAATCCTTCTCTCTTGAATTCCTAAATATGTTAAGTTCATTTTCATAAGTAATTTACATGGTACAAGGTACCAATAGAATTAAGTTTCTGACTAAATGCCCTTCTATCTCCAGCATTTCAAAAGAATAAATACTTCATTGCAGTATTAGGTTTGTTTCTTCAGTTTTCATTCACTTTTGATCTATAACATGCTGCAAAGGTGCCTCAGTCATGTCACTACCGTCCCATATTTCATTCCAATGAAGTGTAAGATGATGCTCTTTAATTTTAGGTAAATTTTCATTGTGCTCTGATAAAATTATGAGTATACATATCCCACCCTCCAAGAAAATATAAAGCATGAAAATTTATTTTTGCCTGATCAATGAGAAAATGAAGAATTCCTAGTAAAGAATGTTCTTTTATAATGGTTGATAAATTCTTGCCAACAGCAAGCCCCAAAAATAGCAAAGAAGACAGTACTTACATGTGAATGAAAAATTCGGTGCATACATCTCAGAGAAAATGAAGTTCCATTGACAATATATTGCTTAGAACAAAAGAAGACCTGGGATCATCTGTAGCCGTACGTGGAATGGTTTGCAGCATCAAATTAAGGAATAGCTAGCACTGTACACTTGCAAGGTTGAGAACTTAAGAAGAAGGAAGGAAGGAAGCTAGAGGGAAGGAACCATAATATTTGTTTTGTGAAAGAAGAGATGCCGGAATTCCACGAGCAAGATTGGAAGGAAGCCTAAAAGAAGGAGGAAAAAAGGTATGGCTCAGCCCCAAACAAGTGGTGTAGATTCACGCCTATCAAATAATTGCGTCGAAGGGTCATTATATCACATCATTGAAAACCAAAATAGATGCGAAAACCATTACGCCATTTGAATAAGCTAAGTGGGTTGGCCTTGGCCTGTCGCCTTCAGTTAGTTTCTCACCGTTTTCACCGACCATAAAGTTTGATAATTTTAACGGCTGCCGCTGGATTCATCTTTGCATCCATTTAGATGCCAACTTGAATGCTTCTTCTTCCTCCTTTCAACTCCGTCAGTGAGGAAGATTTATCTGATGGAAACAATATTCGGTGGTTGGATGCTGACAAGTACAAGGAAAAATACTGTGCTAAATGTGGATATATACAGTGTCATTTTGTGCCGGAATATTATTGTTTTGTTGGTTTGCTAATCTTGTATCAGTCTTAGTGTCAAAGCACGTGTTTTATTTTCCAATATATGAATATGTTGTGATAGATTAGAAATGATCCGTTTGATTTTTTTTAGGTTGTTTAGTTTTTTTTCAAAAAAAAAGTCTTAGTTGCTGCTAATTGCCTCTTTAATACTAAAGTGACTAGCCTTGATTCAACTCATCCAAGTACTCCTTTTCAATTTAATTAGAAAGATAGTTAGGATGAATGGAAATGTCATATAATCAGATCTATACATGCCTAAATCACAAGGAATAATACTGTGTGGAATGTGGATACAGTGTATCAGTGTCATTCTATGTTGGAATAATATGATTTTGTTGTTTTTCTGATCTTGTATCACCCATAATATCCAGGCATTTTTTGTTGTCCAATAATGAAGATCATGAAGAATTAGAACTGAAGACCGTGAGCTGAACAAGAGCTTTATTTGGTCGTTTCTTTTTTAGGCTGTTTAACTATGTGTTTGCTAATTTTAGGAACAAGTAATAATGAAATAGTAAGAATGAATAAAACTGTGATACAATTATATCTATACATGCTTAAGGATAACTTTTTGATGATCAAGTTTTCATGAGGGACGCCTAATGAATGAGAGAAAGGGCGATGCATGGTGGAGACTGATCAAATTTGTGGTAAGGAAACTAGGAGAGAAAAAAACTTTTCTAGCTCATATGGATGGTAAGAGGGTCTAGGTATGTAGGTGAGGGACTAGCATGGCTTCTTTAAATATCTAACCAGTAGTACTACTAGGGTGAGGACCACACACGCAGCTTGGCCTGCCTGCCAATGCTGCAGGATGGGTTTTCATGGAGCAAGTTGAGCCTTCTGGAGACATCTCACTATCACACTAGATCATCCATCCTTCTGTAGCTAACCAGGCAGGCCAGCACAAGAGCTCTCCCCATCCACAAGAGCATCTTGTAGTCTTCACATATCCCCATCCAACTGGTGCTCACCCACCTTCTGAGAATCAGAAAAACGTGAAAGACCATTTGGATGAAATGGAAGATTATAAGATTTTTCTGAGTAACAAGAAGTTGGGGTCAAGTGATATCCTTTGTGGATATTCCACCTTCCTCGTGAAAGACCGTTGTCCATAATTTCTTCAAGACATTGCAACCATTGACTCCCAGCTCCAATTTCTTCGATTACAGTGGATGAAATGGTTCTAGTATTATTTCAATATCAATATGTGATTTAAGTTTCTTATCATTTTTTATAATGAAGCATATATAGGTCCTGATGCCCATCCTTATGCAACTTAAACAAAGATGCCGTAAATAATCCATATGTGCGGCTTTGGCGAAAGTTATTTGAGGACCACAGGCCTGTATCTTCTCCATATATCCATATTTCAGATACCATTTAGTCAAGTTCTTTTCATGTGACATAAACAAGACCCTGAACAACTATTCTCTACCAGAACGTTAATACCAATGTATAGCAGCAAAATGGAGAGATGATGGTGAAGCATTAGAAAAGCTTTGGGCTTGCAATTGCACTATCCAGAAGCAAAGGCGTCTTAATGAGCGTTTTCTTGAAGGCTATCGACCCAAGGTCATTTTAAACTTGATTAGCACCTTTCCATTCCCGAAGTCACCTTTGTCATTCCTTGTTTTTAATGGTTTAAACTCATTACTCAATTTTGCTACTTGTAGCCCTAACAATGTTTCCTCCCAAGATTATGTACTTATTCTTCCTCACTTCTAGCTCCATCCATGGTATTTACGGCTTAACCTTGCACAACAAAATGTGTTTTCAGAGAGAGAGAGAGGAAGATTGAATGACTAGGAATGACCTAAATTATTTTAACATCAAGTCTTATGGCAAATTTCATTCCAGAATAAGGACGTCTTAACGTTTTTTGCTATCTGTCTTAAGGTTTTCTTCTGCTTATCCTATGATGATGTACTTGTGATAGCTCCAAAAATAAGGTGCGTTTGATTTGTTACCTGTCCAGTGAGAAGCATGAATATGAGTTTAGCTTGTTGCCAAAAAAAATCAGTATGAGTTTAGCTGGGGATTGAAAGTCTTCTGGGTAATGGCCAACATTAGGGAACAAAGAGGTTGACATAATGGTATGAACACAAACAATTAAAGAAAGTAACAAATACTAGGAAATTTAGCTCAATTGTAGAATTCTTTTCTTCAAGTCTGACTTGCATCCTGGTGACAGTCACATAGGCAGTATATGGCCAGAATAAAATCAGACAATTTATCACTATTTATGCGCGTACTCGGTTTTTTTGTCCTCGTCCAAGAAAGAAGAGTCAAATATACTAGTTTTTGCAGTTTCCCAAAAGGAAACAATTAATACATTTTGGTCTAGTAATGAGTGAAGGATGATCATGAATCATCGTCTTCCTTGACGAATCTTCACTGAGATTCGAGCAGAAGTCAAGACCAGAAATGTGAGGTCAAGATTGAAGCATATGATTCTTTATCTTTTTTTGTGGGCGTCAATATGATTTTTAATCTACCAAAAAAGAGTATTTGATTTTAATGGAAGGCTCCTAGTAAGACGTTTGATATTTACATGAACACCAAATTACCCTTCACTTCAGTGGACGTCTCACGTACCAATCATGGGACAGTTTTTCTAGCATAACTTCACCACCATTTTTTTTGGCAACATTAACTTCAGCAGCTTTTGTTGACATGTTTAATGCACGTGGTTTGACCCTCTACCGACTTTGCTTCTTATCAGTTACTGGCGATGGATGGAACTGCCAAGTCGTGCCCAGCTACACTCATCTCGTGAGCTGCATAGGAACATCCGATTGCCTATGATAGTGCATATAATTGTGGCAAATCCCTCTTTAGCTGATGCTAATGTTTTTCATTTATGCTGAGAAAATGGACGAAGAATTTGGCACATGATGGCTTCCATTTCCTGAGATTACTGAGCTGTTTCTCGGACAGAAATAACGAACAGTAAAGATGCATGTTTTGTTTTGTCTCCTTTCTACTTAAAACAATTGAAAAGAAGTAAAGTGGGAGGAGAATCGAAGCGTTTGTAGCATGAAAGAAGAAGATAAAAGAGGAGTCATAAAGAGGACTGCAACGACTGTAGTCTCTATTATTTACGGCCTGCATGCCTGTTGTCCTTCTCTTCCTATTTCGCGTTTTTCTCTTCTTTAGTCGTTTTCTCCTTTTTCACTGTCATTTTCACTTTGACACAGGAAAATAAATGCCTGAAAGCTTGTTGCAGATAAGTAGTAGTTGCTGAACAATACTGCTATTTACAATGACTATACCATTTAGATCAGATTCAGTATTGAGTACAGTACTGGCACCTATACTAATAATATCCTATGGAGGTATTACTAGTCCAAGTCTAACAATTGGAGTAAGAATTGGGTAGTATATATTTTATGTAGCTCACCTAAAATAGGACACTTTAAGATTAATTTCCTGATCGGAGGAATTTAATGCTGTCAATTGATGTGACAATAATTACCATCAGTATTGCTGGCAGTGATAAGGACAGGACAAATCGTGATGGAGATGACTGTGATGGTGGGAAGATTAATTCAGTACCCAACTGTTGTTGAATACAGGTTAAATTATATTTTGAGATACAGAACAGACTTCATTAAATTTACCGGCAAAATGTATTGACAGAACAGTTTCTACGTCTGGATTTGTTGTCAGCTACTAACATAATTCTCTTTGCAAGATTTTGAGTAAAATGTTCCTTAAAAGACGTTACATTCTGCTTCTTCAGCCATAAAAGTAACACTAAAAAGCCATTTAAATCTGTTTAACTAGAAGAGAACTGGAGAAGTTATGAGAACAATGAGCTTGAGGCTTCGCCAAGTGTGTCTCCATTATATGTTAAAACGGATCCTGAGCCTTATAGTGGACAGGTTGAGGGAGCAATCTGATCGATCCTTCCATATTTACAAAAGCGTAACAGAGGAAATGATCGAAGCCATAGCTTCTGAGGTAAGAAATTCATGCCGACCTTAACAGATGAGATCAGAAACCGAGATTATTACAGAGGAGCGGCTTATAATAGTGGGTATCTTCGTTTTTAACACACTTTTGGCTCTTACATTGTCACAATGTTGGCTCTTGCATATCTTCTCTGGCACAACTCCCAAATTCCTGAGCGGCTTATAATAGTGGGTATCTTCGTTTTTAACACACTTTTGACTCTTACATTGTCACAATGTTGGCTCTTGCATATCTTCTCTGGTACAACTCCCAAATTCCTTCTCATGTCTAGGCCATTCAACTGGCTAATGGCTTTAAGACCTTGTCTTTGAAGCCAATATCGCTAACCTATATTCATTGCTTACGGATTTCCTTTTTTTCTTCAGCTTGGTAAGTTCATGTAAATGAAAGCTTGGAATTAATGGCGATTTTTCCTGCGGCCAAGTCTCAAAGAAGTGAGGATATCTTTGATGTAAGTTAATCCAGGAGGTCTACATGTCCAGGTTGTTTCGATCTTTCGGAAGAAATTTGGCTGTGCTGCAAACCAATTAGTACTAATAGATTTTGTGGGCATCTGAAAAAACTACTCCTACCTACAATCGAGGAGGAGTAATTCGTTTCTTTAAATTTAAAATAGCATTATTTTCTTAAGGATGAAAATCAGTAGCATCTAGTATTCTTAACCTAGGATGATGAAACTCGGTCTCTGGCAGAAATGCCAAGGAGTAGATGAATTTATATATGGAATTACAATTTAGTCTTAGCATGTATCCTGATTTTTCCTTTTTTTAATAATGCAATTTGTGTTCTTATTGATCTGACTCTTGTAATTCTACTGGTCTGTGCTTAATACAATTTTTAACCATTGAAGAATAATTTTCTGGTGAAATTATTTCTACTTTTGAGAATGCATTAATTATAAAGGTCATTTTTTAACCAAGCAAATGAGAATGTCTAACTCTTACAAAATTAAATTACCCAAAAAAAAAACTCTTACAAATTTAGGCGTTCATTTTTTTTTCCTTTTAAACGGAAGAGAGAGTTTTTAACAACTTCTAAGATGAAGTAACTTAGCTGCGGCTTCTTTAACCAAACTAAGCTTGGTTGAATATGGTGCAAATAAAAATATTATGAAGTAAATCAATATTCAAAATGCACGTTATAGTATACACAACTAAATTGCACGTTTTGTTACATTCACCTTTTTAAATGGCACATTTTTCTCAGCTGCATGCATATTACCTTGAATTATTATGCATTTCGCATAAAAAAATTCTTATGCGTTCATCTGATGGATGGTCCACGATTTAACATTTAAAAACATTTTTGATTTCAGGAAAGAATGGGTGTGCGAGAATGTCAATTGGAAACACAGCATAGTAGAATTCAATCTTGAGAACAAGATCGCAGTACTTGGACCTTTTCTCGAAGTTGATCATTATTTGTTAGTATACTTATTTTTCCATTTATGCTTGTTGCCCGAAGTAATCAATCTCCATGATATTTCTAGGTCATTGTGGTAAGTTTCGTATACAATTTTTGGCTCTATCATGCAAGAAGAGCTATGAGTTTCGCTAGATTACTAAAAAAACGGCTTTCTAATGGGAAGATGATAACTGTACCCCAAATATATACACCAAATCCGCACACCTGTGCTTTTGTTGGACACGATAATGTGCCTCACATGGCCCCCTCCAATGAAGGTCACCTGGATGTGGAAAAATACAGGTCCAACATCACATGACTGTATAATTTACTCTTTTTGGAACGAAGACAGCTTCATTGAACCGAGTCAATATCGTTTTTACTCTAAATAAACAAATATATCAAGTCAAGTCAAGTAGCGCATTTTTTCAACTATTTGGGGTTGGCGACATGGATCTTACGCCTTCATTCAAGCTTGTTTTATGCCAACTCTTTTGTAAGAGATAGTAAAGTCATATATTTTTTTATTAACTCCATCCAAGTTCTTTTAGGTCTCTCTCCTTTTTTGGCATCATTTACATGTATCCCTTTTAATCTTCTCACAAAGGTCTATTGGTCTTCTTTGCATATGTCCATACCAATGCAACTTATATTCTCTTAGCTTCTCCTTAATTGAGCCACCATAAACTCTCACGAATATATTCATTTTTAATCTTATATCTCATAGTTATCTCACTCATCAACTTTAACATTCTCATTTCGACTGCATTCAACTTATCTATATTACTCATCTAAATAAACAAATATAATTTCTTTTATATCACTGTACTCTCAAAGTTTTTAATTAATTATAAGGGTATTCTCCTAAATAGTAATTGAAGATATATGAAGCAGCCAAGCAGGAGGAGTGTTTAGTCTTTGATTAGAAAGTAGAACTATTATTGCAAAGGTCAAGCATTCATTGTTTCGCAGCCACCTTCTGATGAACAAGAATTTTCATAGAAGTGACAAGGCAAGCGTGATCCACCTTATTGATGCTCATCCGATCAATCAAACTCATGCACATGAAAACAAAACCACCTTTTTCTTTTTGAAGAAAATGGTTTGATCAAAACTTGAAAAGCTATCTAGTGCGTCCATGTTGATACTAATTAGGAGGTGGACTGCCAGTCGTAAAGTTCCCTTCCTCTGCAATCTTACAAAGCCAAAAATAATTAAAGTGAATGTGCATCATATGACTTCAAAACTCTAGAAGATATATAGTCAGGGAGGTGCTCTGCTCGTAGAAACAGCTAATTCCCCGGATGTGGATCACACTAGGAAAGAAAGTAGCTTAAGCATGCATGATGCACTTTTCTTTCTGTTTACTGCAGTCCCGTGAGGTACTACTATCTTCTGCTCTTTAATGGCACCACATTTCAGAATCCATGATACTCCTATGAAGGTAGCGGAAGATGCTTCTAGGCATGTGTGCATTAGGAGCTGCAGCCTTTGCCTTATCCACTGCTGTTGTCTGAGAGATTCAGTAGCCTTTCTGAGTATGAAACAAAATACTTCAAGAACTGGAGAACTGTATGATATTATAAGAACAAAAACAAAATAAAATAAAACTGTGCCATTAGTTAGCTGTAACTACAAAGTAATTTCTATGTTGTTATAAACATTTGCATGAGGATATATACTTACCTCATTGATGATCATGCAAGTCGATGGCATGGTCTATGGCAGCTGCCCCCATTGCTGTCCTTCACGACACTAAGAATTTTCATGTTTTTAATGTGCTCACCTGGGTCATAAATCGTCACTCTCCAACGTAGATCGATCAGCCAGCTCCCTGTTTACCCTTAACCTAGAAGGACCTTGTTACTGATATATGATTGCAGTATATGAGTGTGACTCTTCCTTTGTCCCCTCTCTGGCAGGGTAGCAGGCCGATAGATAGAGAAGTAAGAAGCATGTGTTCAGTTGAAGAGAGGAAAGAGTGACCATTCATGGAGTCTTGCCTCTTTTATGCTTTACATCTGGTTATTGTCCGGCAAATTACGAGGGATTAATTAATGCTTTGCAGCTTTGGTAGCTTCATGACAAGCACATCTTCATGATCTTATATTTGATCTTGACTAGATACGGCAAAACACATCCCACAAGTTAACTTCTTATAACTCATCTCACAAGCTAAGCTCCGAGGTGAGTAAGAAGGTTGAGAGATGATTTTTGAAGTACCAACTACGTAAATTGAGCCAAATGGAGAAACATATATGGACACACGTGCTTTCCAAATGTTGCTTCATAAACTACATCTTTTTTTTTGTTAACAACCTCCAATTAGATGCATGAAACTTACTTTCTGAAGCCCTCGAGTTCCAGTTTCTTCCTTGAAAGAAGTAAAAAATAACAGAGTTATGGTTATGCTCCCTCCGTCCGAAATTATTACTATTAATATAACTCCATAAGGTTTTTCAAACTAAATTAATTTTTACTTCATTTTGAAAAACCTTATGGTTTGTAATTAGTTCGGACGGAGGGAGTAATAAATAGAGAAGGACTTAGGACTTCGGCTGTCTGTCCAAGCCCACGTCCACCTGAATTTGACCTTGGCCCATAAACTGATAAATCGTGAATAGGCCCAGCCCTCACTGAAACGGACTTGAGCAGCTTTTCGTCTCCCTTTTTTCTTGTTTTTAAAATTTAAATACAGTCTCAAGTCTTGACACAAACTGGTTATATACTCATTTTGTAAAGAAATTGACATATAATAATCAACCCAATCGTCCAAATGAGATCTGAATGATTTATCCCACCAATAACAATAGGAACAGATATTAGGAAATTAATGCTCGTACTTTGGTCTGATCATCTGATGCTAAATACATTTTTCTTTTAGGCAATGCTAAAAATACCTTTAAAATCAAACACGAAGACCATGTGCAGAAAAAGTGTTCCGATTCTTGACAGGAAAGGGACTCCAAGTCTCCAACTTGTGTGCTGCATTTAGTAAAAATCTAATCAAATTTTGAAGGCCGGTGGGAGGCTGGGAGTTGGAAAGCTGCAGGCAGCTAATTATACATAATTACTTATAATTGATTCTATTATATTCTTAGCTGGTGGTACCCATGTGAAGTTATCAAAAGGGATAATCTAAATGAATACTATGCAAGACCACCTACCTTGCATTATGTGGTAGCACCACTCTTTAATTCAGCTTTTAATAACCCCAACTAGACTTTCGGTTACAAAAAGGCATTTACATTAAAATAAAATCTTGTAACAATTAAATTCAATAAAGCCTCTCACTGATTTGTACATGTCATAAGTATCCTTTTGTGTTTTTTTACGATTGATGGCATAGAGTGATGGAGACTACATGCATAAAAGGAATAAATTGTAGCTTCATAAACAGTTAGTCAAAGAGATATAAACAGTTGGGGGGATGAAGGACTTGGAGATAGATGTTTCCTGATATAAAATGGGCAGTTGCTTACCTCCAAGATGGGGAACATTGATTGCCATATAACTATATAAGTTAGATTGTGATTAGTACAATTAAGGCCACATATGACTGGACGATCGATCTCAACCACTTTAGTCATAAAAAATAAGATTTGGTTGCGTTTTTTTCATAACTATACTTGGTGGTGCCACCTAATGAACTCCTTGCTATGCGCGTCGATTTTGTAGATACTAAAAGGATGTATATTTAAGTTAGCTTTTAGTTGTACAACAACTTATGTATTGGGCTATATTGCTTATGAAAGGGCAGTGATAACCCTACATCAGATTCCTACATATTTCCATACACATCAGCTGTGTATGAAAATATATTTCCATACGCATCAGTTGTGTATGGAAATGTGTACAAATATCGTTCCCCTTATGAAACGTCAGTCTTCTACTTATGATCCAAGCCAAACCACATGCATTCGAACTATATACCCTGTGGTATCACCGACGTATGTTGGCCAAGTCAAAACTCAGACAAACAAATCAAAATACTTATATTCTCAGTTGTTCGTTAACTTGATTGGCTTCTGTTGGGCGTTGGCATTGTCTAATTACATTTAGTAGTTGTAAGCATATTAGTATTATGTTGGTAATGATCCACATTGAACTGCGCGCCTAGTTTTCTGTCTCTTTCATGTCCACATATTATCTAATGAAAGTGCTCATCATAATGACACATCTTAATCATTCAATACGATGTGACAAAGTCTTTACCTGGAAAATTATTCTTCCACTGTTTTTCAATTTCTACCATACTAACAAACCCCAGTCAAAATCATACAGCCTAACAAACCAACACTTTTTTTCTATCCCATGGATTATGCATGCTTTTTTCTACCCACGCGTTTGGTTATGATGACATTCTGAATTTCACAAATCTACTTCTATAAGCCAAGATTATAAGGATGCAAAATTTTCAACCAATCAGTATGCTATGCTGAAAAATACCGAAAATATAGAGTTCCAGTTTATGTGCCCCGGCAAGTCCGACGATGTGCACTACTGCCATTGCCTGTTCTTAATACAGGCCAGGTTTGTATCAGTCACCCGCCCCCTCTTGCCATATATCGGCTCTTCATCCGACGGCAAGGGCGTATAATCTAGTACCTAATTTTAGTTCATTTTGGAAAACTTTATGTTAATTCCGGACATAGGGAGTATAATTTTGGAAAAAATTAATGAGCCAGGACTTATGCACAGGTGTGAGGCGACACGATCCGAGCCATCCGACTGAAATCCAACGGTCGGGGCTCTCAATTTATACGTACATTTTTGGCTATTGACCCGTGTATAGGGCTAACTTGGGTTGAGTTTTAGACATGTTGAACATACCAATCTTGACCGCCGACCACCACCTGAAATCAAAATTCAACAAAAATCGAATCTAAACAAAACCAACCCCCCCCCCCCCAAAAAAAAAAAAAACCCAGGAGTGGCAATTACGATAATATATCAAACAACCAAGCCCATTTCCACAACCGTTCTCCCACTTAAACCTCCCCACCTTCCGGTCCTCCCCGCTCAATCCGGAAAACCAACCGGCTCGCCACCTCCCGCCACCGCCGCCAGCTGATGCGGTGGCCATGGGGAACCTATGCTGCTGCGCCTCCTCATCTCTTCAGAGCGATTCCGTCAGCAAGAAGACCAAGAGGCGGGCCTCCTCCTCCCGCCGCTTCTCCGACTCTTCTGTTGCGGCGGCCGGGAACGGACTCGGCTCGTCTAGTAATCGGTGGAGTAAGATCCGATCCTCCAGTCGGAAGCGCTTAGGGGAGGAGGATATGTCGGCGCTGAGCCACGAGCAGGCGATTGCTGCCGCCGCCGCTATCCTCGGCCTGCAGCGTGATGGAGTCGGCGGAGGGTTGCCGTTCGACCGGTCTGTGTCGACGCGGTATCCCTCCGGGTCGAGGAAGCAGCAGCAGACAAACCAGCTGCCGCGGAGCTCCAGCTCCCGCGCCAGGTCGCTCACTGATCCGCTTCTCCCACCGCAGCAGCTCGTCAACCAGGTCTGCTGTTTTGTGCTAATAATGCTTAATTTTGAACTATTTGTGGCGATGGACTGATTTAATTCATTTTTTGTCCTAATGTGGACTATTAAATTGGGATAGATGGAGCATTTTTGGAGAAGTAGTTCAATTGCTTGACTGAATGTTAGCTTAGTGCAATAATCTAGGAAGCACCTGTGTCCTTGTCGAATACGGCTGCAGACGTGTCTTACATTCATACCAGACACCAACTACAAATTGCTTCATCAGACATTATAAAAAAGAAACATTTTCCATTGTAATTAGGCTTTTCATCTAAGAACTAACCTAAATGCACCTATATATATGGGAAAAGTTTAAATGAGATCGCTCTCATATTGCTTATATGAGGCCAATTCCATTCTTAGCCGTTGGATCCGATTGTGGATATCAAATCAGTGGGTAGGTGAGTGTGTCACATCAGAGAGTAGGTGAGTTCCATATAGCTGTTTGTAGCTGTCATATCAAGATCCAACGGCTAAGAATGAAATTGGCCTCATATAAGCTATATGTGAGCGATCTCATTTAAACTTTTCCCATATATATATATATATATATATATGATATTATAATGCAACTATCTCCATGTATCGTATCCTAATTTTTTTAAAATTGTCCTATCGCCGCACCTGTATCATAGTGTACACATGTCCTGTTTTCTTATTCATGCTTCCTTGATGCAATTTAAATGAGCTAATTTTTTGCTGTTGTTTATAATTGATTTGTGAATTAGCAGGATTTCAAGATTGACGAGCTCGAGAGTGACCATTTTGTACTTGTTCATGGAGGAGGATTTGGTGCTTGGTGTTGGTATAAGACGATCTCCCTTCTGGAAGAGGGTGGTTTTAAAGTGGATGCTATAGACTTGACAGGTTCTGGAATTGACTTTGTGAATACAAACAGCATTACTAGTCTTTCTCAATACGTGAAGCCTCTAACTGATTTTCTGGAGAAGAATGTAGTTGGGAAGAAGGTTTGTTCTCATTCTTGTATTTTCAGTTACTTGAATTTACAGCATTTGTAAAAAATCTGTAGCAGGTCATTTGCTACTAATGTATCCAGCTTGTGAGTTTCTAGTATTACTTTTTCAGATGTAAAATGGCATTATTATCGGTTCTCAAGCAACAAGGAAAAATACATAGTTACGTAACATTTTTCATCTGCAGAATTCATCCCAAATGCAGTCATAAGATAGGATCCTATAACGTCATATGTTTTGTTTGTATGCGCTAATATTGGCGAGCTCCACGATTGGTTATTACCTATAGCGTACATTGTTAGGGCTACTTGTTTTTAGCTTGTCATAGGTCCCGCTTCCCTGTTTCTTTTGTATGTCTTATACAGTGGTCACTTGAGCTTATTTGATGCTTTTGAGCCTGTTCTTATGCTCTCATGGCAGCCTAATAGTACATCTACTTGTGATTATTTATTATTCATTTCGCTTTTCATGTTGTAATATCTGAGATTTTGTGGGAGTTACTGTTTGCCCTGAATTTGGAATGGTGATATTGAGAAGTCATTCACATTTTTCTTGCAGGTAATTTTGGTAGGGCACGACTTTGGTGGGGCATGTATATCTTATGCCATGGAGAAATTTCCTTCTAAAATTGCAAAAGCCATTTTTATTTCCGCAGCAATGTTGAAAAGTGGGCAAAGTACGCTAGATATGTTCTCCCAACAGGTTCTATTTCTTTTCCTTTAACAATGTTATAAAGGGGCAACAATTCTCACATGATGCCATGGCTGTTAATTGTATTAAAGCTTCAGTAATAATTCTTCTAAATCATCTCATCTCTCCTTTTCAGGCAGGTCAAAATGATTTGATGCGTGCAGCCCAAATTTTTGTATATGCAAATGGGAATGATCAACCGCCCACTGCTATTGACCTTGACAAGGCATTGTTGCGGGATTTATTATTTAATCAAAGCCCGTCAAAGGTATGTGCTTCTGTGGGATGAATCTGCTACTATCAAATTTTTTAGGTAAAACAGCTGCGGGACATTTGTTTATATTGTTTCCAATAACTTACTTTGCAAATTCTACCTTCACATAAAAATTTGCCCAATGACATTGTTGTTTGAGATTCCAATTCATGTGCTCTGTACATTGCTTTTCTGCTTTTCTTTTCATCTTTCGTCCACTTTCTCCAATTGAATGACAATGCATCGGCATATTATTCAAAGAACTTACAGGAAACTGGATTTTCCTCTGTTCCCTGCAGATTTGAAAAATATTGCTTGTTGAAGCATCAAAACTAAGGCAGGCACTTCTTGTTAATGTAGTAAACGAATTTCAGCTTTTCCATTTTATAATATTTCTTACCCAAATCATCTTTTCTGTTTTCCAATTCAATAATGGCATAAATTGATTACTTTATATGATCATTGAAATGCCTTTAGGTTACAGTAACATGAGATCGGTCATTATGTGATCAATATGATGATAATCCCTCCCTCCCAAGTCCCAATTTATAGTCTGAATTGGTATTTCTAATGAACTAATTTTTGTGCATTTTGATTTACAAATTAAACTACTTTTAGATAATAGATATATGAGTAACTAGTATGATGACAATAAATATACCTTATGGTTGTTGATTGACTTTTTTTTACGTAGTTGTTTATTTGCCCTATCTTTCTTCTGTTTTTGTGTAGGATGTTGCGCTTGCTTCAGTTTCAATGAGGCCAATTCCCTTTGCACCGGTGTTGGAAAAGCTAGTGCTTTCAGATGTGAATTATGGGTCAGTCCGACGGTTTTACATTGAAACACCTGAGGACAATGCCATCCCCCTCCCTGTGCAGCAGTCCATGATAGAATCAAATTTTCCCGAGCAAGTTTTCTGGGTCAAAGGTAGTGACCATTCACCCTTCTTCTCTAAGCCGCAGGCATTGCACAAGCTCTTGGTTGAAATTGCAAAAATCTCATCGACTCCAATCTCATAAGTGCTCACCTCATTTTTTGGCAAGCGTCGCTGCGGCAGCTATGATTGTGCGCTGGGAGATGCCTGCTTTAATTATTCAATTTTTTTAGGCTCGGGAATTTTCATCTTATGATTGTATATAAGCTCATCGTATCATTTTTGTTTTAATTATGAGGCTGTTTATGCACATCCTGCATGGTATTTCCACCTGGTTGCAGCTTTCTCCAGAATATGGCAATGTAATTTTTTTTGGCAACATATGGCAATGTACTTGATGCATAGCCTTCAAATTCTTTTGTTTTTACTTTCTGAAATCGTTTTGCTTCATTTTGGTTTGCTGCATGGGACCTGTAACTAAACCCTTGGCTCTTGGCCCTTCAATCACTTGCGTCCATGGCTTGCCTTTCATTTGATTGAAGAGTCCTTCTGAGCAGATAATTGGAAGGCAAACTAGTGCCTTCACCACATGCGAAAGAGATAACAAACATTTGAGTTCGTGAGCTAGAAAAGTGTTGATCGACCCCAACGGGAGTCTACAGTGTAGCATCTAACCTTATAGTGTGACCAAATTGCGATGATGCTGAATGTACGAGTTCTTACTAGATTTCCCCTTTTTTCAGTCCCTAGTGTAAAAGCGGAGTGAGGATCATTTTTTTCATGCATGGTGAAAGCAATTAGGTTTGGCTAGGGCTCGCTTCTTAAAATGGATGTACTGAGTTGATGCAGGCCGCTAGTAATCAGCAAGATAGATAATACATTACAGAAGGGTAGAAATGTCATACAACTAACAGTTAGTTATAACTGTTTAGAGAATAAGGGTAGTTAGGACTTTTACTTTTTTAATGACCCTATAAATAGGCCCACGAGTCTCTTAGGATAGGCAGTTCATTGTATTTTCAGAATTTCTTTTAGCTCTCTGTAACAGAGACTGTTAGCTTGTGGATTCAAGCTCCAGACTCTGGATTCAGTCTATTTTCCTATTGTAAATCCTTCATGGATTCGAAGAGGCCTACGGATTCAGGTATTGTAATCCTTTCTCTCTCTCAATTCAATACAAGTTCTTCCTGTTCTACTCTTTCCTGTTGGTTGCTGCATCAATTTTGGTATCAGAGCCAGGTTGAGCAGTCTTCAATGGCTGACAACGATCCAGCCAGTTTGCAGTCCTTAGTGAGGGTGATTCAGCAGCAACAAGAGGTTCAGCAACAGACCAATGCTCAGCTTCAACAACTGGTGCAACAGATGCAGAAACTGACCTCAAATCTGACCATTCCGCAGAATCAGGAACCAGATCCGAAAATTCAGGAAAGGATCAATTTGAGCTCAGACTTGGAGGATCAATTCCAGAGGCAAACCCTAGCCTTCGATGGAGAAAATCAGGGTCCGATTCCCACATTTGCTCATAGAAACCAGCCTTCTATTGAAAGAAGAAATGGAAGGTATGGACAAGTTTATTCGAGAAGAGGAATGCATGTGGGAGGACTAGACAGAACTAGAGCAGCTAATATTTCAGGAATAGCTGAAATTGACAGCTCTAGTGAGGAAGAAGAAGTGGCAGGTCGATTCCAAAATAAGTTGAACTCTCAGTGTAATCCAGAGAGAGATCTGCCAAGGAGTACAGAGGTATGAACTATCAACCTATTCAACAGTTCAAACCAAAATTAGAATTGCCATCTTTTAATGGACAAATGATAATCGATGACTTCCTAGACTAGATATATGATGTTGAAAACTATTTTGATGTGATGGAAGTCCCTGATGAAATGAAGGCGAAGCTTGTATCCTGTAAACTAAAGAAAGGGGCTGCAACTTGGTGGAATCAGGTACAAGTAAGCAGGGTACAAAGGGAAAAGCATCTAGTTAGGTCTTGGCCACACATGAAACAGATGCTCAGAGATCAGTTTTTGCCTGTTCATTATGAACAGATGTTGTTCCAGCAATATCAGAATTGCAAGCAGGGCAATAGAACAGTTTCAGAGTATTTGGAGGACTTTCAAAGATTGTCAGCCAGGAACAACATAATCGAGAAAGAGTCACACAAAATTATCAGATTTAAAGAAGGCCTTAAGTTCAGTTTACAAGAGAAATTGGCTTATCAGCCTTTAGCTACTTTATCAGAAGCTACACAAGCTGCTTTTCGACATGAAGCCTTGATGAATAGTGGGAATGGGAGAATTGGTTATTCAAGGGGTTACAGTACTAGTTCTAACAGTGGTGTATCTAAGACAGCTACTGTGGAATTACCTATCTCTAAATTTGAAAAGGGGGAATCATCGAAGCCTCAGCCTAAAACTGTTACAGTTCCTATTAAGGGCAATAGTTATGTGCCATGTAATCCTAAAACCTGCTACAAATATAGGCAAGAGGGTCACATATCAAGTGATTGCCCTCTAAGAAAAGGGGATCATGCTAGAAGAGGAGGTACTATTGCTGTTGCTACTAACCAGGAAACACAAAATACAGATCTCAGTTAAGAAGAAGAGGATGCCTACTTAGAGGTATATGGTGATGAACAATTTGAAGGAGAAGATCAACCTGCCAGTTATGTGGTAAGAAGAATCCTAATGTCTTCTAAACAGCTTGTTGACACTCAAAGACATCAATTGTTTATTACTTCAGCCACAGTTCAAGATAAAGTGTGTAAGGTTATCATTGATGGAAGAAGTACAGAGAACATTATTTCTAAATCAGTGGTCAACATACTTAATCTATCTACTCAAAAGCATCCTAAACCCTATGCCTTGGGGTGGATTGCAGAAGTTGGTGATTTTAAGGTAACTGAGCAGTGTACAGTACCTTTTACTATAGGTGGAGTGTATGCAACTGAAGTGTTATGTGATGTCATAGATATGGATGCTTGCCATATACTTCTTGGCAGACCATGGTAGTTTGATGCCCAAACAGTTCATGAAGGAAGATCCAATACCTACAAGTTAGAACACAAAGGGAAGCTGATTGAACTGATGCCACAGTTCATTACTAGAACAAATAATCGGCAGGAAGTCAAAGAAAAGAAACAACAGATTGAGTTGTGCCCTAGACAGTTTATCAACAGTGACTCCAACAAAGTGTTGCTGGTTACCAACATCCAGAGAGAAATTGCAAAAGCCCAAACAGTGTATCTAATAGTTGATAAAGGATTGGAAGAGGTCTTTACAGCAGAGAATAACATATATCCTCCATCAATTCAGGCTTTGCTTCATCAATATGCTGATATAACTACTGATGAGCTACCTTTATAGTTGCCTCCTATGCGTGATATTCAGCACCAAATAGATCTTATTCCTGGGTTGAACCTTCCTCATTTGGCACATTATCAAATGAGCCCAGCAGAGCATCAAGAGCTTCAAAGACAAGTTGAAGACCTATTGGCTAGAGGATTGATTCTAGAAAGTCTCAGCCCTTGTGCAGTTCCTACTTTGTTAGTGCCAAATAAAGATGGAAGCTGGAGAATGTGTGTGGACAGCAGGGCCATTAATAAGATCACCATTAAATATAGATTTCCCATTCCTAGGTTGGATGACATGTTGGACATGTTAGCTGGTTCTAAAGTCTTCTCTAAGCTGGATTTAAGGAGTGGTTATCATCAAATTAGGATCAAGCCTAGGGATGAATGGAAAACTGCTTTTAAGACAAAAGAAGGATTGTATGAGTGGTTGGTGATGCCCTTTGGGTTATCAAATGCACCTAGCACCTTTATGCGACTCATGACACAAGTGCTTAAACCATTTTTGGACAGATTTGTGGTAGTGTATTTTGATGATATCCTTATTTTTAGTAAGGATGAAAGTACTCATTTACAGCAGCTAGCATAAGTATTTGAGGTGCTACAACAACATTCTTTATACATTAATCTCAAAAAGTGTACCTTTCTGACCAGCAAACTTATATTTTTGGGATATATTGTTAGTGCTCAAGGGTTACAGGTGGATCTTTCTAAAACCAAAGCTATTCAAGATTGGCCAGTACCTAAGAATACTAGTGAAGTTAGAAATTTTCATGGGTTAGCTACCTTCTATAGGAGATTCATTCATGGTTTTAGTACCATTGCAAGTCCTCTGACTGAGTGTTTAAAGAAGGACATATTCGAATGGACTCTTGAAGCTCAAAATGGTTTTGATCATTTGAAGTACAAACTGACTCATGCCCCTATATTAACTCTACCTAACTTTTCTAAAGTCTTTGAGGTGGAGTGTGATGCCTCAGGGGTGGGTATTAGTACTCTCTTGACTCAAGAGGGAAAACCTGTAGCATATTTCAGTGCCAAACTGAATGAAGCCAGGAGGAAATGGTCAGCTTACAAATTAGAGTTGTTTGCTTTGGTACAAACTCTAAAGCATTGGAGACATTACTTGGTTTTTAAGGAGTTCATCCTTCATACTGATCATGACTCCTTAAGACATCTACAAAGTCAATCTAAGCTAGACAGATTACATGCCCGATGGATGTCTGAGTTACAAGACTACTCTTTTGTTATTAAACACAGATCTGGACAGTTAAATAAGGCAGCAGATGCTTTGAGTAGAAAGGCTGTTTTACTAACTACACTACGTACTGACTTGTTTGAGTTTGACTGTTTGAAAGAATTATATGCTGAAGATAAAGATTTCAAGGATATCTGGTTAAAATGCCAAAATGGTACTACTTTTTCTTCTGATTTTCACCTAACATATGGGTTTTTATATAAAGGAAATCAGTTGCGCATACCCTCCTATTCTATTCGACAACAGTTGATACATGAGCTACATTCAGGAGGTTTAGCAGGACATTTTGGCAGAGATAAAACTGAAGCCTTAGTCAAGGAACGATATTATTGGCCCTATATTAAAAGAGATGTGAGCAAATTCATCAAGCATTGTGGGATTTGTCAAAGATCTAAGGGCCACGTTCAAAATACAGGCCTTTACTCTCCTTTACCTATTCCTCATCAGCCTTGGGAAGACCTTTCTATGGATTTTGTCTTAGGGCTACCAAAAACTAAAAGGGGAATGGACTCTATTTTTGTGGTAGTTGACAGATTCTCGAAGATGGCACATTTTTTACCCTGCAAAAGAACTTCTGATGCTTCTCATGTGACTCTTCTATTCTTCAATTTTATTGTAAGGCTCCATGGATTACCTAGATCAATCACCTCTGATAGGGACAGCGGGTTCTTGGGCCATTTTTGGAGAACAATTTGGAGAAGATTGGACACTACATTGCAATTCAGTAGCACTTGTCATCCACAAACTGATGGGCAGAGAGAGGTGGTGAATCGAACCTTAGGAAATCTTCTACGAATTTATTCCAGTGCTACACCTAAATAGTGGGATGTGTTTTTATCCCAAGCTGAATTTGCTTACAACTCTACTCCTAATAGATCTACTGGTTTTGCTCCCTTTTTCATTGTTTATGGATTCCTTCCTAAGCATCCAGTAGATCTGTCTTCATTGCCTAAGCAGGTTGGGGATAATACTCAAGATATGGATACAGTTTCCCAGTTGGTTTCTATTCATCAACAAGTCCGAGAGGCTTTACAAAAGTCTAATTCAGCCTATAAAGCTAAAGTTGATCTTAAAAGAAGGCAACAAATTTTTAAGCCAGGAGATTTTGTCATGGTTTACCTCAGGAAGGAAAGGTTACCAGTTGGCCATTATAGAAAGTTAACTTTGAAGAAGGTGGGGCCTTATCAGATTCTCAAATGTATCAGCAACAATGCTTATGTGGTGGATTTGCCTGCACACATGTCTACCTCCAAGACCTTCAATGTATCTGATCTCTCACCTTATTATGGATCCTAAGGAATTTCCATTTCTTTAGCTCGAGGTCGAGCTTTTCTTCAGCAGGAGGGTCTGATGCAGGCTGCTAGTAATCAGCAAGATATATAATACATTACAGAAGGGTAGAAATATCATACAACTAACAGTTAGTTATAACTGTTTAGAGAATAAGGGTAGTTAGGATTTTTTACTTTTTAATGAGCCTATAAATAGGCCCACGAGTCTGTTAGAATAGGCAGTTCATTGTATTTTCAGAATTTCTTTTAGCTCTCTGTAACAGAGACTGTTAGCTTGTGGATTCAAGCTCCAGACTGTGGATTCAGTCTGTTTCCCTATTGTAAATCCTTTGTGGATTCGAAGAGGCTTGTGGATTCAGGCATTGTAATCCTTTCTCTCTCTCAATTCAATACAAGTTCTTCCTGTTCTACTCTTTCCTGTTGGTTGCTGCATCATGAGTTCAAACTAAAGGTTTTAAAAATTAAAATTGGACTGGTAATCGACCTGAAATTTTTGCGGAGTAGGTCCAATTGGGGTCAACCCGAGTTGACCCGGTTGCTTATGTAATCAATATAAAAAAATAGAAAATAAAAACTCCAACCCAAAATTTTATATGATATAAAAACTTTATATAGTTTAATATTCTCTGTATAGCAATAAAAAATAAGGAGCAGGGGTTTAATAAAAAAATAAATATTTTTTGAGACAAAAAATATACAGTATGAGATTTTATTAAGATCGATGTTGAAAGAAAATAAAAAGATATTATAAAGTAAAAAAAATTGTATTGGAAAGAGTTTAAATCTGACCCAAACTCATAGGTGGCTTTAAAAACCGGCCCGATTGGGCCGGTTCGACCCAGTTCAATCGGGTGAGTTAAACCGAGTCGACAGGGAAACACTGGTTCAAACCCCTGCTTCGTGTTTTCTTGGGTGCTATAAGAGCCCAAATCCCTCCCTCCCCTCCCCTGACCCCTCCCCCGGACACCCCTCCTCGTTACCACAAAAAATGTCTGTTATTACAAAAAAAAACAGCCAGTGTTTTGCATCTAGAATTACCCTTCAGCAAAACAAAAAAAATATATGATTACCCCCCCAAAAAAAATGTTTTTGCCCCTAGGCCGGTTCATGCAACATTGCCGGGTCACCCAAAACCAAAACACCTGAAAGGTCCTGACCCGGACATGACAAAAAGGCCTGACAGCTACAACCAACTCCCAGTATTTGGACTTTTGTCCTGTCGGTCACTAGTCCACCGAGCAGAAGAAGAAGCAGATCTAAAACTCTCAGATCCCCGTTCCAAAAAAAGGTGCCCAAAACCATTTCTCGGTTTGTGATCTCTTCGCTATTCACTTTCTTTCTTTTGAATGAATGTTTTCTGCTCATCTGATGTTGATGCCTATACCTCCTTTCTGGCATTTTTGTTATGTTTGACCTCAATGCTGCTCTCCGACGCCGAATATGTTGAGTTTTTTTGTCGCATTTCCTTCTAGTGAAAATACGGGGGTCAATTGCTTGCAACTCTGATTGTTCGCCTGGTGAATGTTAAAAGTTGGATTTTTGGGCTTGAAATTGGTTTTGAAGGAGGTGACTTGGTGACAACTGACAGATCCTGCGGTATCTGGTTAGTTGGTTTGATTTTCATAATGTGGGGATGCTAAAGGTGCGATGATGGACATGGAAGTCATTGTGGATGGTTTATGCATGAAAGGGCCGTGCTTTTTTGAACAATTTTGCTGGCCAGATGCTTTCTGCAGTATATGTAGACTGGGCACCATTTATATGCCATTTTGGAGTTGTATTAAGATGCCCCAGTTTCAATATAGGCTCTTTTATTCATCAATTGTTTGTTATTTATACACGGTTACTTGTTCTTTATCTACTAGTACAGTATGCTGTAAGTATTGTATTGTTTCTTTTGGCCTCTTGAGTTGTGCTATCTGTTATTAGCTGCTATCGTTTGTTTTTGGGTAAAGTAATAGGTTATATCTACAATATGACACAGTTCCAGTTGCATGTTTGTGGATTTAAGTTCAGTAAAAATCATTGGTTGTTTAATTAGGTTACAGTTAAGTGTAAGGTTTCTACTTCTTTGCCTAAAATATACATCAATGGTGTTGCATGATTGATGTAGGAAATAAAGCTTCAAATTGGTATCTTGTGTTTGTTATAATGTTGAGGCCTTGAATGAGGATATGCACGGTTCTGGAGACTACTTGTAACTATATCTGTCATTGGTATACTCCCTCTGTCCAATGAAGCTTGTCTGAATGTGGAAAAATATGGATCCAATATTACATGACTGCAAAAAACACGAAAGAGGAATCCTAGAATCTAATAAAATTCGCTCATTTTGCAATGCAGACGAGCCTCATTGGGCGGAGGGAGTATGATTTATTTGATGTTGGATAATCTTGTGTTATGGTATTTTAGGGAATTCAGCTTGCATTGATGGAGACTAACACGTTTTTTGTATGAGTTCTAAGACTTAGGTTGCTTATCTGCATTATCGCAACTGTTTAGCAGTTTCTTAATAATGAATAACAATATATCCACCTAGGATGCATTGTGCTTAATAATGCTTGGATAGTTTTCCTATTCTAGTATGAATGTTACATTCATGCATTTTGTTGGCATTCCATTTTTGCTACAAAGCTTATGCTTACTTTTTAACTTTTAAAATTGAAAATTAGCTTGAAAAATGGGTCGTGGAGTCAGCAGTGGAGGTGGCCAGAGCTCCCTTGGGTACCTGTTTGGGAGTGGTGAATCTCCCCAGCCTGCTGCAAAACCAGCCCCAGCTCCTCCAGCCCCTGCACAGAAAAGTCCAGAGCCAGTAGATCCCGCTAAGCAGATTCCAGCTGGCATCAAAGGTGACCCTGCTAACAACTATTTCCGAGCAGATGGGCAGAACACTGGAAACTTCATCACGGTATGAATATTCTCTTGATGTCTACATCATTTATAAGTGCATTTTAGGACATGCATTTTAGTGTATGAATAGTCTCACGGTATGGTTGATTTTTATTCTGCTTATTATAATAATTTTACTCCCAATTCTCCTGAGAAAATTGTTTCAGTCATGGATGAATTTTTGTGTGACATTGTTCAGTTAGTTGATCCATTTTCTGATGTATCGTGGTTAGGTCCATTCCATTATTCATTTGAGCTAGTTAAGTCGATGAAACTTCTAGAGAACAGATTTGTCATTCATTTTTTATCTCATGTTTATGATTTGGCTGATATAATTTTATGGGCAACTTCTGTAGGACCGGCCCTCTACCAAGGTTCATGCAGCCCCTGGTGGTGGTTCTTCCTTGGGATACCTTTTTGGCGGCGGTGGTGGTGGTAATTGATGCTGCCTTGATCTAGCAACGGAAAATCTGCCGTGTGAAGAACCTGATGGAATAAATTATATTATTTGAATTTGTTGAACCTGCGTATGTAATAGAACCAGTTGTTGAAATTATCTACCTACATTGCTAAGTTGCTGCTTTCCTAAATCATAAGTTGAAGGGAAACTTGGTATATGCATGGATATCTGAGTTTTCCTCTTCTTTCAACACATACTTATAAAAAACTTTGCCTAGTTTTATTAAAAAAATTCTGTGTAAATTTGTTAGCTTGATTTTAGGTTCTCTACAGCATCATTTCTGCAATAATCGTCAAGTGGTATGACTCCTATAGAACTCACGTAGAGTGAGAAATTATGGCTGATTCATATTTTTTCAGAGAAAATGTCAACTTTTCTTGGTTACGCTAAGAAAATGTCAGCTTGATTGTACTAATTTCAAACTACCTAGCTGCGCAAATTTCATTGTTGTATTTGCATTGCCAATTAAGGGGTTGCAATTGTTGCCTGAGGCATCAGAGATGAACTTATGTCCATTTTGAGGCACAGCTTTTGCATTTAACAAAACGTGATTGCACAAAAGGTTAAGAGTCCTTCCGTTGCCCAAGGCAAAACCTCTGCTCCTGTCCGATTTAGGCAATTCCTCGAGTTTCTGTCCTTAAAATGAATGTACAAGTCCACGTGCATTTCTCCATGGAAGAAACAAAAATGTTGATTTCTTCAAACAGTCGAAGGTTCAGTGAGCACTGAGCAGTAGGCATATGTTCACGACATAAAAGGCAGAAGCTGGAGATCAGTGGTCCTATGGAGAAATTATTAGGTGGGCGAGCACGGCCTCTAGGTTCGCGCTGCGTACCTAATAACTTCTCGGTGCTATGAGTCAAATGGACGGAATTAAATTAAACAAAAAGGAACGTTGAAGCAGGAGAGGAGGGATCCTTTGCTATTTATGGTGGCAGCTTTGTTCTTGATGCCCGAAGAAGCAGCAATAATGGGGAGCTGGATCATTTTCATCGGTTTCAATCCAAGGACAGAATGGATGAAATTGCAGTCTGCAAAGAGGCAGGAATTTCTGTTCGAAGGCATGGTCATCGCTTCCGACCATTTACGCATACATTGAATTACATGAGGTTGGGCAAAGAAAAAGAGACCATGGATGATCAAATTGAGCTTCAAGAGAAATATGTTGAGCCTTTTATTTGTGCTCTATGAAAATGCTGTCTTTAATCTTGCAGCCTACACCTATTTCAAAGCGTCAAAAAGTCCAATCTGGCCTCTCAACTCTCTCTTGAAATATGTTCCCCTCACACTTTTCTTCATCACAAAGGTGTTTAGCCCAAAAAAACATAATGGACAACTGGATCACAAAGTAATATTACTGAGCAATTTGAAATTCTTGGCTTTTTGTTCTTTCTTTCCTACATCCAGAAGTTCAACGAGATTTTAGAATATTTTTTTATACCGAGTGGGTGAAATTTAGCCTAACAGATGTATAGAAGTTGACTTCTTTCTTTTCCACGAGTCTCATGTTCAATTCTCTATGCCTGAATGGTTCGAGTCTTCAGTTCTTTGTCCTTGTAACTGCCGACTTACAAGAGCAGTGTAGATACCATTCTTACTCAGAAGCTCATCGTGACTCCCTCTTTCCACAATTTGCCCATCTGACACAACTGCAACAGTATCTGCACTCTTTACAGTTGAAAGTCTGTGTGCTATTACAAGTACAGTGCGGCCCTTCATTAGAGAATCCATGGCATCCTACATGCATAAAAGAACTATCAGGTTCCTCTCCAAATAAGAGTGCAGGTTGTACTATTTTCGATACAATATACCACGTGCCTGAACCAAGTATTCACTTTCAGCATCTAATGCACTAGTGGCTTCATCCAGAAGAAGAACTTTTGGGTTCATCAGTAAGGCTCTTGCAATTGCTACTCTCTGCTTCTGGCCTCCCGACAGTCTTACACCACGTTCTCCCACGTGGGTTTTGTATTTGTCTGGAAATTTGGATATGAATTCATGTGCATTGGCCATCTTCTGCAGTTCTTGACATAGACTCGTCAGAAACCTAATTAGGCAGCAATACAAACTTTTAAAGAAAAGGAAGCCAACCTTACAGCTGCATTTTCAATGTCAATGCTGTCGGCTTCGCCATCAAATCCATAAGCAATATTTTCTTCTATGGAACAATTGAAAAGTACAGGCTCCTGGCTGACAATGCTGATCTGCAGATTTTAGAGACGAGTAAATTCTTTACTGGAAAGTTGAATAAAGTAAAATATAGCAAGCACTTCAAAATCTTATCTTAATTGTCAGGAACTGATCCTTTTGGTCAGTATAATGATGGAATACACTAATTCACAGTTCAAGGTTTTCCTCTTCTGCTCATAGAGGGAAATGATGAGAAAAAACAACTATTAATGACTTCAAATAGTTGCAACTTTTCTTTTTTCATAGGTGAACTCAGGCACACTTTGTATGCCAATTAGATTCGATCCTTGGACCTTTCCTACAACCGAAAGAGATCCAACCAGCTCAACTAAGGCTCAATTGGCCATATAGTTGCAACTTGTAACTCTCAAAAGCATAACACCCTAGTGGAGAATAGATTTGGCACACCACCCCAACATAATTTTAGTCCTTGCAGAGGTTTTACTATGATATATGATCAGCTCGTAGAAGATATAGAACAACTTATGATTAGTTATTGTAATCAAAGTCTTTTTCTCTGCAGCATTATATTTTCAAGTTACCTGCTTGTGCAGATGCTGATGCGAAATTTCCACTAACGGAACCCCATTGAGTTTGATCTTTCCTTTAATAGGATCATAAAATCGTTCAATCAAGTTAGCTACAGTTGTCTGCAAAAGAAAGCTATATATCAAAAACAAGTTGTAAGGGCATAAAATTAGAGCACTTTTAAGTAAATAAGAGCATCTAAAACTCAGATAACTTGGAATACACTAATATTACTTTTCCACCACCACTTGGACCCACTAAAGCAACCTTGGAGCCTGGCATCAACTTCAAATTTATACCCTGTAAAACAGTAGTAATAGCATAATCTTCAGTAACCGCTCAACAAAAAAGAATTTCTGTAAAGAAATTCTGCAATAAATATATATGTGCCTGAATGTTCAACAGAATCTTTAAACATTGTGATCTTTTACCCTATCTAGGGTCCTTAGTTACAATTCTGTTTACATGGTATTGGGAGATAAACCATAGATATTGGGGTACCTTTCCAGGAAGAAGATCTAAGTGCCCAGAGAACTACCATAAGTGACAAACAATTACATTGCATTTGTCTGTTTAAAAACAAAAATCGTATTACCTTAAGGACCATATGGTTTGGACGAGAAGGATATGCAAACCACACATCATCTATTTCCACGTCTCCATCTCCCTCACTAAAATTACCAGAGGAATATTGTGATCTTTCTTTTGTTTTCTTAACAGTTACAAAGTGAACAAATAATTTCATCCAGAGTTGGATTTTGATGTCAACTGACCTTGATGGACATTTATTTCCCGATCTTTCCATAGATGATTTACGATCTAGAAGCTGAAAAACTCTCCTACTTGCTCCTGCAGCTTTCATTGCAGTTGTATACAGTCCTGATAATGCGGACACTGAAGAACCAACTGCAGCAACAAAGAAATTGGAAAGGTTAATTTACATTAAATTTGTGTCAAAAGGTCGTGTCACTGTAAGCTTGGGAGAACGAAAGAAGCAAAGCGCAAAGTTCTTGGTGCAAAAGAACACAATTCATGGATTAAAATAACAAATAATGAGAAGCAATGAGTAATAGTGAACATATGGCAGCTATATCCAAACATGAAAAACACCTGTAAGGCTATAGAGAATGAAGGAGGTTAGGGAGCCAGTGGTCATGTAACCCTTAATAGTTAGGTTAGCGCCATATATCACCACAATTACAACTGATAAAGTAGAGGCTGCATTGAGTCCTCCGGAGAAAAGACCCACCACCTTCTGCAAAAGATCATGAAGTATGAGAGGAACAACTTATGGTCAATTGCTTTATAAAAATTTGTGCATAAATGCTGAATATGTGATATATACTAACAGCCTGTTTGAGTCCAAGCTTCAATGTCTCATCTACTTTTCCAGAGTAGCGTAATATTTCATATTCTTCCTGGGCAAATGACCGCACTGTCCGTATAGATCCAAAAGATTCCTGCACAATAAGTTACAACACAATTGTCCTCAAAAGACTTGATTATTAAGAGTGAGTTTACACACTATAAGCTCTAGCATATATGGAAAATCAGTAAAACAAATCTCATAAAAATAAAGACCTCGGCAATTGAAGCAGCTACAGCAGCAGCAGCTTGGGTCTTGTGAGAAAGTTCACGCAGAAAACGTCCAAATTTCCGTACAGCAACTGAAATTACCGGTACAACAGCCAGCGCTAACACTGCCAACAATTTAGTACACAAAAACTTGGATAACTCATTATGCTGCTATGTAAAGAATAATGTATGTTCCACTTTTTCTCTAAATGAATCATACACTGCAAGATTGTTACATACGTGTTAATTTCCAAGATGTTGCAAACATGAAGGCAAGACCAATGCCGGCTGTTGCAATGTTTCGGAGGGCCTCAGACAAATTAGTGGTGGCAGCATTCTTTATGATCTGCGTGTCTTCTGATAGTCTACTAAGAAGCTCCCCAGTTCGAGTCACGTCAAAAAATGCTATTTCCTGACAGACAATTTCAAAACATCTCAGATCTAGACAATTTCAACTGACTTCCACATTTATGATAGAAAACAGGACTTCTGGCTTAGACTAACTTGGTGAACAAGATGACTGAATAGGTTTTTCCTCAATCCTGCAACAACCCTTTCACTGGCTGATGAAAAAAGCCATGCACGCAGTGCTGTGCAAACAGAACTGAGGAATGAAATTGCTGAAATCAGTCAAGGGAAAGAAATGTTGATTTTTAAACGAGCACAATGTAGTAACTGAAGATACAGAATTAACATAACGATGAGTTTGCTCTATTAGTTTGCTCCAACATGTTCAATCGTAATTCATAAACTTTGAATTACTATATCTATCGTAAGTAACCCGTTTAACGCTATTTATGGGCGGGGTGTTTAAAATATAATATCAGGACTGAGACTCCCAAATAATTACTGATCTCCTTCCTAAGGTTTGAATGGTCAATCTATTTATGCCTTTGCTATCACTTCCTCAACAAGCACATGTAATTTTTTTGGTTCAGGAAACGAAAATGCTATATATGATAAACAAGCTTGCATTCCAACTCAGAAATCCTATTAATCATGTGAAAGAAATCTCTACAACATTATGAAAATAGAATACATCCAAAGAGTAGTGCAAAGAACTGTTGTAGTTATACCCAATCACCACTATCAGTACAATATACAATATTGTCCGCTTCACAGCCTCCAAAGCTTCAGACTGCTGTTCAGGTGTGCTCAAGTCTCTGGACACGATATCTATTATCTTTCCACCATATTTCGGCTGAATGGGGTACAGGGGAAAAAACAAGAAGTCAGAAGAAGAACCACAAGAAAGAGAACTTACATGGTGATTTAGATTGGGTTTTTCCTTTAGTGATAAAGAGAAACAGAACAATAACATAAAAGCTGAATATTTGGCCAGCTTAAATAGCTGGCCAAAAGATGCAAGGCATGTATCAACTGTTGTCAGGCAGGAGTATTAACTAAATCAGATACCAACTGACTCAAAACAATGAGCCTTTCAAAATGAACTTCCAATCATTCAGTTTTCAAAAGATTCTTACAGACGCCCTTTGCCCCAGAGAATGGCAGCAAGATGTGTTAGTGTTTGACGATAAGTTGGGGGGAAGTAGTGTGTTCAACTCCGTAGTGTCAGTTCATTACTGGTTACATATTTCCTCACCAACCTCAAAAACGTTTCGCTTTCGGAAAAAGGAAAGGACTAAATAATACTTAGCATTTAATCCCAAAGTAAGCTAATTGAAAGCACCATTTATCATTTTTAATATGGGAAAAAACGAATCCATCATAAACTACTTAATACATACAATCAAGAGGTTTGTTGTCGAAGCAAGCAGCAATGCAGCAGTGGCAATAATGAGTTTCCCAGCATCAGGCTTTGCCTGCAAGAGATGCACATATACAATCCTTGATGAAAACAGAAGAATTTGTACACAGACAAAAGTAAATAAGAAGAAGAACACCACTTGCCAGGAGAAGAATTCTGCCATATCCGACATTCGCAGCCTGGATTGAGAAAGGGAATCGTCACTTCTATATTTCCAAAACCAGACAAAAAAGGCAAACAGTTGATGAAAATCAAAACCTGGACGGCATCACCATGCTCGAGATCTGCCACAAGACCATTCGTTGTCTGATTATCACCCTCCTTGTCGATCTACAAAGTGCGACAATGTTAATTTGACATATGTAATCAGTCATTAAGGAAACAAGCATAAGAGTGAATCGAACATATCAACGCAAAATGATGCATTGAAGCAAAGTTTTCTTTCTTTCTTTTTTTCTTTTTGATAACAAGGGGTGTCTGAGTCCTTAGGACCCGACTAGAAGCGGCAGGGCAACCAGCCTTTTAGAGCACCGTATCCGGCCGCTAATCCTCGCGGATGTGTCCAGCTTACACAACATACACACAGGTTAAATCGAGATGTAATCCCTGTGGGTAGCCAACAGAGTAGGGGTCCAAACTCAGGACCTTCTGCTTCAAGGCAGAGCCCCGGCCATCACACCAACACCCCGTTGGTTCATTGCATCAAAATTTACCGAATTATCACTACAGAATATAACCACAAAGCCAATACCGGATCACTTGTACTTTAGATGGCCAACTAAGCAATAAACACTGCACATCCAAAAAGGCATTCATCCTTTCTCAATTGAACCAACAAGAAGATACAAGATTCCCCATGAAGGTCCATCTCACAATCCAAGCAAATGAGTGAAAGCAACAAATAGCTCTCCAACCAATTCTAAAGCAGGAGTTGAAGTGAGCTTACTTGTGGAAGCAAAAGGGGAAGCCTCTCGGCACGGCTCCCGGACGCCTTCCCCATTTGAATTGATGATGATGCTGGTGGTGGTGGAAATGGAAGCAAAAACAGAGATTGCGAACAAGAAGAACACTGGGGAGACCCTCCTCTAGACTTCCTAAAAATACGAGGGGGAGATGGTTGGGACGCCTGGCTCAGACCGGAGCTCTCTGGGGACGGGGGGATCCTTAACTCTCCCAAAAAATTTAAAATTTAATTTAATGCAATAATAGTTACTCCCTTTATTTATTCAACAGTACCTGTCTGGATTAGAAAACTAAAATGAACTCAAATCAGTTCATTTTGGTTTTATAATCTTGACAAGTAATTGTAGACTGAGGGAGTACTGAAACATACTTTCGGTAGTTAGTGATGTCTGTCTTTTTGGCGATTAATTAAAAGATGTGTGAGTGGTTGGTGAGTGGTGACTGGTGACTGGTGACTGTTTTATTTGTTGTCTTTTTTTGTCGAAATATCCAAAGCGGGGCCAGAGATTTTTTGTCTTTGGTGGTGCTGACACGATGCTCTTCTATGCTGCTGGGACCCAGCTCCACTTTGCAACACAATCTCGTATAGGTACAATTCTGAACATATTCCAGATGCTCCTCGAAATGGACTTTTTTTTAACACATTAGCTTTATGCCAGCATCGAAGGCACACACGCTTTAAGCATGCGCTCAGCTGAGAGCACCAAAACAGCTGAGCACACGCATAAAGTGTGTGCACCGTTGATCTTGGAATGAACGGCTCTTGACGCCCTAAAGTATTGTCCCAGGGACACCTAATAATTCTGGTGTGAAACCTTACAATGTCGTGGACGTCTGGAAAAGTCGAAAGAAAAGGTCCGACGCAAAATTTGCCAGTTAGTGACCAGGCTCGTGAATAGATTGCTTATCATAAAACGGACTACGTAATGTACTTTATCCGCTGGTGACGAACGGTCATTTTACCCGAAGTTTCTATTGTATCAACTGCCGGTTGAAGCATATGCTCGGGGGGAGGGAGCAGGGCGAACGATTTTAAAGCGGTAAAGTCAATTGTTTTTATTATTTGGAGTGCTCGGATCTTTTTTCTCATTGGTGAACCTCGAGAACTAAACTCACCTAAATTTAGATTTGCCAGCCCCTGGAACTTGAAGTGAGTCATCACTAGGGTTGTTTGCGGACAGCCGTTTGTGGCCTTGTCTTAGCCGAGGATGAGCTATCCCTAGAGTTCGACCACGGACACGGCCAAGGGTCCTCGAACAGCTATTGTCCGAGGACTAATACAGAGAGAAGGACGACAGGGGAGCGGGGGTGGAGAGGAGGGCGGTGGGGGAGGGGGGCAAGAGGAGTGGATGAGGTCTCGGAGCTGCCGGGGTCTCCGTTACCGGAGTCGTAGTGTCGACGCAATGTCGATTGGGGGACGAGCCGGAGATGGAAGAGGCCGAGGAGATCAAGCCCTCGCCTGTCCCCTTCTCCTGCCTCTTTGCTTTGCGCTGACGGCCGATGGGTTCAAAAGCAAAGAAAACTCTCAAGAAAATGCACAAATTCATTGATCTGATGGTACTACAGGAATCAAGACAAAGACCGTGCGACATCCTTATTATCTTCCACCTTCTCTATCAAAGTTTGAATAAAAGTTGGTGAATTCTTGCTTATATGCTCAACATCAATGTATGACAAGCTTTGGGTCTTGTGAAGGTAATCAAGCAAAGTCTTTGCGCTTCAGCCACATAAAATTTCTGTGCTCGGGCCGTTCCCAACATTGATGCATAAAGAGTATAACTATGCTCCATTTGAAGTCTTCTTCTAATGGAAGAAAAGATTGCAGCTTTTGGTGAAAGCAATGGTTTTTGAGACAAAAGGGAAGAAACCCACTTGCCAAAAGAAAGTTTTACAAGTTTTCAGACATGAGCTATGGCGAAATCGATGATATTGTTCAGCAAATAGATGAATGCAAAGCAGCAGTACTTGAAATAGGGAGGAAGTGAAACTTGAACTAGTTGGAGGCTATCTCCTTACCTCAGCTTCAACCAAGTTTCAAGCTTACTCAGTGGTAAGACTTCATTTTGCTCCTTCTATGGAAACCGCATATGAAACTTATAAGAGAAGCTCATGAACAGTCGCAAAGACTCGTACTTTGACAGAGGGCGGAGAGGAGAGAAGAGGGTGGCAGGGGAGCAGGGGTGGAAGAGGAGGGGGTGGGGGTTGTCCGACTTATGTCCATATCCATGTCCGCGTCTGCCGGACATCCGAACACGGGCAATATAGTGCGGACAACTTTTCACGGACACATACACGGACAACCTCTGAGGTTTGTCCGATCCGAGAACAACCCTAATCATCATCTACTCGGGGCGAGTTTGATAACTACGTTTACTTTTGTAAAAATTAGCTTTTGGATAAAATAGTTTTTGTTATATCAAAAGTAAAGCATGACCCGTATGATAACTTCCAGCTATAAAATAATTTTATCAAAAGTCAATCTCTAAAGCGTTATGCTAAGTAAATTATTGTGCGAAATTTGTTTGCTTTGTCTGTGTAATTATAGGTTTAGTTTAGCTTCACAGTTCCCGTAACCTTTCTTTTTAGTACAAGTTCCCACAACTTTTTTATTATGCCCAATACGATGGAGCCATCAGAACATCATGATCTAATGGCCGGAGCGCACCAATGCGAGCGGGTGCTCAGTCTTTACGTCCCGACTAGAAGGGGACCCGTCAGATCTGATCTGACGGTTCATGTCCTTCAACGATCAGCACCAATGCGAGCGCCCGGCGAGCGTCGGGTACTCTGATCAGTCTTAATGCTAATTGTCGAACTAATCATGATTAGATCAACCTTAATCTACGGCTAAGATTCGTCGTCGAGCCCTCACTACCGCAAGCCCTCCCCCTCCGCCGCCGCCGCCGTCCTACCCTCTCTCCTCCGACACATCGCACCGACGTCCCGGTGACCACCTCTCTCCCGCCGACAACATCCCCCTCCCCCCTCCCCGCCCGGCGGAGAAATCGCCGCCGCCGGACGTCGTCTCCTCCAAGCACCGCCGCCGAGGTTTCTTCTTTTCTCCCTTTCATCTCCATCTCCTTCTCTTTCTCTCTCCATCTTCTTCTCTTCTCTCTTTCATCTCCGCCGCCGAGATCTCTGCGAGCCACGGCCGAGGCTGGCCGCCGGCCGGCCCGCTGCTTGCTACTGGCCGTTGCTAGTTAGTTTTTTTATCAAGTCTCAAATTTTGTTTGCTTCCCCTATGTAACAAAAAATTGAAATTGAAATGCAAGTGAATGATTCCAATGAATCTATTATGCTGATTTGTATAAGGGCCTCAATTTTCCATTGTACAATTGATAAGTTCTCACTCCTATTCGATTGTGTTCATTTGTATCCAAATAAAGTTTTTTTCTATTGTGATTGAAATTGTCTCTACTTTATCTCTCTACTATTATGATTGAAAGGTGTAGAAAGATAGCTTGTTTACTTCTTTCTTAATTATGTCTATGTGTTTGCTTTGGTATGTTTTTTGTTCCATGTAATTTTCATCCAAAGTAGACTTGTGAGTTTGCTTATTTGTTATACTCCCTCCATTCCAAAATACTATGTACATTGGAAAATATTACTATTCCAAAATACTGTATACATTTTGCCGAATCACGTGACTTCCTCTTTCCAAAATTGGAGGAGGCTTGGAAGGATTAACTTGAATTTGTTCGTGAACAAGCATACGAGTTGGATGGGATATCAGGGAGGAGTCATGTGACTTCCTTGTCGGCTTCATGGTCCAATAAAAATGAGAATTTTCTCGAATATACACAGTATTTTGGAGCAGAGGGAGTAATTGATTTTCACATGTTTTTCCCATATATTCCGTTTTCTGCCATTTCTTAACGTATGTTGGACAGGTGATGGATCTGTCCAACGCTTTCCTGTTCTTCAGTGTCGGTGATTTCTGGATCGGCTTCTTATTCTAAAATTAGGGTTCAGATTACCTAAACACACTTTTTTTATCTTCTACTATCATAGTAGGACTAGGTTTCTCTTGCTGAACGTGTATTTAACACACAAATTGGGAGGTTTGTATCGTAATTTTGTGCATTTCAGTAGATTGGGTGTTGACCAAGGAGTCGGAAGATGAAGCCGGACAAGCAGGCACTCGTGGTGGTACAAGAGCGGTCTAAATCGGCTCTGTCGCCGGTCGTTCCAGCGCCTGTGGTGGAGAATGCAGTTGTAGAGTATAAGAAGTCTGATCTTCTCGAGGAGGAGGGGGAGGATATTGAGGTTAAGCTTCGAAGGATTATTGAGAATGTCCCAGTTCGTGTTAGCAACACTTCCGGCAGTTCTGCTGGTTCTGGTTCCGGTGACTTCCACCAAGTATGTTATATCTATCTTTCACTTCTTTGCTCCAATTTTGGTAAAATGGTTTGCGAACTTGAATTTGAAAGGGTTTGTATGCGAATAAAAACTAGAACTATGATAATTGATATTGTTTAGGTTGGATGTGTTGCTATCAATGCTTTAGTTTTCCTTGTGCATAGAATCCGTTATGTTTTCCGTCTGAGGCATTTCTTTAAATTAATGTTTGGTAGACTTAGCAATTTAGAATATGGTTGTTAGTTATTCTTGGTTGATACCAAACATAAGGTTGTCTGTTTGTTTAGTTAAGGGGGGTTGTTCATGTAAGATTTAAGAAACATGTTGCTTTCAGCAAGCTCGTCATTTTGATAGTTGGAAATCTGGAATATGCACATAGATGTATCTACTCCTGATAAAAAAAGATTTGGCTATTGTAGTCCTGGAATGGTTTTTATCCTTTAGTTGTGTGCCTTTTTTCTGATTTTTTTTGTCAAATAGGAGCCTTTTGGGCAAGTGGATGATGTATAAGGATGTTATCGTGCGGATATGTTCTTGTTCATTTAGGCATGCATGTCAATTATATGTATAAACACATAAGTAGTATGTAAATTTTGTTCTAAAAACTTCCCCCCCTCCCACCTTTATAGTCCACATTAAAAATCCAAGATTTATTAAATTAGGACATTTTTATTCCTAGGTGGGGACTATTAAGGTGGTATGAAGGGACTATTTTATTTTTAGGATATTGGCACATATATTCGCCAACCCCAAATTGTTAGAAAAAGGTACTACTTGATTATAATTATGATTAGGGTTATGATTATGATTATGATTATATTGGCACACTTATCTTACATTTCTTTCTCCTCTGACATCGAATGTCACCTGTACAGTATCGACAAATGAGACGAAAAGAGCAAGATAGATTGGCAAGAATGGATACTGACTACCAGAGGAGGAAGGAGCTGGCAGAATTCAATAGGAGGAGGGAGGAAAGAATAAAAGCTGCTGAGGAAAGAACAGCAAAGAAGCGTATGAAGCGACAAAAGAAGAAGCAAAGAAAGAAAGGAAAAAAGACGGCGGAAGCTCAGGGTGAACAAGCGAATCATCATAAGGAAGAATCTTCCAGCAACGAAGACTCGGGAGATGAAAGTGAGAAGTGCTGATACTGGAATTGTTCCATGGTGAAGACTCATGTTCCTCATTTGAGGGTGTGCCATATTTGTTAGCGGATTGTATATGTTTAGATAATGGCATTTCTTCTAAGGGACTGCTTCCATGAAATGTAGTTGATGGAAGTTGCAATCAGTTTACATTGAAACTTTTTTTATGGAGGAGAACCCAAGTTGAAGGTTCACTCTCGTTTTATCAAAAAACTCTCAACATTGCCAACTCTCAATTTAGTTGAAACAAGTTTTTAACTGGTTCACGGTCTATAAATGAGGTAGAAGATACAGCTAATTATTCGTATTCGATAAATATTAAGATACTTGCAGCTTTAGAAGAAACAAAAACTGGACTGTATCATAGCTCTTCTTTAATGAAGTTATATCTATTTCTATTTTCATTGAGGTTGATGTGAGAAAGCTAATTGTATTTACCAAAACTACCACCTGCAATGTTCGTGCCTAGTGGTCATATGCTATCATACCATCGTCATACGTTAACTACTGGCTCAATTAAAACTGAATGATCCATCTTTGGTCGTTTCTAATTTGGTAAACAGGCAATCAATCCAATTCATAGTGGGAGTATCTATCCATGTAATGGCAATTCAGATCTAACAAGCAATCTGGAAAGGAGGTAATGTAACCAAAAACAAAAAAAAAGAACAGGAAAGGAAAGGAAAGGAGGCCATCAATCTTGAAAATCGGTGCACTGTGCACTAGCTATTGCCCCACCAACAACTCAAGCTTAAGGATTGACGGCCTATATCACGTGGGCGCAAAACCTACATGGCACGCCTTACACACAATAATTTCCCCATTAGAATGCCTATGGGCCCCAGAACGGGCCCATAACAAACCCAAACCCTAAAACCCGTAAAAAGCTAGGTATGTGATTGTTCCTCCGTCCAATAGTACCTGTCTGGATTAGAAAACTAAAACCCCTTCATTCGTCTTCTTCCTCCGTCGCAAAACGGGCGGCGGCAGCAGAATTCTCTCTCGTGCGGCGGAGATGGCGAGCCGGCAGGGCCCCCCGAAGCACCAGAACAGTGTCGCCTGGAAGCCCAACGCCGGCTGCAAGATCAACGAAACCGTAATACTCCCATTTCCACCACGAATCACTGCTCTCTCTCTCCCACCCCCACAATCCTCTGTTGCTTCATTAAGATCAAAATTGGTGGTTGGTGTGATTGCAGGAACCCGGCGGGAGGTTTCGCCCGCTCTCGGCGATCACCGGCGTTTGCCCTCGCTGTAAAGACCAGATTGACTGGAAACGCAGGTCCCTCTCTCTCTCTCTCTCTCTCTCTCTCTCTCTCTCTCTCTCTCTCTCTCTCTCTCTCTCTCTCTCTCTCTCTCTCTCTCTTTTGCTTATGGCCTTTTCTCTTACTCGCTTTTCGTGGTCCTAACTGTAGATATGGGAAATATAAGCCACTAACGGAACCAGCCAAGTGGTAAGCAGCTTACATCTTCAAAAAATCCCATCTTTTTGTTGTTCTAATTTGATTACTTGGTTATGACGTTTTGAAGTGTAAGAACGATTGGGTTGTGTTGTAGCCAGCGTTGTGGGAAGCGGAATGTTCGGCAGGCGTATCATAGTGTCTGTTCTGGTGAGTCATGGTTGTGATTTTAGCTTGTGGTGTTAGTTTTTTGGGTGAGCGGAGGAGGAGAAGGAGAAGGTGAAGTTGTGCATCTGTGTCTGTGTAATGCAGGTTGTGCTAAGGAGAATAAAGTTTGCGCTAAATGCTTGTGTCGCATTGAGCAGATAGTTGGGAGGTGAGGTTTGTTTGCAGCTGTTAATTTGGTCAAAATTGGCTCTCTTAATTTAATGCATTGCCAGTTGAAGCTGATTGTTTATTTGTGTTCCTTTTGCTAGGGATATTGAGGAAGTAGAGGCTGAGAAGAGGACTCTGGACGAGGTGATTTTTTTTCTCTATGCAACTATGCATATGGTTAACATTTTTGAAATGGGAAAGAAGGTCAATTAAATTTTCGGGTTTTGCAGGCTATTAAAAATGCTCGAGAAAGGGACCGACGGTCGTTACTGAGAGCAGTAAGCTTGTCTATGCTCTCTGTGCCTTATACAATTTTTGCTTTTTAGTTTGCTATTTTTGAGTTGAATCATTTTTGTAGACATATTTTAGAAGTGCGGATTTCTTCATGTCAAACTGCAGCGTATCTTATCAGTTGCCAGTGTAGGATTTGGTGTATCTTGTGTAGGTTATTTAATATAGCCACTACAGTGCTTGATGTTTGATAGTGGGAGAAATTCATGGAATACATTCAAAAGCTCAGATGGGTTCCTTTCCATTATTTTGTGTATTGCAAACTCGAATGGCAATTGCTAGAATAACTCATGTAGAAGGGTTTTGTCATGACTAGATATTCAATGCTTCTTAAGATACTCATCATTTGTGTTCTATAGTAGAAGTAGTAGACCCTAGCTATGTTAATTATAAGTGCCATCTTTTTCGAAAAAAAAAAGTTGTTTAAGTGCCATTTGACTCTTCAGTCGTGAGAATGTCATGATTACATTCTACACTTTCAAAATCCCCCATAAGGCTCACAGAGTGCTTTATGCATTAGATGTGTCCATTTTAGGGACATGTTCAGGTATGGCAGTCATAAAATTTTGAAGGTAACATGTACCTAATATTTGAAGGGAAGACTATTTTTATTTGATTTCATTCAGTATGGATACATCTGTGCTGTCGTGCCATCAGCATCTCCCCCTTATAAGGAGGTTAGTTTTAGATACTTCCTAAATTCGGAATGCACAATCCATGATTTTTTATGTCCTTTTAGAATCCAGTGTTTTGTGCAAAACAATTTCTCATCTTTCTGGAATGACATAAGTCATCTTATATTAATCATAAGATACTTGAAATATTTTCTTGTGTAATGTGTGATCCTCTACCAAACAGAAGGTTATACTACTATCTTTTAATAATAATTGACAAGGTATAGTGAATACCTCTTTGTCATGGTCGTTAAACTCATCAGAAACAATCGTAATGCTTTCAGACTAATTTACCCGCTCTTTTGGTGGATCAGAAGTGAGCTAGGATCTTGCATCCCTAGATGGTGTTGCGATTTATATTACAGGCTTCCTGTCATTGAATGTTGTCAGTGGAAATATTTTTATTCGTTGATCCTTTTTTTCAGATGAGTAAGAACAAGAGCAGTGGAGCAGTAAAGACCTCAGCAATAGGAGATGGAAGTAGGGAAGGACAATTGTTTTCTGCTTCAACCCTTGATGAATATGCAGAGCTTAGTAGGCATAATGTCGGAAATTATGATGATAGCGAGGATAAGCTCCATGTATGCAACTGATATTTGAAGTTTGAATGATAAATTCAGCCTCTTTACACCGCTCTTGTTGTATTATTGACAATAATAGTCCCGTTAAAATTGCACACTGATGTACCATTTTGATATTGATTTGTTATAGCATCTATTTTTCTTAGTGATATTGATTTGTTACAGCCTCTTTACACCGTTCTTGTTGTATTATTGACAATAATAGTCCCGTTAAAATTGCACACTGATGTACCATTTTGATATTGATTTGTTATAGCATCTATTTTTCCTAGTGAAAACTCTCCACATGTACAGGAAGTGACTGGATATATATTGCACCTTGCCCCTACATGTGAAATTAGAAGAAAATATCGAGGAAAATGGGGACCGGGATGAAGTAGAGAGTTGATATTTTGTTAACTGTCAGGCCCTGTTTGGTTCCCACTACTTTCTGGGTATATTTTATAATTTTGTAAATAAAATAGGGGTATATAATAGAAAAAATATGTTTTATGAAAACACACTTTTTTCTATTATGTGCCCTTGTCTTCTATGCTTATTTACAAAATATGTCATCGGGCCGTTTTTTTACCCTTTTATTTTTTCCCTTGAATTTTTCTTTCACACTCCATGAAGCTGCCACCAAGCCTTTAATATCGTATTTTTTGATATCGTCCTTTTTTATTTTTGATTAGACAAGTTGGACGAATTTTTTTTTTTATTCTACTATAGATTAAACACGAAAATATGCATACAGAGTTTTAGTCAAGTTGACACTCCCCAGGAGTACGAGGACTCATGGTCATTTCTCTCCTTTGTTCTATTGAAACTCAATTAATGTAGATTTTTTATGCCGAAGCTTCGTGCATTACCCATCACAAATTACAAGCATATTTAATTATTTGCAACAACTTCAGTCATTATTGTAGGTTCCATGCAGTATGTTATCTTTTCTTATATATATAGAGAGAGTTGTATTATCTATAGAGAGAGAGTTGATACAGTGAGCGGATGAGCCGTGCCAATCCTGACCGCTAGGTTTTGATATTTTAATGAGGACGGTTTAGATGAGATCGCTCTCATATAAGGAACATGAGACCAATCTTTTGGGCCATTGGATTCCGATCCAATGGTGGATATCAAATCAGTGGGTATGTGAGTTCTATGTAGCCGTCAGATTAAGATCCAATAGCTACGAATGAAATTAGCCTCATATAAGCTAAATGAGAGCGATCTCATTTAAACTTTTCCCTATATATATTAAAAGCAAATATAGTAGAACAGAGTTCATTATTTTTGCATTGTCGGATTTCATCAATGGCTCATACTGAAATTCTTAATTTATGACAAGAGTCCAATATACCATCTTTTCAATTAGGATTCTTTCCGTATTAGAAGAGTAAAATAATGCAATTATCAATTAATAGTCTTTCCATATTAAGAGACTAATTTGATTAGTCTTCTAAAGAATGAGAGAAGGAAATTAACATCTAATAAGATTTCCATAATTAAGAGTAACGTAGACAAGAATGAGAGACCAGTCTTATAAAAAAAAATAGAATGAGAGGAAAGAAAATTAACATATAATGAAATTTCCATAATTAGAAATACTATGGTAACTAATACTATTAATTAGCAAAAATATACTCCATTATGTTAACTAATACTCTTGTTAAGTTGCCAAAAAATACCTAATACTCTTGTTAGCACGTGCATTTTGCACGTGCAATTCAAATAGTAACAAGAAAATGGATACCCAATAGATATATATATGCAGTTAAGCAGAACAGATTGAGGATATCAGGATTGGATGGCTGGTCTTCTTTGTCGTCCTTGCTGGGCTTCCGGTAAGTCTGCTCAATGTGCTTCGCCATTAAAAGACTCCTGTCAGCAAGTCTAGGGACGTTGTAATTCTGGGCCACGTATATCCCACTCAAGCAACCCAATAAGAAGGAAAAATAGCGCCTAATGATCGCCATGGCTTTCCTTCCTCTACTCGTTAAGAAGGAAAACAGCTTCTAGAGTCCCACGAGAAGAGAAATGAGAGAAGGTATAATTGGATTATTCCTCCTCTTTGGCCCTTCGCCTAGACTTAGAACTGAATCAAAACTTTCCAAGCTAAGCTTTATATAGGAACCATGACTCTGGGTTTCAATGGGTCTAACATTAAAAGGCCCGGAGCTATCCTTGCCTCCGCCCCACGAAAAAAAATTTCGAGCGTAGTTGCCTAGCTTTCGAAATGGTTTTTTTGTTCCATAAGTTTGAACAAAAAGAATTGACATTAAGTTAGGCTTTCATCAGTTGCAGATTGTATCTTCGTAGCAGTAATATCTTATACTTGATTGTAGGACTATTGCAAGCACGTAATTCTGAAGGATCCTTGAATTTTATCTTGTACTTAATCCGGCAAATCCATGTACTGAGTGGCTTTGTCGAAATAAATTTTTTCCGGAAAAATTGCATTCATTTGTATTTACCATGATCTGGCTTTGTCGAATTTTGAATGTATTCGTCACGCACATGGAAGAGTTTTCCTGGAAATACTCAGTCTAAATGATGCATTTGTATTCACCATTGGTATTCATTCAACTTCTTGTGGCTAAGTTTGGATGGTACCCCACAAAATGACTAATTTTGAGCAATTAATCGAATGCAGTTTTTTTTCTTAAAAAAGAAAAAAAGAGATCTTCAATTGGCGATAAGCTTCCTATCTTGCAATAGGATTTGGAGATATTTGTATACAATCAATATCTTTTTCATTGTTGACATACAAGACACCTGGGTAAAACAATTAATCCGAGAAAGAGTTAAGAGTTATATTACCCTCAAACCAAAAAACATTTCAATCTAATTATTCACAAGCCCTTTTGTAAAGGAATGGGAGGCTTGCCTCCCAAAAAACTACCATTTCTCTTTGCAGCCAAGGAAGAGCAAGAAACCCTTGAAGCCTTTTTGGTGATAGTACTCTTGGTCCCCAGAGTGGAAGTGATCTTGTGGCAGTCGAGACCTGCTGCGTAGCTCTTGCATGACTTCATTTTCCTCTTATAAGGAATCTCCTTCTTAACAAGATCCTCTACACTAGTGACTCTGGATAGAGATGTAAAGGACTGAGATTTGCCTTGGAAATATTTGGACAGCCCTCTCCTGCAATACATAGTATGAACAACCAGATCAATATAGGGTATAAAGTACATGTAAATAGCTGACCTTTCTGCTTGTGTATTAAAGTTATGATATTAAAGTAAAGAGGCATTTTCCCAAGTGTTATTTCATTGAATCAAAGTACTGGCCTACCCTATATTTTTCCTAGCATTATCATGTTCAAACTAGAAAAAAAAATTCAATAATAACCTACCAAAAATGAATAGCCACTTTGCCTAACTTTTTCATGTTTCGACTAAAAAAAACTCAATATTTCATGAAAACTGAACAAGGATCAGCTCCACTTCAATGGTGTTTGGCCAGAGTGTACAAAATCTAAAAGAGGACAACTCAAGGAACCCATAATTCAAATATGTACTCACTTGATGGGGAGAGTGGCCATAAGGGAGGAAAGTTCATAGAGAGGTCCACTTGAAGCCATCTGCGGTGGTGAGGTAGAAGAAGATGAAGTTACTTCATCTGTGGAGTCCAAGGAAGAGGAGGCATCTGAGACACTGGTGTCTACAGAGCCAGATGTGGAATCACAAAGATCATCATCAGCTTCTTCATTTCCTACCATCATCATCCGCTGTCTATCATACATTGGATCTAAAGGAGACTTCTGAAACGTGGCTGAGAAGCCATGGAACATGTGCTCAGCGACTTCAGCCATGAGCTCACACAAAGCAATAGACGATATAAAGATGTGTATGTCCTCAAAGGAGGATGGAACACTTATTTATATTTTTGGATGACATGGTGCAACATCCCTTAGTGATTTTGTTTCTATATTAGTGTTTCAAAGTAGGCTCTATTATAATGCGTGTATGGATGAGGCTTGTGGTGGCAAACACGGAAAGATTAATCAAAGGATATTATAATTAATTAATGGGAATAAGTGCTGATTAGGGTTTTAGGTCATGTAGCTTTCCTGTGTCCTAATACAATTGTTTTAGAGTTTTTGCTTTATTTGGGGGATTCGAATTATCATCTATTGTCTTGGTCCGTACCAAAAAAAGGTTGGGAGAGGATAAGGCCAGAGCTTTGAATTCATCCATATCCTAGTCATTGCCTTTCCCTCTCAAAACCACGTCCTCATTTTAAACGAGTCCACAGGAAAAAGCTCTTGTCTAGGGACTTTAGGTGGTAGCAGCCACAACCCTAGAACACAACTGACTACATCCAAGTTCGGATGTGCTTGTGGGACCCCTTGAAAGCTTTCTTGCCCTAATCAGATTAGGGCTTCTGATCAGTGAGCAAACAGTACTCTCATATTTGGTGGCATGCTGAACTAATTGTCTTCTTATATGGTTGATAGAATTAAGATTGATTTGATATTTATTGGTGATAAGTTTAGTTTAGGTGGGAAGGGTTTAACCAATGACACCATTTTGACTCCAGTGATGATTGATAAATATGGTCGGTAATAGAATAGATTGATAATTAGAGTCAAAATCATCTTATTGGTGAAACATAAAAAGAATAGTAGAATCTATCCAGAGTAATCAATTATATCTTCTATGCCTATGGCAAGTGGGCAGAGGTCTATCCTTTGATTGGTTCACTTATATAACATGAGCCGTCCAAAACTACTACTAAAATGAGGTTATAATCATAATCAAGTACCTCTTCCCCAATAATTTAAGGTTGAAAACATGGATCTTAGCCTATAGAGCAAAAGCTAAGATTTAAAACGGCTAAATGAGGTATGACCTAAAAAATTGTGGCATTTATGTTACATGGAAACCTAATCTTAGGTTGTCCAAGTTTTGAAAATGAAGTCATCCACATAGTTTCCAAGAAGCATCGGGCTTAGACACTTGAAAGTTGGAAGACAATGGTGATGGCAAGTCAGAGGATTCACATTCCCTTTCCACCAAGAGCTGGAAACAGAAAGGTGTGGATCGGAAGGGAGGTTGTAGTTGTGGGGAGACCGGAAACCTAAGCTTCGGTCCACTTGGTAGGGGATGAGTGCATTGATCAAGACAGGTGGGGCCCTTGAGTCTGCATATGTTTTATGAGTTGTTTCATGAGGATAAGAGAGTGAATCTGCAACAAGTCAAATTGTGGTTTTGATTGGCACTAGCATTTGAGCCACTCAATCTGACCCTTGTGGTGAACAACTTCTTATCTTATCATCTAATGATCCCCTAGATTGGGCAATGAGTAGGAAAAGTATTTGGTAGAGGATGATTGACCGTTGACTAGAATGAAACATATGTTCCAGTTCACCCTTGAGGAAAACATTGTCACAAAATGGTTTCAATTCTGAGGTTTTGAAGAGTATTCGGCAATGTTCATCATGATGAAAGAAGGACAGATACACTTATGCTCGATTTTTGGCCGAGATTAGTGGCTATCTGCATAAAAACTGCTACTTAAACACTTATCAAGCCATTACTAGCTATTGTACTTATCAAGCCATTACGAGCTATTGTACCAGAGTCATTACTTGCTCTGATTATGGAAGAAATATAGAATTTTTTTAAAGGGCATTTTGCAGAAATAGGCAACAATAGAACAGTGAACTGGAGCTTGACGAAATGGGAGGAATCGCTATCCTAATGCCTAAAAAATTAACCATTATTCATGATCATGAAAATTAAAAGACCCATTAACTGTTGCAAGTGTGAAAAATTTCATGGTTCATAACACATGTTGGAATTTGGACAACATTTCTAAGAACCAGAGATTATTTTTTCATTAAAATACTCATAGGCCAGAATCGTTGCCCTAAACCAGATAAGGATAGACTTCATCTCTAGTGATGGCAGGAAAGTCGGTCTGCGTCGGTGTACTGGTTGATTGACAAATAAACTTCAACATTAGACCAGTGCAGGTCGATGTCATTGAACAGATGCACATGGGTCACGTCCAGGCTCTATTGACCGACGATGGTGCCATGTGTAGCTACCCCTTCTCCACGACATTGTCAAATGGGATTGATGTTAGCATCCTGACGAGGAATTTTTCCAAATTCAGCGACGGTAGCAGAGTTTGGTTACAATCCCATAACTGCAATTGCTCGGAAAGATGATCAATTGACGAACATTACCTTATAGCCTAGAAAAACAGGCCATTCTAATTGGCAAAGCTTGACGGTTTTACTAGCCAACATGGTTTGATTGGGGTCTACAAGGCAGGTTTGGAGCACAAGTAGAGACTTTAGTGAGGTTGATTATAATGTTTACATATTGCGAAGTCATCCTCCTTGATTGGCTCCAATTTCAGCTGAAACCAGAGGAACTGCTCGCTCCTTTTTTGGGCATGCCCACTTTAGATCTACAAGATGGGTGAATTCTGTGTGATTGCGTTTATTTTACAAACCAGGGTTTCAGACTACATAGACGTTGTAGCATGACAACTTCAGAGCTTAAGAGATAGATGCCAAATGACATGTTCACACAATGTCAAACAATCAATCCACTAACATTACCACTGGAATTAGTTGAGATGATTTATGCAATAGTTCAAACCTTAATTTACCAGTGCTGAACGAGAATAATCTTCCATGGACATAAATGTGGAATGAATAACCTCTTGAGTTCAGGAAAAAGAAAATACAACAGTTAATAGTAAACTAAAAGCTTCACTCGCTACTTTCAAACATTGCAAAAGGAGCTACAATTGCTAAAAATATGATTATACACTATGATGATACAAATACTCATTATTGTAGCAATATACAGATTATCTCGAAATGTTTACAGGAGGTTCTAAGCTGCCCACCAGAATTCCAAGATCAATGTCTTTGTTCTCAAATTTCCGTATATACGGATGGCTCTGCATAACAGTCAGTAATTCACCATCTTTAAATTTCACGAAAGGGAGAAAAAATTAATTCAGAAAACAGCATACAGAGGCACCCACCAGAAGCTCCAGCGATGACATTCTGTCTCGAGGGTCTTTTTGTACACTGCAAATAAGAATTTAGAATGAGAATAAGAAGGGTAAAAATTGATAAATTGGCAAAAAGGGCATGAGTTAACTGTGTTTCTAAGATTTTAAAGTCATGACATATCATCTACAGCATTTAATTGTTCATTGTTCACAAGATATAAAGAATTAGGCAATTTCATGAGGCAGAGTGCAGATATAATGGAAGCAGCTGTATTTGAACTCCAGAGTAATCCATGAGGTGATGTAATAAAATACGTAAAATAAATAGTAAAAACTCCATTGTTTCAGGAAATGAATGGCTTGCATTCTGTTGAATGGAAGGTACAATCAGTGCCAAGATATATACTCGTATAATTGTGCAGTACAAGAGCAAATTATCTCAATGCAAGCATCACACATACCAAGCTGCTATGAATGAACAGAACTCTGGTGAAAATTGATCTGGTGGTGGAGAAGGTGGCGGCTGGTCAACAATAGCTTCCAGAAGTTCATAAAAGCTGAGCCAACCTTCTTCTTGTTCAGATGGTATGTAGGGAAACCTTCCAATTGCACACTCAAGTATGACCAATCCTAAACTCCAAATGTCACTGCTGTAATCATAGGTGCTTCCGCTTATGCGTTCAGGCTGATAAAGGAGAACCAGCAATGAGTTAATTCTCATTCATCACAAATAAGTATAACAGTATCCAATGCATACCATTTTTTAAATAACTCTAAAGCGATATTTTTCTATTTTCCCAACATAGCATTAATAGCCCGGGTGAATAGAAAAACACATATTATAGTATGATTTTCAACGTACCGACATGTAGTTGTAAGTACCCACAAAAGTATCACGCTGACCCATAGAGCTAGCAAGAACAGCACTCACTCCAAAATCTGTAATTTTTACTTCGCCTTTTGAATTCACCAACAAATTGGAGGGTTTTATGTCCCGGTGAATGACATGTCTTTCATGATGCAAGTATACCAGACCCTTCAAAACCTGAAACACAAGCAAAAGAAAGGAGTTAGACAAGGAATCACACAATATACCGAGCATATAAAGCTGGGACAAGTGATCAACTAACCTGCTTACAAACAACAGCAAGGTACGGCTCCAATATTGTTTTTACTTGTCTGACCACATCAGCGAGAGACCCACGGTCCATATACTCCAATACAAGTGAAATTACACCATTGTGATAGAAGGAATGATAACAGACCACTACATGAGGGCATTGGGATGACTGATTTATTTTCAGCTCTTGGACTATTTGTTTGCGAACAGTCTCTTGAATGTTCATCTGAATAATCTGTAAATTTAGCAACAATAACTCAGCAATTTTCAACTGAAGTCCAGATGGGATCATACCAGATAGGCACCGCAAATTAAAAAAAGAATGACAAATATACACTCACATCAAGTTCAAACTAGTAGATTACCTTCCAGGGAAATGCATAGCAGAGTCACATGCAGCAGATGTGAACCAATAAGTAGTGAAAAAGAAAAAATGAAATGAAGAGCAAACTTAAACCAACTGCCAAAGTATTCGTCACTGCCTAACAAACATAATCAGTATCAGACCTTTTCCTAACATCGCAAGAAAGAAATTCATTCTGTACAGGGCCTGCATCTATGCGTCTTCGCCTGTTCACATGCACCTACAGACGAGCTATACAGTTAATGGATCCCACTTCTGCCTTCAGTTAAAGAGTCTCTAAACATAGAATGCAAAGTGGACACATAATTGCTTTGCACACAATCTATGTCGTAGAAGCTCAACGATCATAATTGTGAATTAGTTCACTAATATTGACTGGTTATCTTTTATTGCAAGTCAATTTGATGTTTTCCTACCGCTATGTCTCCCTTACAGCTCAAATAATTGTCTGTTTTCTATCTCTGAGTGGTCATAAAACTCATTGCAAATAAAAAACAAGAAAAATAAAAATCATGTCTTTAAGAAAAACTATTACCTTCAATGCAAATAATGATCCAACCCATTTATGCTGAACAAGTTGGACAAGACCACCACTTCCCTTCCCAATCACTTTAATGGACTCCAGGTCCTCCAATGAAAATTGCAAATCAACTTCCTTAGCTTCTGAAGGCTGCAAATTTGAGACAGTAAGAACTAAGTTTAGGAGATTCGACAACAATAAGCACATTTGCCAAAAAAAAAAAGAAGAAGAAGAAGAAGAAAAGAGAAAGAGAAAGCAATATCAAAACATATGTTAACAACGTAAGACTTCAATTGAAGTTCAAACTAAAGACAATATGAGTTAAAACAGCAGAATTTGAAGGATGTTCTAATTTTTTAGATTCAGATTCACAGCACTCCTGAAAAACATCTGTTTTACACGTCCTCAAAATCATACTCCTTCCGTTTCATAATAATAGTCCGACTTGGGTTTTTTCAGAATGAACTGAAGAACCAAATCAAACTATTACTCTCGAATGGAGGGAGTAGATTAAACTGTACAAGCATGATAAATTTACGCGCATTCAGTCATTCGACATCAACAAAAGTAAAACTGCAAATATCAAACTAAATAATCGAAATGAAAATGCTCTGCACATATGCTGCAAAAATATGTTGTGCAATGTGTACTACTTCTATCAAAATTCATGAATAAGCTAGAAACTCCTTAAAAATCCTAAAAAATAAATTAAAACCAAAATGAAGTCAATTTCGTCATACATGGAAGAAAAGAACGAAAAACCCGGCATTTGTCAGCACATTGCTTAAGACTGATAAAAAACCGAAATTTAAACTAATTTAGTAGATCCCCTGTATATAAACAGCACAAATTAAGTAAGGAAATCCAAAGAGAAGGACTACAAACAGCAAAGAAAGACTCACACGAGCTTCCTTCTCTTCAGAAATCAGACGCAGTCCTTTCTGATTCAGCAGCAGATCCCCATCCTGGAAAGTCCCACTCGCAGTTCTAAAATCCCCTCCCCCCCACAAAAAAACCCATAAAAAACAGCTTAAAATTCCAAAACTGATTCAGATCTTCGGATCACCAATCATAACCAAAATCTCATAAAAAATAACGAAATTTAACACGGAAAGAGCAGAAAGTACAAGAAATTAGTGATGGGTGTATCCTGGGGGACCGAGAGCTTGAGATCCTTCAATGGCCGCTTGCTCTTCATGATCCAGCTAGGGTTTCTGCTGCAGCAACACGAGGGAGACGAGGAGAGGGAGGCTGGGGAGGAAGAAGGGGGTTTAAGGGAAAATGGAAATTGTGAAAGGGGGTTAGATGCTAATTAATTTCTTTTGGCCTTTTTGGGGTGAACTGGCTCCAGTTAAATTTGAATTTCACGGAAAACCGCCGAGTATGATTAAGCTCCCTAATTGGAAGTAATTTAGTTTAATCTACTCCCTCCGTCCAACGATACCTGTCTGGATTATAAAACCAAAATAAACTAAGATCATTTCATTTTAGTTTACTATGAGACCCACGATCTCGTAGAAGGGGCATGAGACCAATCTTTTTAGGTCGGATTCCGATCCGATGGTGTTCCTTAATCTAGAGGGCAAATATAAGCTTATCCGGATCACCATCAAATATCAATCCAACGGCTCCACCGACTTGAACCGGACATATACAAGTCAAATGAGACTGATCTCATTTAAACTTTTCCTAATTCAGATAGGAAATGTTAGACGGAGAGTAGTAGAAAGAATGACTTGTTAATTTAGCAATTTGACGAAAAGGACAAGGCCATGCTGATAAGCACTAGGCAGCTACTGGTACCAAACAGCTAAAGCCGGACACGGTATATATGAGGCCGAACGTGTTGTCCGTGTTCAGTTGATTGAGGTAAGTACTAGCATCCGGATCCGAGCGTGTGCATGATACTCCCTCTGTCCAAAAGAACCTGGCTGCATTTGCAAATGAGTTCAATTTTTTAGCCTATAGGCCCACAATATTTCAGCCTCCGCACATTCATGAAAATTGATTTGTTCATGGGGCAAATCCAGTCAACTAATGGAGAATCCATAATTTTTCAAATGCAGGAAGGCTTTTAATGTGACTAGCCCTGTGGCCATTGGAGAATGAATTTATGGACTGGGAAATGAAATCATGCAATCTTTGATCTGGTCCTGTCATATAAAGCACCTCAAACAAAAGAAACAATTCAGTGGACTTTGAGAGACATCTCTCTCTCTCTCTCTCTCTCTCTCTCTCTCTCTCTCGTTATAAATATATGCTTCTAATGGCAGCTCCTAGCTTAATTCAAACCAGACGAGTTTTTTAATTTTAATCTGAGGTGGCATCGTATATGGCCCAGAATGTTAAATACGCTTCAAGATTTTATTGGTTTTTGGTAAGCTCATGGCATGATCCTTGATTGGTATTCTTCAAAATGAATCAATCCTTTGACATTCATCCATTAAAATATAAACCCATAGATTTTTGAGCCATAAAAGATCATGAGCTTACTATTTAAAAAGTATCTAGGAGAGTGAAATAGGGAAGACTGCCATAAAATGAACATAACTTACCGTTCAAGGTAAATTGAGTGCTTGCAAATTGCAAATTGAATGATATATGCAAGGGAGAAATTGAGCAGCAGAGATACTTGCTGCAAATATGCAAAAGCAGTCGTCTTCCAGGCCTTCAAGATGTCTCCCAAGCACCATCCCTGCAATGCTTTATCCCCTTATTTTTGCTGTATTTCTCACTGTAATCGTTATGTTCAGTATCCAGACATCTTGCCCCTACAATGTATTCACCGCTAGTACTACTACTACCCATGACCAGGTTCGCTTACCTCCTTCCATCCACAGTCAAATCTCCCATCTCCAAGCTCAAGTGGGGCAACTGCTTCAGCAACTCCACACTGAAACTGAAGACACACAGATCAAGCCAGAGTATTCTCATCAAGTACTTGCAATCGCTGTATCTTTAGACAAGCTTGCCGAAACACTCTCGCGGCTCTACCAGGAGCCACCTGTACGTTGGAACACAAGCACCATAGAAGTGACAGATATCAGCCAACCTAGAGAAGAAGACGATGAGGTAGAAGAAGGGTTGATGAACCAGAACCATAAGTCCATTTTCACCTCAGAGGAGTTTCACCAGTATACTTCACCAAAGCTCAACAGAAATGGAAAAAAGAACTTCCTGCAGGTGGATACAGTGTATACAGCAGTGGGATTAGCTTGTGCAGCATCTGCCTCAAACCTTGACCGGCTAATGAGCTACAAACTGTATGGCCCTTGCCCAGATGATTGGGTTTTGGCTCAGAAGCTGATTGTGTCTGGATGTGACCCATTACCAAGGAGAAGATGCTTCTCAAAATCTCCTCCTCACTATACCAAGCCATTGCCACTGAACTCTTCCCTGTGGAACCTTCCAAGTGATGCAAATATCCGCTGGGACCATTACAAGTGCAAGAGCTTCTCCTGCTTGATCTCCAATGAAACTGCTGGCAAAAGGGGTTTCTTCAAGTGTGCTGATTGCTTCGACCTGACCAAAGGAGGATGGGTGTTTCCAACAAATGAGACCATCTCTCCTGAGTTTACTATTGATGAGGTCCTCCTATTGAAGCCCGGAGAGATTCGAATTGGTATGGACTTCAGCCCTACTACTGGAACATTTGCAGCACTTATGAAGGAAAAAAATGTAACCATTGCAACAGCTACACTAAATTTGGGAGCTCCTTTCAATGAGGTAATTGCACTCAGAGGAATTCTTCCACTCTATCTTTCAGTCGGATCCAGGTTACCTTTCTTTGATAATACCTTGGATATTGTTCATTCAACTCTGTTCTTGGATGGCTGGATAGGTGTTGAATTACTTCAGTATGTGTTGATGGATTGGGACAGAGTTCTCCGGCCAAAAGGGCTGCTTTGGGTGGATCGATTTTTTTGTGCAACAAAAGACATGAAACTATACACACATGAATTTGAAAAACTAGGCTACAAGAAACTTCTATGGAGAGTACTACCTAAGACGGATAAGCTTGGGAATGAACTTTTTTTCTCTGCAGTCTTGGAGAAGCCATTGAGAGCTTAAACATGGTCCCAACGTGACGAAAATTGTGACTATGTAAATGAAAGACAAGTCTTCACATTTTTCATATATCAGAAAATATTTTGCCACATTGTTTTAAGATATAAACAAAGTGTTATGATACAGTGAATGGCAACTCGTTGATTAATACATGTCAATCATCAGTATCCAACTTGACAATTGGAAACAAATATCTCAAATCATTGAAAATGGAAAATTACATGTGTATATGATAAAAAAAATCTCACTTCTTTAACTAACGTAAAAATAGTCAGTTTGAATAATGAGCTCCTTAAATGCCAATTCTATTAGTATGTCATAATAGCAGATCCCAAACACCGGGGTGTCGAACAAGAGGTGACTGGGATTTTAATTCTGAAACCCAATATAAAAGAATAGTGCAAGGAAGTATCTCTTCAAGAATAAGCTGCTTCATCTTTAGCACATAAGCGTTCTGCCAAAATAACATTAAAAGTCATAATTTTAATTGACAAAAAAAATAAAATGAAAGAGAACAAAAATTGAGCTGATGGAGACTGGAAATATGTGTATTAATGTATATATATGTGTGTGTTCTTTTGTAACTGTGACTGTATGATTTAACTATATATACAGAAAGTCGAGATAAGCAGCAGCGATAAGATTAGGGAGTCATACTCAGGTATTCGTAGGCCAATATCATGGAAGTCCCCCAGGCAGACGTGCTCACAAACCTTGGCCCCAAACCTCTATATAAGCCTTTCCACCCATCTTCAAGAACCAAATTTTTTATTACTTGTCTAGCACTTTCTCTTCTCTTATGTTCCATGACCTGCATCATCAGAAAATAGCAATTGAAAGCATGTTTTAATCATAATGTAGTTCTTCAGTAGCCTGGGTGTCGACCACCAGACTATGGCCACTTTAATCATATAAACAATAGGCTAGCTATATCTAAAATGTTTCACCTGCAATCTAGTCTTTATGGTGTCCAAAGGTGTAGTAATGCAAGACGCCACTGCACCAGCCACAATGCCTCCAGTTGCTTGAACAGAAACTATAGTCGATTGGCTAGGAGCATTTTCTTTGCTATCAGCTCCATAGCCTAATAACCTGTGTGGGGCATCCAACCAAAGACAAAATAAGATCCTATTTAGAATTATAACATAAATGAAAAAACAGGCTATATAATGAATACAGCATTAAGAAAGATATAGGCCCAACTCTTACTTCCATAACACACGCTGGCCTGAACCATAACTGGCCCACCATACAGCACTAGACGGAGAGTAGGTTAGGACAGATAAACCAAACCCTCTATATAACCCCCGAACTCCCTCAGCCCTAAGAACCTTATGAGCAACATCAAGTCCCCCATTATACTTTGTGTAACCAGAGTAACCTTGCACCATCAGCTTTTGGCTAATCTACAGAATTAATACATTAAAGTAGTCAGGAAACTGGATTTGAAGGAAGCAGCACCTTTCCTCAGGAAAAGCTATCAATTGTATGGAAACTGCCACCTCTCTCTCTCTCTCTCTTTTAAAAAACTTAAAACGCAATCACAAGTTGTCCTCTTTAGACGGTTTTTTCCATTTATAACCTCAATATTACTGCAAATTTACAGTAACAATGCTCTGGGTTCTAACATCAACGTCACTTCAAATCTACTGCAGCCAACAATTGCTGATTGAATGTTTTCATACTATTGCAATAGGCACTAAATATAACTTAACCGAATCCAAAGCAACTATATAATGCAACTTTCATCTATGCCTTAAAAAAACATTAAAAGAAAAGGAACAGAGAATCCACTTTGAATTTGATAATTGCATTGCTAGTGATTTTCTATTTCAGGCCATTCAGTAATTACTACGATAAGGTCAAAGTCCATTCAAGGAAAAATAACACTAAATTGAGTAATTCAAGCCATGTATTTGTTCTCTATCATTGTTAATTTTCTATTGCTGGACTACAATTGCGAGAACAGATCGATATACGACAAAACAGAAATTTATAAAAGCACACATCCAGACATTTGTGCTAGAAAAAACATACCACATCTATAGGCACAAATACAGCCTGCGACATAAGAGATGCCGCCATGCCAGCAACACCATTGGCAATGGCTGCCTGCGTTGGTTCAGAGAACTTAAATGGTTCAATCATCTTAAAAGCTGCTATCTTTGTAGTTTCCAAATAAGTAAGAAATATTATTCTCGCTGGAATTGCACCTGTTATAACTGTACCAAACCCTCTATATAGGCCAGGAACCCCCTCTGTCTTCAGTATGTTTTTAATAATTGAAAAGGCATTTTTCTCTGCAGCCTCTTTTGTGGCAACTTGGAGCCTGGTCTTTATAACAGAAACCGGATACAAAGCAACAGTCACACCAGTAAAGAGACCAGCACCGACAACATAAAATTTAGTCTTGTCAAGCCTACAAAAATAATTAAAATATTTTATCATTACATTTTGTGTTAGAAAGAAATGCAAGTATTTTCTTATCAGTCATACAAGTGCATTAGAATAGAAAATCACAATCCCTCAGTCATGGATATCTAACACATAAAGAGTAGTAAACAATGTCACGTCACTCTTATGTTTAGGCATGTCCATTATGATTTCACACTAAGATTAATAAATATAAAATTCAGCTCAAAAAATACATATTACATGCCAATCATGTTTCTAAGATGATATAATAAGGAAAAAGTTCTCGAACTTGGATGATAATTTAAAAGAGTAACTGCAAGCAGCATCATTAATTACAACAGAAGGGCTATTCGGCCGGTCCAGCAAAAAGAAGAATCTTGTTTTCTTGCTAAAGCTGTTGTATCTTTTCACTATGAGCCTTCGATTTTCATTTATGCAACCTGCGCAGTGATCACTTTTTTGGATGTCAGGGATACATTTTGCTAAGCCTGTCTGCGGTTTTTAATTTCCTTTTACAAGAAATAACATATTCCAATTCTAATTCAGACTTTAAAAATAAACAGCTATATTACCAGTAAGAAAGTACCGTTCTCCCAATTCAAGCTTATTCTTCACTTCTCCACAAAAATGGCCCCTTACCCATATCTGTATCCACCAAAAACCCAATACCAGGAATACAATGCGACTCTAGCAAATTACACTGCTCATACTACAGTCCTATCACTGCTCATACTACAGTCCTATCTAGTCATTCAAGCACACATTTCAAACCAGCTAAAACAAAAACCAAAAAGTAAGCATCTTTAACGCAAATGAACACGGCAAATAGACAATTAAAACACAAAAAGGAACACTGTACCAAAAACAACTATAGATTAAGAGCATACTTGTCCCAATTGATCTCGGTTTGAGCGAACGACTGAGTGGCAGAACGAGAAGAATCCATGGCCAAAATGGGTCAATCAAACGCCGAAAAAATCACCAAAAAAATGGGATTCAAATTGATGGAAATGAGAAACCCATCGCGTCAAACTCTGGAACAAGAAATGGCGCAAGAAGTCTGCGGAGGAAGCAAATTCGCAAACGGCGGCGGCTTGGGAGGGGTTGCTTGCTTCCTCCTCCTTCCCCTCGGGCTGCAAGCCAGGACACGCAAGCGCAACTTGCGGGGGTTTTCTGACAAAGACCGGTGATAATTTCGTCCTTTGACTTTCCGAAGCTCCTCCCACAGAACGAACACCGTGGCAGGAAATCGTAGCCGTTCCCTCCGTCCTGTTTTAGATGCTACATCTAAGAAATTGTTGAATTTTTTTTTAAAGTCCACTTGAATTGACTATGTGGATAATCTAAAACGGGACTGTCCACTTTTATAGATGGAGCGTCTACAGCAAGTGACATGGCGGGTGCCTATTGGAAAATGAAAAAGAGTTAAGGTGGGCCTCACGTGGTCCACTCTTTCAATGTCCAACAAATATCTGACGCGTCACATTATCATTTTCTTTTACATTTAGTTAAAAACATAAGGGAAAAGTTTAAATGAGATCGCTCTCATATTGCTTATATGAGGCCACTTTGAATCGTAGCCGTTGGATCTTGATCTGACGGCTATAAATATCCATAATGATCTCACCCACTCCCTGATGTGACACAATCACCTACCCACTGATTTGATATCCATCATCCGATCAGAATCTAACGGCTATAAAGATTGGCCTCATGCTCCTTATATGAGAACGATCTCATGTAAACTTATCTCAAAACATAAAACCTGTTAATTATATATTATATATTTTCTCGTTGATCGACTTAGCTGAGAGCAAATACGCAAAACAAGAATACTACAGTCAAACCAATATAGTTAGGGAAAAGTTTAAATGAGATCGCTCTCATATTGCTTATATGAGGCCACTTTGAATCGTAGCCATTGGATCTTGATCTGACGGCTATAAATATCCATAATCATCTCACCCACTCCTTGATGTGACACACTCACCTACCCATTGATTTGATATCCACCCTCCGATCGGAATCTAACGGCAATAAAGATTGGCCTCATGCTCCTTATATGAGAACGATCTCATGTAAACTTATCTCTAGTTAGTTATCGGATTCATAAAAGGTAATTCAAGGCAAGTTCACATGAATTAATTCAAGACATGATAAATCAATACACAAATTATATATTCAAGTGAAACGTGCATTAATCTCATGAAAAATTTATAGAGAGGGATGAGGAAAGGTGGCAAAATAAGAAAAGGATGCAAGGCAAATGGTAGCAACAGGGTAAAGGGTGATGGTGGAAAGAGCATGGCGACGGAAAAGCCATTAGATAATATTTCATATCATAAATAATATTTCATATCAGTTGAAAACAAATAAATAATATTTCATATCAGTTGAGATATCAAGAACACAGGAAGATTACAATAATATTTCATATCAGGAATGTTACGTGCACCTACTCCCAATTTTTGTCTCAGAAGAGTCATATAGATAAGTTAAATGTAGCGAAAATGAGAATGTTAAGGTAGATGAGTGGGATAATTAGGAGAGATAGAATTAAAAATGAATATATTCGTGAAAGTCTAGGAGTAGCTCATTTAGGGGAAAAACTGAGGGAATGTAGGTTGCGTTGGTTTGGGCATATGTAAAGAAGACCTTTAGATGCCCATGTGCGAAGATTAAAAGGGATACATGCAACCGATGCTAAAAGAGGGGGAGGGAAACCTAAGAGAACTTGGATGAAGTTAATAAAAAAAGATTTGACTTTACTATCTCTTACAAAAGAGATAACCCAAAAAAGGCTTGAATGGAGGAGTAAGATCTGTCCGACCCCAAATAGTAGGGAAAATGCGCTATTTGATTATGATTATAATTATGAAAACCTTCTTGCTGTGTCTCACTGTCCTCTTTTTACAATGATACGGTTGTGCCTTGCTCTACTTGCTCATGAGGCTGCCAAAATAACATAAGCCAACCAGGAAGTTGTGTGGAGTAAGTTCTTACGGCTATTTGCCATATTTGATTGACCTTTAAAACCGATTGAAAACAATGTGCTTGTTTGGACTTTCATACAGGAGGGATTCACCATATTTAGCTTCAGCCATTTCAGCTGTGAGCAAAAATAGTTATGCCCCTTTGGTTCAATGTACCAACCACATGTGTCCGATTCGGGTTCACTGGCATGTTAAACTCAGCTGCAAAGAATATTGGCGAGTGAAGATTATAATTCCTAACTTCAATTACAGGATGGTTAAGAAACTCACTTGAAACAATTAATTTCTAAATCTCCAACACCAATTGCAAGTGTGTTTCAGTGCATACTTTTGTATACTACACAGTAAAACATGAAAGTTAAAGAATGGAATGTGCTCTACACAGTGCTCTTGATACTTGTTTCTTTTTTTCCTTTCCATTTCAAAGGACTAGCCTGCGTAAACATATTTATCTACACAAACAAAAAAGGAGCCAAGCATTTAAGTCAAGCGTGTGACTTCTCACTACGAACTCTTCAAAAACTATGAATTTTCGTGCTAATGGTATCTTAACAGCAATATTACCCAATAATCATCAATAGGATTATTGCCCATGTTATCAATCCAGGGAAGGCAAATATGTTTCCTGGCGCAGAGTTTGGCAAAAATGGGTAAGTGTCAGGCGGTGGCAGCATACACTCGTCGCCATTGAAGTAGACTTTGCGAGGAAATGCCCATCCCTGTTTGAAGGTGAAGGTGTCCGTGTCCTTCTGCAGCAGTACCTCAGACTGCACATTACCAAAAGGTCCTGCCTCCATCAGCAGATCATTGTAGTACTTCATCCCATAAAACATGCCTGTATCATCTGCATAGACAGTTAGCAAATGCCTTGTAAGTACTCTATTTCTCAAGTGGACAGTAATAACCACAGTGATTAGTTCATATAATTGCATACTTATGGATTGGTAGGGAACGAGGGGCTTGTAGTCAAAGCTGAAGACTTGGGTGACATTGTTGAGATTAGGATGCTGTGCCACCAGTGTCCACTGTGTGTAGTTCATCCTGTAGTTGAAGTTGGTGATGGCAACCTTTACGCGCCAGTAATCTTTGTAGTTCAATTTCACATGCCAGTGGACTCGCACTGGGCACATATGGTGAGTGCACTGTAGCAACGGTGCATTGTCCTTTCTTGGAGTGTTAATGCCCACCTTGCTTAGCAACTTGGAATCGCTTCTGCATTATTATTTACCGACATTGCATTGTATTAGGCAATGTAAATTGAGTGAAACATGATATGAGTTCATTGATGGCAAAATAGAGTACTTACTGGATGCAGCTCTTTTTGTTTTGGCAGCCACAGGCACAAGATGGACAGGGAGTGATAGTGCTGTTGTAGAATGATGAGAAGGATACACAACAACTTGGATTCTTCCTAGCTAAAAACTGTGAATATGTGCAGGTCACATTCCATGTCACTGCAGAAGAATGATCTTACATCAGTTCTTCACTTATTGATCTGTCCTAAGAGATATAGTGATTTCTCAGTCCTTTGTAGGATTCAAATTTGGACTAATTGACTAGAACCACTTATAGCTATACTAAAGATATGGCTACAGTTATAGAGTGTTCATCTGAATACCTGATATGTTAATTTAATACAGTTAGGAATGCAAATCCTGTTGCTACTGGTGGCAAGTATCCTTAAAGAAGCCAGTTTGATTGTGCTATAATTAATGGTAATTGATAAAACTAAACTAGAAGGAAGGGAAATTTACTCAGTGCTTGGGTTTTCCGGCGACGGTCAGGTGTAAGAAATGTTGTTGAAGGCACTACTTTTGCAGGTCCACAGGTGTAACCAGGGCCGGGACCAAGCAGGGTGAAGTTCCTAGGCAGCTTGACTGTCTTGTTTGATGTTCCTGCTTGTCCTACGCTTACTTGGAAAGCAGAGACAGAAGCAGAGGGATCTTGCCCCCATGAAGCAACCACTCCTCCCTTGCAGCAATTTGCAAATTGCTGGTTGTAAGGGACCCCAGGGAGGAGGTCAACTACAGTTGGAGTTTTTTTGCAGCAGTGAGGGATGTTCCCTTTGAACTTTGAGCAATCTCCTTGCTCAGTGGTTTGGGAACCCACCATTGACCATATCACCTCCTTCTTGGCCCAGGTCCACCCTAATGTCCAGCCAGGGCTCATGATATGCCGGTACATCTGGAAGTTGTTCATTGTCACTGCAGCCTTGGTCAAGAAAGATGTCAGAGAAGTAGTTAGATGAATCCAAATCAGTGTGAGATGATCAAGTGAATCTATACAGAAGTTTTCTATGGTTCAAAATAATTTAGGTGTCAAATAGCATATATTGAAACTATCTACTTGATCTACACCTCGTCATCATTGATAATTTGAATGGACAGAACAATTCACAGCAAAGCTGGATTAAAAACGCACCTTTTTGCATAATTCGAATGTGTCATTTTGATTACTTAATGAGATAATCTGTGATTTATTTTCTGTTGGGATTTAAATGTTAGTGTTGTTGATGCCCAAACTGCTAAACATGTATCAATTTAACACTTTGCAATACATTGCTTTAAATGGTTGCATTACATGATAGTAGGAAATAACAATCATAGTAATTCTCTGAGATTGACTTTTTAGGTATGTGTCTGCCAAAATATTATTTGACTTTAAACAAGATTACAAAGCATGAATTTGCTAAATAAATGTAAGCATATCTTCATACTGGTGGAAATCATATGCAAAATTAGATACGCTAAACGGCTGTACTAGAAGGAAACAATAAGGTTACTAGTTATACATTTACTCTAACCTATAAAAAGTTGAGAAGCACACAAGATGGAAATATTGGGTAAGCAAAAACTGAAGAAAAAAAATGCACCAGTACCTACCACATAACCATCAGCTGTCCAAGACACAACATCCCATTTTATAGTTATGTTCCCATTTGGATCCAAAGGATCGTATGCTTCTGTTCAGGAATAAATAGAAAATTTCATTATGAACGCCAAAACCAACAAAGCTGTTGATTCATAGTCGCAGGCTGAAACCATACCTGCACCACTGAAAGCAGCAGCAATGAAGAACAAGGCACAAACCACAAATCTCATTTTATGCGAGGAAAGTCTATTCACTCCAGGAACACAGCACAGCTTAACTTGTCTTAAAACAATACAGGCAATTCTCTAGTTGGATGCTCTAATCAGGTGATAATATTAACACTAAACTAAACTTAAGCTGAAGGAGAGTCTTCAAGGATCGATCCACCGGGCACTGGGGTGACCGGAGAAGAACGTATGATTTGTGGGTATTCAAGGGAAAGAGGTAGAAGAATTGGAGTGAAGAAGATGGGAAGGAGATGGTGCACCAACTGGTAGTTGAAGGAATTGTCATGATTCTCCTCTGTCATTCTTTACCTTTCCTCTGTTTTGAAGCAAGAGAGCTCGCTGAGAAGGTAAGGATATGAACCGCGGGAAAATTTTAAAGATATCTGAGATGTACAGAGACCGTTTCCTCACCTGCTGTTCACTTCTATAGTCCTCATTAGAAAATCAAAAAGGCCTATTTTAACTTCATTTCGGTTTCTAATCATAACTAGTAAAGGGACACTGAGTATAGCTTGTATTAAGGGGCCGTTTGGGGCGTGATTAAAAGCAAAACATCCCATCTGGATGTTTTATATATCCAGCTGAAAATGGATGTAAAAATCCACATGGATGCTACAGTATATATCCAATATCCCGTCTGGATATTTTTGCAATAATCACGCCCCAAACGGCCCCTAAGTATTCCCATTAGTACAGGTCTTCTACACCTGGCACGCCGTGCGTCTGATTGCATCACGAGTATGGGTGTAAACGAGCCGAGCTTGGGCATGGCTCAGCTCGAGCTTGAAATATGGCTAGTATCCTCCCGGCTCGAGTTCAGCTCGTAAAGAATTATAGAGCTCAGCTCGAGCTCAAGTGAACGCTCTGCAAGGCTCGAGCTCGGCTAGTTATAAATTTTTATGGAATGAAATTTAAATAAAATAGTATATTTGTAAAAATATAAATATATATATAGAAATAATAACAAGCCGAGAGCCTGCTCATGAGCTTGCTCGAGCCAAGTTTGAACGAGCCGGGTCAAGCCGAGTATCATTGAGGTAATGGGACGAGCCTAAGCCGAGCCCAAAGTCGGGCCAAGCCGGATCAGCACGCAAGCCGGCTCAGCACGTTTACACCCTTAATCACGAGTCATCTGGATATCGGCATGCACTAAGATGGGATCATGGTGCACTTGTGTAGGCATGACCAGATACGCCAGGTGCATGCAAGCTAGCTTTTTTCCTTCAAAGAAATCTATAGAGTTCACTTGCTAAGGCCAGTATTCTAGATATGAAAAAAGTTTTAAGGCTGGTAGTATGTCCTCATTTGAGGTGGACACCCCAACGGTATTCCCACACCTAGATTTGAATGCTTCAACCGTTTTCTTCTATATGCGCTCAATTACCCAGATTAATGTGAAAAGTCCACTCAAGGTGCCTTTGACAAAAAAAATAGGGTAAAAAATCTGCATTTTTCCATTCAAGGTATGAACCCACCTGGATAACCACTGATCCATAGCCTACGTTTTTCATTAGGCGATCAGGATCAGCCATATTCACACCAGCAATTCGTATTGGTAGTTAATCTTATTTTATTTGAAGTAAGTTAGTAATTCATTAACAAAACTATGGAAAAAATTCATGCTCTCCTTTTATGAATGGCAGAAAAATAAATCTCCTAGCTAAGTAAACTGTTACCGACTCCCAAGTGCAGAATTCATAAAGAACAAATGTTTAACAAGTAATGCAAATCTTTCCCGACTTGTTTTCATTCCACTGTTTAATATTTCGTTTTCCATCTCAAGTTATAATATTATCCAAACCAAAAAATGCAGTACCCTGTGATCATCAATTAATAACAATTCACATGTATGACCTGACAATTGAGTAGTGTACCCCGAATCTAAGTTTCATTCTCCATGTAGTAATCCAAAATTTGTGGCTTGTTATCCGTATGAATTACGTTTTACATTTTCCTACGAACATAAAGCAAACCAATGACAGCGGCAATGCCAACAATGGCAGCTGATATAGCCCAATACTGACGAGTAACACTCTTCAGCAACTTCCCAGTGTCTGTAGGTAACTTCTTGTTGATAATCTCGAGTTCAGGGATGACTTCTGATGGCGGTGATGTGTCCAACTCCCCAATAAAGTACTCTTTCATAAGGTCTCTCGCGCTTTGGCTGTGACCAGCATCCTCAAAATCATCAGTTGCATCCTTCCCTTCAGCACATAACGAAAAGAACATTTAGCATTAAACAAAACATGCAAAACATTTGATACTGTATCAAAGTCGTGTAAATTGCGCAAACAAACATATTAAGAAGACGCACGATAGCATTGAAGATGAAGAAAAATGACTGAATATACCAGTTGCAGCGAGAAGCACATCATCTCCCCCAGGGTGCTCGTCCAAGTAGTCCGTCACATCATAAATCTGTCATAGTAATGGAAGAATATGGAATAAAAAAGTAAAAAAAAAAAATCCAGAAAGAAAATTTCTTCTATAAGAAACATTCCGAACAATTATTGGGAAATCTTTTCCCAAAACGAAAAACATTGAAGTCAATAATCATAAAACAATGTCGGAGCATAAAAACAAAATATCAACCTAATAATAATGTCAAATAGATATCAACGTACACATCTGCAACAGTCGGATAGACTAGCAACAAGTATATTTGAGTAGCAGCAAAGAGCAGGGAGATTTCCCCACCTTTTCACTTAAAAGAACATCTCAAAATCCTAGATAGTACAATTATAATTCAAAATAGTAAGATTTGAATTATACTCCCTTTGTCCAATGAAGCTTGTCTGCATTTGAAAACAGAGTTAAATTTATTGGACCCTAATGCCTGTAGAAAACAGAGTTTTCCCCACTCATTCCATGTTTTAGGTCTCGAGGGAGAAAAGTCAGCCACGTAATGATGGACCCATGCCTTTTTAAATGCATATTTACAGAGGGGTAAGGAAGATGTTTAGTCCGCAGTCTAACATTTTGGTACTAAGACCAAAAAAAAGTTACGAGGTTAGACAGCATAATGACTACAAAATCTTCTCTGCTTGGATTGTATACTACTTTATTACGATCAAGCAAAAAAGCTTTGTGTATTTTGTTCACAATACCATAACGAACTTATTAGTTCTGACCTGAATGTACATAATCATGAGCAACACCAGGGAATTTCATTGGAAAGTCGTTTGCTATCTGCTTAGTTTAATTGGAGGGATGATAAAGAAAAACAAAAAGTGTGTAAAGATAAGAAATCTGCTTAGTGCTTACAACCAGTGATGAATAAGTTATTATCAGAGGTTGAGATTTTCCCCATAGTGAAAGCCTGAATCCAAAATTAGTGGGTGCTTAATGAATGAACCCCATGTCTTATGTCAGCCTGCTTATGCAAAATTTATCTCATTGGTTTGGTAATCTAGAGGTAGCTGGCCTTCATGACAAAATCAGATGACATTCATGGCAAGTTTCCATGTAAACCAATAAGAATTCTATAACCAGGAGAACGAAAAATGGATTGACAGGACCAGTTCACTGATAAATATAATGTTTCATCAGATGGTGAGTGTTATTGGAGCAGGCAATGGACTCGGAGTTGTTTTAGGAGTGGCATTTAGCATAACATTTTGCCACCATTTTTTCTTCGTGATATTATTTCACACTTCAAGTATGGGAAAAGTTGAGCAACAATACTAGAAAGAGTGTAGCTGACTCCAAATAACCAGATAGCCAAAAAACAATTAACTTTATGCTATTCCACTTCACTTATTACTGACTGGTAAAATCATTCTTCAGCACAAAAACTGCCAAATGCTGTCAAAGTTGCATTTTTTGGGTCAGTATGTCTAGCTTTGTTTTTTATGTCTTTGCACAAAACTGGACTTTTCCTCTCCTCACAGAAGATGAAAAAGTGTATTTCAAATACAGAAAAGCAACCGACAATATGAAGGAACCCACACCTTTTATAACTTATGCAAATAAATAACAGTAACATGCAAAACACAGTGTGAGCTAGGGCTGTGATAGAATTCTTCTCAGACTGGTAAGGAAGCTGCTTTCGAAATACATAACACTCAAGCACAATAAAGGAAAATTCAGCAACTTAACTGAAGCTTTTTTTTAATACTAACTTAACTGAAGCTTTCACCAAAGATAAAGAACAAAAAGGCATGGGAAACCTTATTTCTCTAATATACGAACCCACCCAAAAAAAACTAGCAACAGGAATCATTAGTTCCTCGAAACTATATAGTACGAGGACGAAACTAAACAACGACATGATTATGCAGTGCCATTGGCATGTTTGTTAATTTACTTCACTTAAGTATTTCATCGAACACCATAAGTTCACATTGAGTTCATACAATCAAACACCATATCTATCGTAACCACATGATCTGCATTCCTAAGACATAATTAATGTATAACTTCTCTGCTCAATCAAAAGACTCAATCTTTCACCACCCAATGAAAAGAACCCATAAGCTAGTTTCATCACTTCTTATAAAAAAAACCATTACAAAACCACCTAACCAATTTACAGAAACCAAAGAACTTGATCATATTTCTTGGTTCAACATACCTTTCCATCTACAACGACCCAGCAGTCCTCCCTCGTGTTATGCTGAGAAGCTTCGTGCATGGAGAATATCTTGGTGATTGTCGGCATGATTTCCCCTGTAAGTATCACCACCTGTCAGAATGCCACCATTCAATTCAATTTATCAGTCAATCTTATGATCATTCTAAACTATACCTTATACGGCATAGATTCAGATATTTGGAGAGATTCAAAAGATAGATTCAGATTCCCGGGTTAGTTACCAAGACAAACAGCAAAAAAAGGATGAATTTCAGAGACGTTGGGGCGATGATTGGTCACTGGGGAAGTTGTTAATTGTTATACAGGGGAGGGGAGAGAGTTGACCAAGGCCCATTGGATACCTCATCGTATTTAATTCTTGTACTGGCTGTTAGCCCATTTATGTTGGGGCAATGGTGGCCCAAGTGCATATGAAATGGTCTAGAGTTGACAATTCGTGCCTTCATGGGGAGGTTATACTAAAGTTGTTGGCCCATTTGTATTCACCTGCGAGCTATACCTTTCTCCTACAATAGAAGATTTCATTGTAGAAAGTGATAACTTGATGAGAAATATAGAGGACGGTTTACATGAGATTACTCTCGTGTATAAAGAGCATGTGGCCAATTTTTTAGGCCATTATATTCTAACCCAAAGGGTGGATATCAAATCAGTGGGTAAGTAAATGTGTCACATCAAAGACTACATATAGCTATTTATAGCCGTCAGATCAAGATCCAACGGCTACAAATAAAATTAGTCTCATGTAAGCCAAATGAGAGTGATCTCATTTAAACTTTTTCCATTACAAAAAGTGTATGAAATCATTAGTAGAATAGGCATCCTTTTATTGTTGTCATCAATATATTCTACTAGCTTGCTTAAAGTAAAGTTAGCAAGATTAATGCGGATGCCGGTTTTTATAAATGTATGTTGTAACTTTTGTTATGCAAAGAGTATTTACTTTAAGATTTATTATTTAAGTCAAAACGTTACATCAGGAAAGAGATTTTTCATTTCGAAAGCCAAACAACGAGCTTTTTACATATGACCTGGCGCCAACTTTCAGTTTCTCATATCACCCGGAATCTTTTTCTTTCTTCCATATGACCCGGAAAGTACCCAAAATACCCTTAGGTTTAGGTATAAGCACCCACACTCTTCGTTTTTCCATATTACCAGGAATCTGAGGAGGTACCCAGAGAAACTCGTGTTCAATCGGAGAAAAGGTGTTCCATCCGGCATCTCCGCCCATATCATCGCCGACGCCGGCGCCGTCCAAATCGGAAAAGGTAATTTTCGCGCCAAAAAGCGAGAAACCGAACGGGATGAAAGGATTTTGATGTAAGAGCAGTGGGGAAGCCCTCCAAACTACAAAAATTATGATCTACATGTAAAGAAACACATATAAAGATCACCCATTGGTGTTGGACCGCTCCTGGACATAAAATAAGAGGATAAAAATATGCAAAAATGTGAAATACTTTTCGGCGAGTAACAAGTTCAATTTATATATCTTTCTGTGATCCTAATGAAGGGGAAGAGGAGGAAAAATAAGGAAGAACACAATAAAATGGGCAAAAACGGATGAAAAATGAGCGAGTTATCAAATTTTGAAAATTCCTATTTTATCGTGTCGTCGAAAACACGAAAAATATCCAAGTCGTGTCTCCCAGAGACACGACTTGCAGTATAGTCGTGTCGTCGTGTACACGACTATACTGCAAGTCGTGTCGTTCAAAACATGTTTTTACTGAAATTTTTAAAATGTCATAACTCACTCATTTTTTATCCGTTGTTGCCCATTTTTTTTGCGTTCTTCCTTATTTTTCCTCCTCTTCCACGTAATGAAGATATATTAGAATGAAAGAAGAAGAAAAAAGAATAAGAAAGAAAAAAATGGAAGCTTTCCAACGAAGAGCTTCCACTTTATTCTTTATTCTTATTTTTTCTTCTTCTTTTATTCTAATATATCTTCATGAGGTGGAAGAGGATGAAAAATAAGGAAGAACGCAAAAAAAAATGGGAAAAAACGGATAAAAAATGAGTGAGTTATGACATTTTAAAAATTCCAGTAAAAACGTGTTTTGAAAGACACGACTTGCAGTATAGTCGTGTCCGCGACGACACGACTATACTGCAAGTCGTGTCGTTCAAAACACGTTTTTACTGAAATTTTCAAAATGTCATAACTCGCTCATTTTTTATCCATTTTCGCCCATTTTTTTTGCGTTCTTCTTTATTTTTCCTCCTCTTCCACATCATGAAGATATATTAGGCTGAGAAATGAAGAAAAAATTAGAAGAAATAAGAAAGTGGAAGCTCTTTGCCACAAAACTTCTACTTTCTTCTTTTTTCTTTATTTCTTAGCTTAATATATCTATATGAGGTGGAAGAGGAGGAAAAATAAAGAAGAACAAAAAAAAAATGGACAAAAACGGATAAAAAATGAGCGAGTTATGACATTTTGAAAATTTCAAAAAAATCACGTTGCATACGACACGACTCAGGCTCAAGTCGTGTTGTCGAATACACGACTTGAGCCTGAGTCGTGTCATATGCAACGCGATTTTTCTGAAATTTTCAAAATGTCATAACTCGCTCATTTTTTATCCGTTTTCGCCCATTTTTTTTTTGTTCTTCTTTATTTTTCCTCCTCTTCCACATCATGAAGATATATTAGGCTGAGAAATAAAGAAAAAATTAGAAGAAATAAGAAAGTGGAAGCTCTTCGCCGCAAAGCTTCTACTTTCTTCTTTTTTCTTCTTTTTTCTTCATTTCTTAGCTTAATATATCTATATGAGGTGGAAGAGGAGGAAAAATAAAGAAGAACAAAAAAAAAATGGACAAAAACGGATAAAAAATGAGCGAGTTATGACATTTTGAAACTTTCAAAAAAATCACGTTGCATATGACACGACTCAGGCTCAAGTCGTGTTGTCGAATACACGACTTGAGCCTGAGTCGTGTCATATGCAACGCGATTTTTCTGAAATTTTCAAAATGTCATAACTCGCTCATTTTTTATCCGTTTTCGCCCATTTTTTTTGCATTCTTCTTTATTTTTCCTCCTCTTCCACATCATGAAGATATATTAGGCTGAGAAATAAATAAAAAATTAGAAGAAATAAGAAAGTGGAAGCTCTTCGCCGCAAAACTTCTACTTTCTTCTTTTTTCTTCATTTCTTAGCTTAATATATCTATATGAGGTGGAAGAGGAGGAAAAATAAAGAAGAACAAAAAAAAAATGGCCAAAAACGGATAAAAAATGAGCGAGTTATGATATTTTGAAAATTTCAAAAAAATCACGTTGCATATGACACGACTCAGGCTCAAGTCATGTACGACTCAGGCTCAAGTCATGTTGTCGAATACACGACTTGAGCCTGAGTCGTGTCATATGCAACGCGATTTTTCTGAAATTTTCAAAATGTCATAACTCGCTCATTTTTTATCCGTTTTCGCCCATTTTTTTTGCGTTCTTCTTTATTTTTCCTCCTCTTCCACATCATGAAGATATATTAGGCTGAGAAATAAAGAAAAAATTAGAAGAAATAAGAAAGTGGAAGCTCTTCGCCGCAAAGCTTCTACTTTCTTCTTTTTATTCATTTCTTAGCTTAATATATCTATATGAGGTGGAAGAGGAGGAAAAATAAAGAAGAACAAAAAAAAATGGGCAAAAACGGATAAAAAATGAGCGAGTTATGACATTTTGAAAATTTCAAAAAAATCGCGTTGCATATGACACGACTCAGGCTCAAGTCGTGTTGTCGAATACACGACTTGAGCCTGAGTCGTGTCATATGCAACGCGATTTTTCTGAAATTTTCAAAATGTCATAACTCGCTCATTTTTTATCCGTTTTTACCCATTTTTTTTGCGTTCTTCCTTATTTTTCTTCCTCTTCCACCTCATTAGGATCACAGAAAGATATATAAACTGAACTCGTCGCTCGCCGACGTGTATTTCACATTTTAGCCGATTTTTATTCTTTTATTTTGTGTCCATGAGCGGTTGAACACTAATGAGTGGCCTTTATATGTATTTTTTTACATGTAGATCTTAATTTTTGTTGTTGGGAGGGCTTCCCCGCTGATCTTACATCAAAATCCTTTCATCATATATTTTTTTCGTCTTTCCCGCTATTTTACAGTTTTTTGGCATGAAATTTTATTTTTTTTCTGAGTTAGACGGCGCCGGCGATGGTTTCAACCGCGATTATGGACAGACCTTTGCCGAAATATCTTCTTCCCCAACTTCATGCTCCCGTAAATCACTAATTTTGGGAAGAATGAAGCATTTGGGATACAAAAGGCTTAAAAACGTAAAAGAAGGGTATTTTCGGTACTCTAGGTGCCGATTCCGGGTCATATGAGAGAAAGAGGAAGATTCCGGGTGATATGGGAAAGTCAAAGTTGGCGCCAGGTCATATGTAAAAAGTCCCCAAACAACCCTTAAATATAGGTTTTACTTTTGCATAAATTTAAGACATTTTTTTAGTAGGAATCTACTCGCCTATTATTCAGAGCTTTTACTCCGCACTGCACGGTCGGTCTCTACAGGGCTATATATTCTAGGTTCCTGCTGCACGCGAGGACGTCAAGACTCAAGAGAGATCAGCTCATTTCTTCTCCTTCAGTATTGTAGTATTGCTGAAGTGGGTTGAGCTTCTAAGCACACAACAATGGCGGCTCTGTTGGTGGTGGCCTATAGTCTGGTCTTGGGGATCTGCTTATGTGCAGCTCTTTTGAAATGGAATGAGGTGAGGTACGGGAAGAAGGGTTTGCCTCCAGGGACCATGGGATGGCCTCTCTTTGGGGAGACTACAGAGTTTCTCAAACAGGGTCCCAACTTTATGAAGAACCAGAGAGCAAGGTCAGTATATACGTTCAGTTTCTGTCTAATTTTTTTATGGCTTTTTTTCACTTTTCAAGTTTCTCATAGAGTTATCCATATGTGTATCTCTGCTCAGAGATGCTATATATTCTTTTCTATTTTTTATTTCTGCACTTCCTCTTCTCCTTTTGAATGAAATGTAACCACTATGTGCAGTATGTCTTTCTAAAAGTAGTGGATATGGTGCTCAGTGTTATTTGTTTAAAATAAGTTGTATGATCAATACTGGCTTCTTAAATCACACGTTTTTGTATCATGTTTTTTCAATGATCAGGTACGGGAATTTGTTCAAAGCACACATTCTGGGGTGTCCAACAATTGCATCCATGGACCCAGAGCTGAACAGATACATCCTCATGAATGAAAGCAAAGGCCTTGTTCCAGGGTATCCCCAGTCCATGCTTGACATCTTGGGCAAAAGCAATTTTGCAGCTGTGACTGGGGCTCTCCACAAGACCATGAGAGGTGCTCTCCTCACTCACATCAGCCCTTCCAATGTCAAAGAACAGATTCTCCCCAAAATTGATGAATTCATGAGAGCACATCTTAGCAACTGGAGTGACAAAGTGATTGATGTACAGGAGAAGACCAAAGAAGTGACTTGGACTAATTAAGCTTCTGTTTGTTATGGTCTTGTACAGGATTACACTTAAAAACTGCTTGTTTGATTCTCATGTTCTTGATTCTATACAGATGGCCCTCCTGTCATCACTTAAACAGACTGCTGGGATCGAAAATGAACTGATATTAGAAGCATTCAAACCCAAGTTCTTTAAGTTAATGCTGGGAACTCTATCTCTGCCCATTGACTTACTGGAAACAAATTATTATTTTTTTGGTTTTTTTATAACGAGGGGTTCCAAGTCCTTAGGACCCGACTAGAAGGGGAAGGGCAACTGAACGGGAACAAAATATCAGAAACGATTCCAGGTAAACTATATTCTTTGTGTTAATTCTTTTAAGTTTGTTTGCTTATTTTACTAATTATCTTTTCTTTTGTATTTACGAGCAGGGAAGACAGCAGATTGTGAGCATTTTGAGACAATTAATTGAAGAAAGAAGAGCTTGCGGAAGTAGACAGTGTGACATGCTTGATAGCTTGCTAACCAGTGATGCAGTATCACTTCACCTAAATGATGAGCAAAATATTGATCTGATAATTACCATAGTGTATTCGGGTGATGAGACTGTTTCAACAACTTCAATGATGGCAGTCGAGTATCTCCATGATCACCCCAAAGCTCTTGAAGAACTCAGGGTAAGAAGGCAACTGCCAATCTTGTATAACTGCTTTTCTTCTTCTTCTCTTTCGCTTTTAAAACGCTAGGTGTGCTCAATACCCCTGCTTCAGAGTTCAGAACGAGGATTGAAAGAAAAGGCAAAGTAGATCTGCTATCCTTAAACCAGTAGAAATAGTATGCCTTTCAGTTGATACCCACGGGAAGCTTCCTTATTTGAACCTTCACAATCAAACCTTAATTTTTGTGCGACTCAAAGGATCATCCGTCTAAGTGCCAAAACAGATAAGTAATGGATCACCTGAAGAACAGCATTAACTGACATATATTGACCCACAAAAGAACTTAAGATTTTTATCTAAAGGGTCAGAATGGCAATAGAAATATATAGATACACAAATCAAGTATAATAATGAAAAAATTTAGCTACAATGCGGGTTACACTGAAGATTCACTACATACAGATCAGAACATACTTACAGATCCACTTCTAGATGAGTATTTTAAGTGCTTGTAAATGAAGTTACCCATTCAATTTGATTATTTAACATGCTTGTCTTCAACTTATCAAATCCAATTATCAGAGTGTTGTGTGAATTTGCAAGTAAAAGACTGCAGCAACTACAGCCTACACTGTTTTTTTTTCTCAAAGAAGGAATGAAAAGGAAGAAGAGGATAAGAAAGCCTCACTGATTGTATTTGGGAATTTCACCCTTTTTTAGTACAGAAAGTGCATATTCTGCAGTATCAATCAGATCTGAAATATAGTGGACAGATCTCTCCTCAGAGCCGACGATAAAGATGGCGCGTACTTCCGCCTTTTTGGTTAATCTTGCAGCTAAAGTTAGTGGAAGCTTAGGAGATGACATACCATTTGTTTGTACTCAAGAGCTTGTGCGTCAGAATGCATATTAAACTCAGTTATGAACATTTTGCACAGATCAATCTGTTAACATTTGAAATTTGACTTATTCGCGAAAGCAATAATGATATTCCTGAGGAATGCATACTAAGCAGAACACATGATAATGGTACCTCTGCATCGTTTTCTACTACAAGCTTTTCAAGAGTTTGTTCATTGCATTCAGGTTGTTGGAGCTTATAGCGATCTCTTCAAAGCTCAAACTGGACCCCAAACCTTTAGGTAGATGAAATCCAGAGATGACAAAGAAATAAATTTTGTTGCCATCCCAAACCATGATGGTTGAATCAGATCTTCTGATGCCTGTATCTCATGATGCCTCCATTCTTTGGCTGCAGTTCAGGTAATTCTCTCTCCATTCTTTGGCTCTCAGCTTCCCCTCTTACAAGATTAACCAATTCCAAGAGAGGGCCCAACGTCAGTGGACAAAGTTGGGAAGATGAAAAGACCATCAGCTTAGGTGGTTTTTAAAAATCAACACGTTTTCAAGTACATTTATTGTACATTCTAGCCCTTCAACTGACTTCTCTAATAGCTTTGCATCCTCTTCCTTTACACAAGCATAAGCCTTGCTCATATGGGCCATCTATTGTTAAGAAAAGTATTCACTATTATTATAAAGAGAATGAGACAAAGAGGGAGGGAGAGAGAAGCTTAAAGTGAATGCTTACCAATCAAGCTTCTATAGCGACAGCTCGCGTTCTTCAGCAATAACTTGTGCCATCAGTGATCGCATGCTGACATACCATTTGTTTATACTCACGATCTTGTGCTTCAGAATGCATATTAAACTCAGGGATGTGCATTTTGCACTGATCAATCTGTTAGCATTTGAAATTTGCCTTATTAGCGAAAGCAATAATGATATTCCAGAGGAATGCAAACTAAGCAGAACACATGATAATGGTTCCTTTGCATCTTTTTCTACTACAAGTTTTTTAAGAGCTTGTTCATTGCTTTCATGTTGTCGGAGCATTATAGCATTCCCTTCAAAGCTAAATATGTACCCCAAAACTTTGGGAAGATGAAATCCAGAGATGACAAACAAACTAATTTTGTTGGCAACCCAAACCTAGATGGTTGAATCAGATCTTCTGATGCCTGCATCTGATGATGCCTCAAAGCCTGTAGCTGCAGTTCAGGTACTTCTCTCTGCATTATTTGCTTCTCAGCTTCCCCTCTTAGAATCACTGCCAATTCTAAGAGAGGGCCCAACGTCAGTGGACAATGTTGGGAAGAAGAAAAGACCATCAGCATAGCTGCTTTATGAAAATCACCACGTTTTCAAGTACATTTATTGTACATTATAGCTCTTCAATGTGACGGTAAAGAGAAAGGACCTTACTTCTATTCCTTGCCATATCCTCAGCAGTAGCCCATATTAGACCCCTCCGCATCTGCTCCTCCCCCCAAAAGAATGAGCTATATTTAGCAAGGCCAATGTTGCTCACTTTGTACCTGACCAAAGTTAAAGAAACACGAAAAATTACAATCTTAAAATGACAAAACTACCAAATAGCAAAGCAATATATGATTTTCAATGATGCATGTGTAATGAATTTAAATTCCATATATGGTCCTAGATTGACATAACGATCACACAAATTGCAAACTCCAAGCAATCAGATAGTCAATGCCCCACCTTAATTTAAGGCTCCAATGGAGGAAAACAATGAAGCACCAGAACCAGCGGCAAACACAGTCAAGTTTTGAACGAGAAACTTTATGGAAGGAGAAGGATGAGGGAAAGGGTTATCCCAGACATGGATGAATAAGGCAATAAGCTTATTTCATCCAGAACTGATAGTATAGTGGCTAACTCTGATTTCTTTCCAAAACAAAAATGCTCTTCCACACACTTCCAACTTTTAAGGCATTTCATCAAACAAAAATGCTTCCCTTGACCCTCATGCTTGGAAAAAAATGAGACAATTATAGTCCGATGGCACTTGTTATTGTAGTATTGCCCTTGCCCCCATGATGAACAGATAATTACTCCATTAACTGTTGCATCATTAAAACAAAGTTAGCTTCTAAGCATTGTTTATAACGAGGTAAGAAACAAAGAAACTAATCCATCTGTCCCTTATTAAGTGTCTTATTCATTTTTTCCGTACACAATCATTTTGGAGTATGAAACTTCTAAGGCATTTCATCATACATGTATGAGCATGTGCTTACATAGATCCTCTCAAGATAATTACAGAAACTAAAGACCAAATCTTCGATTACAAATGAAAAAAAGCAAAGCCTAATTCTGATACAATCTCCAAACCACCAAAAATATTAACTTTGATGAGTTTTCTTCCACTGCTCTACACTTGTACTGATCGTAGAAGATTGGTCGCAAATACATGTAGGCAGAACAAGGAAGAAAGAAAGAGTACCAGGAGAGAGAAAAGGAAAAGCAGGCAGAATCAGGCGAGTTCCGGCCAAAAACTGGCGGAGCTGGGGCGGATGAGGAGGCGCTGCAGCTCGACGGCGAGGCCACGCCGGTCCGGTTCCCACCCTTTAATGCACTCGGGTCGTTCGGGCACCCGAGTAAGCCGGCCCGAGGGTTTATGGCATTGGACGATCTGGCCACCGTGACCAACCCTCCTGACTAACGACAGAAGATACCAATGTAATACTTATGTTCTAACCTAGTACATAGGTACCTTAGTCCCATATAACTTGTCTGAGGTTGAAAATTAAAATCAATTTTATTTATTTAGTTTTAATGCTCTTTTTTTATAACAAGGGAGTCCATTGTTGGAAAAATTAAACACAATCAAATCCACACTTCTCCACACTCACAATGATGCAAGTGATTATTTTACACCTTTTTTATATAGGGTGCACAAGTTACACACACAAAGTAAGATTAACAAAGAAACATTTCATCGAACACTTTGAAGACACAAATTTAATGTAGTTCACCGTCAAGGCAACGACTACATCCACGAAGTTTAGAGACCAAATGTCACGCCCTGGCACTGCCCGACCCTAGCCGAACCCAGTCCATGGGCCGGTCCAGCACACGGGGGTGACGGTATTAAAGAAATAGCGAAAGACTTCTGCCCCATCAACGGGCGGTCTAACTAACAGAGTTACGCAAAGTTTTGAGCAATAGTAGATAAGTAGGATAAAAGTGGAGTTTAACTCTAAAATAGTCCACAAGTCTTAAACCCACATACTAAAATCCTGAGCCACACACAAGGCTCGAATATTAAAAAGCCTAGAATAGGTCTGAACCCAAGTGCCAACATACATAATGTTCCATACTTAAACAAAGAGAAATAGAAAAGAAACAATATAAGTCCATAGGCTTCCATGCTTAATCCCATGCTCTCCCCGATCGTTCCTCATACCGGGGTTCCTGTCTATCTGCGTGTCACGCCATGCAGCCCCAAAACAAAACAAGGAAAGAGGGGTGAGTATAAAGACTCAATAATGGTTTTGATATGATTGGTGGTAATCAGAAAACATCACAGCATGATGATATAGTAATTAAGATCCATAATCGACAAGATACACTATTTTCTAATCATGTACTCATATCACATAAACCTGCATAATAGTATCTCAATCACACATTTTCTGATCATGCATTCATATCACATCAACCTGCATAATAGTGTCTCAATCACATACTTTCTGATCATGCATTCATATCACATCTCATTCACCCTGCACGACAAAGCGCCAACACATGATACACAATCGTGCATATCATTCATAATACACATGCATCAACACAAATGGTGAATGCCTCTATCAAAGAGTAAACACAAGTGTTGCCACAAATGTGGGACACAGTTAAGGCCACGAATGCGTATCATGGTCCGATTTCCACGTAAGAAATGTAAGAAGGTCGGGATTGTCGGCCCATAAAGCTGCTCCCCCTGGACGATCCTGGCCAAGGATGTCCGATTCCCACACAGAGAACCTAGAGCAGGTGTGTTCGCCCAGGGACATCTCTTTCGGTGGGGGAGAGTCCGAATTCCCACACAGAGAACCCTAGAACACGTGGTAGCTGGTGCACTAAACGTATCACTCTTGATGCTCAAGTCCAGATGACAATCTCAGTAATCTCATCCGCAAGGCAAGTACACAACTCGCCTCCCATATATCTCAATGTAACTAGACTCAACCCAGGGGAGTATATATGTTCCACATAGGACTGAAATCGAAAACATGTCATTTCGGACCAACCAAATTCCGTTTAATCCACCGACTGATTAATCCGGCACGCAATCTCAATCATTGCATACAATCGATCAATTCCAGTTAAACAACGATAAAACTACATTCATGAAGTCCGATACATGATGCATGATATCATGATACATCCGTGAGCAATACCTACGTGGGTTCCAACACATGGAACGTGCTCCCAAACCGTCCTCTCATGCATCATAATCAAAGCATAAATCAACTACAATTTCATAATAGACTCCTCATATGTGTGTGTATTCATGCACATTCTAATCACATGGCTAATGCTTTGACATGAACTCGTAGGGCAATATACGCATGCTTAAACACATTCAAAACAATGATTCTCAACTGAAATCAAAGCAAATTCTATCATAAAGTTTACATCCGTTCATGTGAAATCGAAGTCTCACTCCTACCAGTATGATTCTTTACTATACATTAAGTCATAACATGATTACATCAATTTCCCATAAACCATACTCGTTATACGAGAACACATCTCATCGTCCACCAAATAATATCCTTGTTGGAAATGTGTTTTAATCACAAGAATCCCAACATGAGGAAATTCAATATCAGCATATATTACAACGCCACATAACAACACTTAACATAATCCATAAACCTTCGTTATCCATTTTTACACCTTCAGTAGCCTAATTTCAACATAACACCTTCTATAATCATTATAATCATTAAATAAGTGAAAACATTAAAATTTGCATCATTTTCAAAATTGCCAACCAGCTGATCGATCGGCCAAAATAACCCGATCTATCGCTGGCTTTCTTCTTCCTTTCGAAAATTCTAAAACCGAGACAACTTGAAAGCTTCAACCTTGAACACAACTTGAAAGCTTCATACATGGTCTCAAACACTATAAAAAACCCATCAAACCTTCCAGAACATTAACTTATACCATTTTAATATAAAACCCTAAGAAATTAAGGTAAGAGATTAACATTTATTAAACCTATCATTAGAGACTTAAACAAGCAAAACCCATTCCAATAAGGTCATGTAAACAACCTTTTTACAACCCAAAGATGAGATTGAATAACCCATTATCTTTCCTTGTTGAGAATGAACCTTCAACCTCCTCCAACACCTTCCAAAAACATAATCTTATGTTAATACACAACCAATATCGATTTAGTTCTGAAAATCCAAAGTAAACCCTAGATCTAGAGCTTTGGAAGCATAAAAATAAGATTTTAAAGATTAGGGCTTGGAAAATAGAGGTAAAACAGTGATTTCATGCTTTCAAAATGGATTGAAACAATGAAGGAAGTTAAGATTGAGAAGGGTTTTAAGAAAAACTAAAGAGAAAGCAAAGATTAAGCTAACTTACCTCTAATTCTTTCCCTTTTTGGCCTAATGGGGAATAAGCTCCAAATCTCCTGGCTTAGCCTATTCCCAATTTGGGAAATGACACAACACTTTCCTTTTATAGAAAGGGTTAGAGTAAAAAACCTAAGTGAAATGTGGGGTAGAAATATAATTTTTGTTTAAAATTGGAAAATTTGGCAATTTGACCCAAAATTAGGTCCAGAAAAATTCTGAAAATTTTTATAGTATATTCCTTTGATGTCTGGGACATTTTGGTCATAAAAACCTAATTTCGTCGGTGGGGCCCACAGGGGTCCCGCCAAACCCTAATTTTTGGAAAATTTGTGAAAAATCAAAAAAATCCCAAAAATTCAGGTTTGATCTAAAATCACTTAAAACTCATGATTGTGAAGTTGGTTTTGATTAAAACCTTTATAAACCCCGTTTATTTTCAAAAACTACTAAATTTAATCAGAAAATACTTAAACCACACGATAACCGATGAATAACATTAAAATAAATTGGTTCGAGATGAGGGTCTTTACCCCAAATCCACTACTATTAACTTTCGATATACTCTACTTAGTAGAGATTACATCAACATGCAAGAGTAAAAACCCTCTTATAAGCTAAAGAGAAATTTTACCTTTAATTGAATACACAAAGAATAGAGATAGAAGGATTACCGCAAACCACCTATGTTTTGTCTTCTCTTTTACAAGTGGATGTCTTGACTTCAAAGAGTCTCTTCCTCTGCTTCTTTATCCAAGAAAACCCTTTATTGATCTCCAAAACTCCTTCAAAGTTGTAGTCTTTTTCTCTTCTTTTTTTATCTTTCTAAATAATCCTCTTTTAAGAAGAATTAACTTTTTTATAAAGAAACTCTTATTTACTTTAGCAATTTATAGTTAACTTCAAAGTGGGTATCTCTACACGAGAGAGAAGCCTAACACTACAGGGCTCACTTGATGAAGTAAAAAACATAACAATTTCCCCCCCTCCCTACTCATGTGAGATCTCTCTCATACTTAAACATGAGGCCAACTTCACCCATACCGGCCCAACATTTATAGTAATCCTTAGGACCAGATTATAAAAGGGAAGGGCAACTTACCTCTTAGAGCACCGTATCCCACTGCCTTGGGTGTATGCAAGGTCAACCCATCATACATCGGGTAAATATGGAGATACAATCTCGGGTGATGGTCAGGAGTAGGGATTCGAACTCAAAACATCTATGTCACAGAAGTGTGCTATGGCCATTGCACCATTTTTAATACTCTAATACATACTCCCCCCGTTCTAAAATACTGTGTATATTTGAGAAAATTGACATTTTTATTAGACTAAGGAGCCCACAAGCAAGTCACGTGACTTTCTTCTCCAAGTTCTTCCTCTTTCCCCTTAGCTTCCTTCCCTTTTCTCTATTTGTAGGTCCCTTCAGCTGATGGCCTGACTCTGGGTTGTGAGAAAGAGGTATAGCTTCATTACGCATAGAGCTTTTTGTGATACATTGACGGAGGAGAGTGAAGGCTGTGGGGAGCTCCACAGCTGCTTCTGATCAGGAAGACCGAAAGCTGAATATGATTCCTGTTGCTGCTGATTCGCCTTCTTCTCCACCTCTTGATGTTGGTGGGGTTCTAGCTCTTCTTCCCAAATGTATGGACGAGGTTTTTTGTTCAGTCAGACTTGTCTTCTTCACCATGAGTACAATACCCATAAACAAACAAGACCCATAACATCTCGAACTTCAATATTATTCTTGGTTTTGCAAAGGTTGAGCCTTTCTGAGCTTTGATATGGTAAAATAAATGTGGAGGAGATCTCTGGTTTTGTAAAGGTTGAGCCCTTCTTCTTCTCTACTACCGTCCTCCTCGTCCTCGCCGCACTGCCGCCGTTCAGACCCCTGCATCCACCCCCTCCTTTGCTCCCATTCCATCCTATCCCCCGCTGCCCCTGTTGCCCTTGCCACAAGAAGGAACCAATAGGAGGATTTTTGAGATGGGCAGCGACTACTGAGGGAACACTGTATTGCAAAGGTCACGTCACATGATTATGATAAATGTACACAATATTTTGGAACAGAAAAATTTCTAAATGTACATAGTATTTTGGAATAGAGGGAGTATATTATAAGGAAAACTACAAAGATAATATGGACAGGAGGGAATACATCCCTTTAATGAAGCCTCTCTCCATTTGGAAAAGAAAACGCCTTTATTAGATGGCTGAATTTGCCCCCATCACGTCCAGAAACACATGCAAGAGGTGGGAAAAATTTGTTCGGTTTTCTAATGCAGACAATTACTTCTAAATTTAATTCATTTTTAAATACAGACATGTCTTGGTTGGATGGAATATGGCCATGGATTTGTCACGGTTTTTGGTCAAGAAAAACAACTGTCATGGCATCCCCAGACACGACGTTTCTCTCTCTCGCTGGTCTCCTTCCCTCCGACGACTCTCCGCAACACACGCTATATATCCACGACCGTGTCTGGCTTTGCCTAAACGTCGTGTTTCGCGTGGCGTTTGGATCTGGTGTGTGACGATATGGCGGGTGTATCATCTTCTCCGGCGCCGGTGCCCGCGACGCCGCTGCTGAAGGACGAGCTGGACATCGTGATCCCGACGATAAGGAACTTGGACTTTCTGGAGATGTGGAGGCCTTACTTGCAGCCTTACCACCTCATCATCGTCCAGGACGGGGACCCAACCAAGACCATCAACGTTCCAGAAGGGTTTGACTACGAGCTCTACAACCGGAATGACATTGACAGGATTCTGGGCCCCCGCGCCTCCTGCATCTCCTTCAAGGACTCTGCTTGCCGATGTTTCGGATACTTGGTCTCCAAGAAGAAGTACATCTTCACCATTGACGACGATTGCTTTGTAAGCTCTCTTCTTTTCCAACTTTTTTTTGGAATTTATAGATCATTGTGCATGTACTTTGATTTTTGTTGTTTTGTACGATCTGGGTATCTGTAATGTTGTTATCTGGAGGAGATTTGCGAGGAAAGTTTGAATCTTTTCGTTTTTCCCAGCGTGTTTTGCATGTTTGAGTTTGTTGATTTTTGTTTATGTTATTTGATCTGGGTTGCTTCTGTGAAGTTGCTTAATGCTGGGATTTGCTAGAAAAGTTCAGACTTTTAGAGATGGTTGGGTTTTATTGCTGGATGAATTGTGATCTAGAGGGGAAATTCTTTCTGTTGGTGGACGGGCATTATGTTTTGTTTATGTTGCTGGATGAGTTGTGTTTTCTTATTAATTGTTGAATTATGAAGAGATTGAATTTTGCCAAGGATTGAAGTTCAAATCCAATTTTATGTTTCAAAAATCTTGTAAATTTATGATTTTGTTGGTCGTGAACTTATTTTCTGATTACATCTTGTTTGCTCATAGAAAGTTTTAGTTGTTGAAATTATCATGGAAAGTTGGTCTTAAATGTTGGTATCCTAATAGTTGTAATTTAGCTTTAATTTATTTATTTTCTATGATGGACGCATGGAATGATGGAGTTGAGCATTGCAGCCCTATCCAATAAGTTATATTGTGGTTGATTTTCTCACTCATTTGCTCCATGAGCAATATATGCGGGTCTGACCAGCATATTTTTCTTATTAGTTGATAGGTCTGAGCTTGTAAGTTTGATTTGCCAATTTAGAGGGAATTTAATTCCTTCCTCGGAATTTGCCTGACTGCCTAACATAATAGTCATTGTTATCAAGTATTAATCTAGGAAGCAAGTATATTGCTTCTTGCTAAAGCTTTCATGTATGGGAGATTTGAGGATTTTCGTGTGGTAATGTAGGTTGCCAAGGACCCATCTGGGAAACAGATCAATGCTCTTGAGCAGCACATTAAGAATCTTCTGTCTCCTTCTACTCCATTATTCTTCAACACATTGTACGATCCATACCGAGAGGGAGCAGACTTTGTTCGTGGGTACCCTTTCAGTCTTAGGGAGGGTGCCCCAACTGCCGTTTCTCATGGCTTGTGGTTAAACATTCCAGACTATGATGCTCCGACACAGCTTGTGAAGCCGCGTGAGCGCAATACTCGGTAATTTCCTTTTCTGATCCTTTTTTTCATGCAGTCATTTTGTTTGATCTAACTTGACCTCTTCTTTGCTCTTTGTTATTCAGTTATGTCGATGCTGTTCTAACTATCCCAAAGGGTACCTTGTTCCCTATGTGTGGAATGAATTTGGCTTTCAATCGTGAATTAATTGGCCCTGCCATGTACTTTGGGCTTATGGGTGATGGTCAGCCAATCGGACGTTACGATGATATGTGGGCTGGATGGTGCACTAAGGTCCGTAATTTTTCCTTCCTTTCCTACCCTGAAAGTGTTAATTGCATGCTCATTGTTTTTTTAACTGTTTCACTTCTCTGACTCGTGGCACCATAAAAAAGTCATGTGATTGTTGCCTGACTCTAAATCTACCAAAATGCTGGAGATTAGAGCACCTAAGGCGCAAGGTACACTAGTTCTGGATTACTGATTCATGCCATGTGTGCCTGCTCACTAGGCATGGGTTTTTCCTTTTGATATAGTTATCAGCATGATCCTTTTAAGTCCCTTGCTCCAGTGTATTGTCCACTAGCGTTCTGATTTAAAACGGTTTGTTGAGCTTCTACTTATGTGTTTCTTACAGGTGATTTGTGATCACCTGGGAATGGGTGTCAAGACTGGTCTCCCTTACATCTGGCATAGTAAAGCAAGCAATCCATTCGTAAACCTTAAGAAAGAATACAAAGGAATTTTATGGCAGGAAGAAATTATTCCATTCTTTCAATCTGCCTCCCTTCCAAAAGACTGTACAACAGTTCAGAGATGCTATCTGGAGCTCTCTGAACAGGTCAAGGACAAGCTTGGAAAAGTGGATCCCTACTTTGTCAAGCTAGCGGATGCCATGGTCACTTGGATTGAAGCTTGGGATGACCTGAATTCTTCAGCATAATGAGCCATAACTGAGTTGGTAAATGCCTAGAGAAAGTTCAATGGAGAAATTTCCATATGAGGAGTTCTAGTTTTACAATTTTGATGCTAGTTTTGCTGTGGACTTTATAGCAGCTTATCAATCCTTTTTAGGAATTTCCCTTGAGCATCTTCTTTGATGCTTGACAGAGGAAGCAATTTATTTTTGCCGGTTGTTTATTTAGTTAATTGTCGTCTTACTAGCTATTCAACAGTTCCTCTCTATTGAGACTTGTTTATTCATTTCTTTTAAAGAATTATAAAGCTTAATTCTAGGATATATGAAAGATGGCAAGAGTGGGATTGTTGATAAATATCGTGTAAAGTAATAGCAAAAAAGACATCATGTTGCAATTAGCTGGTGGAACTTGAAATGACAATTAGAACTTGCAAATAGAATCAACGGCGATTTTCACTTCAGATCTATACGTAAGTGCAGATATTCCATCCTGTTCTACTGAGCCTGTTGCTAGACCTTGTAATTTGTCCTTCCCTTGTTGGCCTCCTCCTTTGGAAGCTCCACCCCAACAGCTTCTTATTGCACCCAATTCTAGACTATGTTTTTTTAATCAGGACTTTTATTTAAGTTGTTAAACAATTAATTTGGTGCTAAATTTGAGTTCATAGCCATAATATGGCCAGCTAAGTGAATCTTTATGAGCAGCAAGGCATGGTATGCTTTGGTTCTTCCTTATGGAAATGGACTCTATCATGCGTGATTCACCTCAGTTTCCATAGCTTTGTTTTTTTATTCATTCTTCATTGCCAGCTCCGAGTAACTTAAAATTGACAGACGTGGGATTTCATACATGCTTTAATCTTTTGCAGTCCTGCTAGAGCGGGTATAGATTGATCGTTCCCAAATATCAATCATGAGACCGTATACAAAAGTAGGTTGCCTTGAATCGGTGATCATAATTCTAGCTAAATCTGAATGAGCCGGCCGTTTGGGGCGTGATTAAAAGTAAAACATCAGGATGTTTTGCTATACTGTAGCACATGTTTTTTCCGTATCCAGCTGAAGGGAAAAAACATAAATGCTACAGTGGACATCCAAAATTCACTATGGATATTTTAACTTTTTCACGTCTTAAACAGCCCCTCTGTTAAATCAGATTATACACGAGTCAAGTAGGTTTTCTTCTATTGGTAATCACAAGTTTAATTTAATATTGAAAAAATCATATATATATATATATATATTTCAGAAATTATATATATAATATTTCAGAAGTTCAGAGACCGTCCACCTCCCCCTTTCCCCGTTGGCCGGCGCCGGTGCCGGCTCCACCTTCCGTCGTAACCGGGCAAGATAAATGGGGGATTTCCATTAAAATGCTTATGGCGACTTTTCCCGCCAAAATAGGATTTTCGCCACTGCGAGCCTACCGACTTGCGAGCGCCCCAGGGAGTGCTACCCGCGCGAATAGCAGACTACTCTAATACACTCAGTGGGTCCCGCTAATCCTCGACTTTTTAAAGAGCCCGCCAAAAGAGCGATTACCACGGCTCGTCCTTTGGTTTCGCGGACAAGTCAAGATCGCCGCCACCACCACCTCCGCCGCCAACTCGAGCCATGATTCCATCTCATCGACGCAGTGCCGGAGAAAGAGAAGGGAGTCTCTACTCGCCACTGCCAAGACTCAGCCGGGCCTGGTCGGACTCGGGAACCCGCTTCGGCAACGATCAAGAACTCCTCAGACATCTAACCGACAATGGTGACTCCCGCTTTCCGCCACCGCGGCCTCTTCGAACGCCTCTGTTAGAGTTGATCAATCCTGAGGCACGGAGAAGAAGGTCTCACCCACCGAGCCCGGCGACTCGGCCGCGGAGGTTCGCAAGAAGCTGGTCGGACGGAGCTGCGTTCATAACGATGATGATTGACTACCTCCAAGGCCACGAGTTGGTAGGCCTCTTCTTGGTCTACGATGATTTTTCGTTCCGACAGATACCTCCCACACTTCCGACTCCTCCAGAGGACGGCCCAGATCTTTCGTTCCGGCGGAGACCTCCGACGCTGCAGGCTACAGAACTGCAACGCGTTCGCCTCTGGAAAGGAGTGTCGATGTCCGACCCACCGATTCCGGAGGCGCCTTTCCGGTCAGGAGGGATGTCTGAGGAAGGCGGAGAGCTGAGCCGGTGGAGGCGAGCGAGGACGAGGAGGGAGGCGAGGCCGAGGTTCGGGAGGGATTGGTCGGATACGGGAGCTTTCATGACGATGAGCGTGGGCCTGGTGGAGGGGCAGGATCTTGTCCGGCAGTTCACGAAGTGGAGGAGACGAGGAGAAGAGCAACGAGAGGTTGAGCTCTGGCACGACTCTCTGTGGGGAAGAGACGGCAAATTTGGTCCCCGGCCGCCGGGCCGTCGCGGCCCCGATGATGTACCGGCTCCGCTACAGCCACCATGAACATGAAACGAAGGTAACTGAGAAAGAGGAGCAGCCTGGTGATCAAGATCTTTAAACGTCTGGTCTGCTTTTCTTCATGACATTGCGTCTTGGCTGCATGAATTGAAAGAGTTCTGTGATACATTCAACTTCAGTTTCGGATTTGTTTTTAGTATGTCTGTCGATTGTTTGTTCTTGTAGCTGGAGTTTTTGGTTGGAATTTTTGGTTCTAGTAGTTTGCATGTTGCTGGGAGGTCATTTTGATTCATTTGTATGAGCAAAACTAGCTAGTTCAGTTGTGTCATGATCTGAGTCCAGACAGATGAATGCTATTTTTGCACCCTTTGCATCATTGGCTGCCTCATTATGATTTCAAACTTCTGTACGTAGTCCTTTGGCAATAAAATTTTCAATTCATTTGTACGTGCGAAGCTTAATTTTCTGAACATATCTAGTTGACTAAATGCAAGCTGATAGCAGTCTACCTTCTTGGCTGCATGTGCATGATAATTACTCCCTCCGGTCACTTTTAATTGAGATAATTAGTAAAAATATGCTGACTAAAATTAGATGATATAGTTCCCTAGCTAATTATTTTCTGACCGGGCAGCTAAACCCTAAGTCGAGGTTGAGAGGCTTTCACAATCAAAGGTGTGACTCACTCGCTAGGAAAGACTAGGCTTTCCACATCTCAGTAAAATTAACCAATTATATGATGATCTCAATTAAAAGTGATCCGGAGGGAGTAATTCTGATGCAATAATCAACGAGGAGATTAATGAATCAGTAAATCACACACCACTAAAGAATAAAGAGAATGATACCATATTGTGATATGTGAATGGTGGTAGTAGCTCGATAGATTCATCACCAATTGCATAACCATAACGATCGACCATGAGCATGCACTAATTAAACACACATTATAGAGTTACAAAAAAATAAGCACGCATTATAGAAGTAATAATACTCCATGGCCGTAAGCTATTTTATGAATACGAAAAAGCTGCCGATTTTCCAAATCGAACCTTGAAAGAAAAAAACTACTCCCTCATTTTTATTTTTTTAATGCAGACAGATAATATTGGACGGAGGGAGTACTCTCAAAAGAAAATCGCATTTAAACTGGGCCGAGCCGAAATGAGGGTTGGAATGGGCTCCGGACACAGGCCGATAAGCCCATGGGCCCGGCCCGGCCGTTTCCACGGCTTCTCGTGTTTATACAAATTTGTCAGTTCCCTGAGGAGACCCGGAGAGAGTTCTAGCGTTGTCTTTCGGCCGGAAAATCCGCCGCCGGACGTCCGATCGAGCCGCCCCTCCTCTATGGCGACGGAGAATACGGTCATGGCCGTCATCAGGGCCTCCCGTCCCACCTTCCGAAAGCCCCACGACAAAATCGCCTTTGCCCTTCATGCCTCCTTCCTCGCCGCTGGTTACGTCCTCACAGCCGCCGGACCCAGGGCCTTCTCTGAAGAAGCTACCTCCGAATCTGCTTCTTCTTCAGGTTGTAACTTATTGCTTTCGTGCTCTTTCTGATTGCGCGATCCTTCTCCTTGTTTTTTTAGAGACCGTATGTGTTTGAGTAGAAGATATCTCTTTTATTTTGTCAGCTCCAGTTTTGTTCTTTTTTTTTTAGCGAAATTTGTTTTTTTTAAGACTGGATTAACTCATTTCTGTTTATTCGAATTAAAGCTTGATATTGTCATCAATTTTTTAATTATCTTTCATCATTATAAACTGCCATTGGCATTGCATGGAGTTGTACTGCATAATACGAGTAGTTATGTTGCCAGTCTTCGGCAGTGAGTACTTAGATGCTACGTCCTCACAGTCAGTTTGAAGGCAATACTCCCTCTGTCCCACATTAAGTGTCCTATTTGACTTTTTAAGATGAGCTAATTCTAGTTCAATTTGAAAACCAAAGCAGGACACTTAGTATGGGATGGAGTAATTTCATATTTAAGTGGAAGAAAGAAGAGTTGAATCTGGTCGTTTAAAGTTTTGGATACTCCATCTATAAGGTTATCTCCACTTATATGAATGATATGTCATTTTACACTTTTCTAGCACAGGGATGGATGAATATATCTTCTGGAGGGTCATTAATTTGTTACTTTTTGTTTTTGTATCCAGTGATCCTTTTTCTGTACATTATCGTTAGACATAAAGATTAAATTCCTTTGCAGATTTACATGCTATTGATGGCAACTAATTCTGTCGTTTTTTTAACAAGTAGAAGTTGGAGTTGATGGTTGGAACGAACTAGATGATTGCTATGGATTTGTGTACTCCAAGGAGGAAAAAAGTTCAAAGAAGATTATATTGGTTAAGGGCCTGGTGATTGAAGATACTCTTGCTATTGATGTGCTTAATTGTAAAGAAGAAAAGGAGCCATATCATCTTGAGATCAAGTAAGAAATCCTTATACTAATATTAACTGTTTTATTTGGAAAGAAAATGAAGTTTTAGTTGTTTTGTTGTTTGGAACGCTCTTTTGGATGTTAACTAAAGGATTGTTTGTCTTTTTGGTAGAGTTAATGATTTCATCTCAGACAAGGAGAATGGTTCTTCTAATTATGGAAATTTATACAAAAATTTTGGGACTCTGGTAGACTTGTTTAATGCAAGTGTACTTTTAAAGTTGGAAGATGATAGCAAAAGTGCCCCAAGGTAATAACGTTTGTATTTTGTATTTAGGGTTTGAATTTGGATGGATTGATGTCATGATTGCTTGGAATGGATTTTCGATGGAAGTTATGTCAACATGTTGTAGCTCTTAACTAGCATTTCAGACTCATTGAATCGTCAGAATTTGTTTTTTCAGACTTATTAAGTGTTATGTCAGTGCTTTTTAAATTAGAAACAATTAGTCCGTGCAGTATTCCTTTGTATTCAGGGCCTGACAGTATGGCTCATTTAGCAGTGGCAGTAAAAAGATACTATCATTTCCCTATATAATCATTCATTAACTAAGATTATCATTCTTATGGACATAATTAAGAGTATTATTCTTATAGTCATAACCAAGAGTATCATCCTTATAGACATAATCAAGTGTATCATTTTTATAGATAACCAAGAGTACCATTTTTATTGACATAGAATTAGGTGGCAATTTGGATTTTTCTTATGCTGTTCCATGCGTTGAACTTGTGTGTTTGTAGTTTAATTTGGTTGGTTGAGTTCATGTTCTTATTTTTTTTTTAACAACAGGTCGATTGCCAGTGAGAAAACTGCAGAAACAGAAGAGCGTTTGAATGAATTGAATATACCACATGTTGCTGTGCAAGAACCATATACATCAGGGTAATTTTTGCATATTCAGATTTATAGACATCATTTTGGGAAGCACCTGTTCAGGGTCTCTGTTCATGGTGGTGCATGTTGCTGCTAGTTTGTGATGCATTCTTTTGAATGGTCACATATCGTTCTTCTCTTTGATTGTCTGCAAACAAGCTTTTTTTCCCTAGCCGTGCTTTATCTGTATTTTCAACCAGTCATCCTTGGCCTTCCTGTATTTGTTTTGGGGATCTAGTTACTGTCTTTCTAATGTTGATTATCTCCTTTGCACATGATAGAATCACCTTGATTGCCTTCTGTGTGATTTAGTTTTGACCCCAGCTATTCTGAAGCTATTTCTTATGTGGTCATTTCCGTATGGTCTTTATAAGTTCTTCCACCTTTTTATCTTAGCATTTTCTTATGATTAATATTGAAACACTAAACACAGGCATCACAGGTCTCTCTGTCGTGCTCTAATGGTTATCCCTTGAGTTAAAAGTGATGCTGTATCGTATATCTCAGTGTTCTCCATTTCAACCACCTGGATTCATTCTATGTGCAACGTCCTCGTTGTTTTCTCCATTTACATCTACCTAGAGTCAAAATATTCCAATTTATCATATTTGACCCTGATTGATATCTGATTTAGTAAGTAGAGCGTATGGTATTTCTTTCGTGCTGCGAAATTTAGTTCTTGAAAACATGTGATGTTGTATCACAAAACACATCTCAGTTGTTCTCCATTTTAGCCACCTGGCTTGATTCTATGTGCAGCATCCTCTTTGATTTCTACATTTGCAACTATCTTTGACTGAAAATGGTTAAATTGATTAAGTTTGATCTTTTTGATTCTGGATTAGTAACTTCCCCCTCTAATTTGTGTTGTTCTATGACAAATTAAGCTTGGAGATAGAGTATTTAGACCAATATTTGATTGTTGCCTCTACATATGTTTTTGTGGTGTAGTTTCGTTATGCCTCCTGTTACTCCTGGTGGAATCAGCGACCTTTACCCTGGACCTGGAGCCGGTTTTTATCCAACTAGGTTTTAACACGCTGCCTTTCTTTTGTTTGCTTTGCTCCTGTTATGATGGTTCAAGACTCATATTTCTTTGTTCTTCATGTCATACAGAGGGGGTATGGGTGTTGGTGGAAGCATGCTTGTAGGTATGTTTAGTTTTTACCCTCAGCGTTTTCTTCATGGGGCAAATTGCGCTCTCCCTCCCTTGATTCCATTTAACTTTAATACTATCATCTTAATGGTTCAGGTCCTGATGATCCACGCTGGAGAATGGGTAGTCATCCTGGTTTGATGCCAGGGATCCCGTAAGTTTCATCCTATATAGCACTAAACCCTGAACCCTTTAACTTCCATTTAGGTGTGGCCAATTTAGGGAAGATAAGTGGCTCACATATAATTGTTGTCTAATCTAATTGAACCCTACTTGTTAAAACAGAGGCGGACCTCCAGGTGCACGGTTTGATCCATATGGCCCTCCTGGCATCCCAGATTTTGATCCTACTCGGTTTGTCAGGTTTGAGTTATTTAGATTTCTTAGTATGGCCTACATTTTGGTTGGGATTTGTTGTTTTCTGGAAATTCAATGCGTTGTTTTCTTAAATATAAAGGCAATCCTTTTTTTTTATAGAAAATGTAAAGTCAATCCTCAATCCAATGAAATATCACCCCTTCATTTGCATGTTCTTGGAAATTTTGAGGTTGAAGAATTTCCCTTTTTCCATGCGTGACTGACTTTGCTAACATGAAATACTCTGATATGATTGCTATAATAATTTCTAAAACCGGTGGTGGTGGGACCTTTTAGCTGCTATGGATATGACAGATCATGTAGCCTATATTGGTTGTGCTTTTACTTGAACGCTCATACCTTTATTTTTGCAGATGCAATCATTACCCTATGCACATTAAGTTTACAACTCACCACTATTTCTGCCATCGTGTGGTTGCCTTTATTATTTCCTAATCTCGAAGTGCTAAGCATGTTGCTATGCTAGACTACAGTTTTGTTATACTGAAAGCATAGGTGAAATATGTTATACACGTCACCCTCCGGTCACTTTCAATAGATTCAGTTTTTTCCAAATACATAATTTTTTCCAAATACACTATATGTATTTGGAAAAAACTGTGTCTATTAAAAGTGACCGGAGGGAGTAGTTATTAGAAGTTGCTGTTGAAAATTATCTCCCTCCGTCCTGAAATAATTGCCACATCCTAAAAAAGTGGGAGTGATATATATTGTCTCAAGTCACTCCTCACTGTAAATTTCTTGCTTCTTAGCTGGTTGTTAGAGTAGTTCTTTTACACACTCTACGGTTATAGAAAGTTTATGTGGATGTTGGCCTTTTGGATTGCACTAAATGTTGAGTCTGAAATATTGTGTTCCACCCTTTAGTTTTTGTTTTTCCCTTTGCTGGCTAGCTTTTGTTAATTTTCCTCCAAATATCCCTTAAAGCAGCTGCAATTACAGATACTTGTGAACTTTTTCCCTGACTATTTGAAGTGTTGGTATGCAGGAATCCACGAAGACGGCCTGGGGATACACATCCAGATCTCGAGCCATTTAGAGATCCTAACTTTCCAGATTTTATATAGTCGCTTGTGGCCTTGTTTTAGCCGTTTGTTAAATACAGCAATTTTGTAAATGGTAGTTTGTTCAGATATACTCTCTATGTTTAACTTTGGGTACTATTTATGTTAAAGAAATCCATGTGAAATTGTGTATTTGGGTGAGGGTCTGTAAACATGCTTGTGAGTCCCTGTGGAAACGCGAATGAGCTATGAATTTTGCTGAAAGGTATTCCTTCAAGAACAATAGATATGCTAGCGCCGCAACCATGGTTTCCTCTCAATACTGGGAGCTCCATATCATTGTCTTATTAGACAAAGGAGTTGCCTACTGAGGGAAGAATCGATGGCAAGCATCTCTTAAGCTGAAATGGGAAAGTAGGAGTTCAGAGAATGGGTCAGCTACAATATGCTGGTTTCTCATTTGCATAGAGCGATGTGGTTATCTAAGCTAATTAACATCATTTTTATCACTGGACCGTACATATCCTACCAGTTGAGTTGAGCGATTTTCCTTCATGTCTTCGAGGGCTATATTTCAACTATCGTACTCAGGCGCCAAAAGCTCATGGTTTTAAAAACTGGACTGATCGGAGCCGGACCTTTTTTCGGTCTAGTTAGTTGGGTCGGTTGATCCGGCCGGGTCAGTATAACCCGGCAGGTCGAACCAGCGACCCAGTCGATCGGTCCGGTCTGTGTTTTAACCCCTCCTTTCCCTTCTGGCAACCCCCCTCCGGCGGTGGTGGTGGTGGTCGTGGCGGAGCCAGACCGTATGGTTTTGAACCAAATTGTAATAAAAATGAGGACCGATGACAGAACGTAGCTTAGTAATGTGAGATTTCTCAATTTTTTGCTTGCGGATACGATGTAGTCAGGTAACTTAACTGAAGCTATATTATAACTGACTCAGCAATCAATTTACATTAGGCTTAGAAAACAATCTGAGGAGAATAAAAAAGGCATCTGAAAAAAGGATAGAAAAAGACTAGAGAGGTTACATTATATGGTACTAAATACTAATGTAGACAGTTTGACCACTCAGCTGTAGCTTGCAATCAAGGTAAGAAGCAATGCAGAATAACACGTAAATATTGCTCATCCAACGGCCTATATATTCTTGGTAGCCACATCATCTCACAACCTGAAATGGTAAATTATGATTCAGCTTCTTCAACTCCCTATTCAAATTCACAAATGAATATTTGATCTAATTTACTCCCTCCGTCCAGATTTATTATCTCCCCAGTTAGCTAACTAGGGAGATGATAAATCCGGACGGAGTACATTAAAAATTTCTATTGCCATAAAAACAACATAGAAATTTTTTAGAGAGAGAGAGATGGATGTGTCTACCCCATTCAAAACATGAAGTCCTCTTTGGCAAGCTTCACTTTCGTTGACGGTTGATCTAATCTATGAAGAGTGAATATAACTGAAGTAAAGCTCCAGTCGTCCCTTTGTGACTCAAGATCTCATCCTTTTCATTCATATAATCCGAAGGGTTTACAATTCCATCAGCTTGGCCTTCAAGATTGGTGTTGCTTGCATCAGACGTCAGTAAAGCTCCAAGGTGGTCATCATCCATAGAATTACCCCCTGATGAAGATAACCTATTTGAAGCCACACTGGTCGAACCCTGTAAACTAATGACTAATGTCTCTGACAACTGATTAACAACATTGCTCTGAGCTGATCCAGGCTCACTGTGCATGAACAAAGGACTGTTGCCAATGGGGACTCCGGAGGAACTGATGGAGTTATGTGGCTGAGTTGACAGAAGAGAGTGAGCACAACCAGAGTTTGAGACATTGGATAAACCTTGTGTGACATATATGCCTTCATTTCCTGACAACGTTTTGGTTATGGGGGATACACCAGCCAAATTATGCGAATATCCACAGCAAATACTAGATGAGGGATATAGGGAAGGTAATTGTTTATCAGCGCCATATTGATTGAAAATCAATGAAGGGGGATGATAATTGTAGATTGCCTCATCTTCTACTTTAACATGTGAATGCCCTCTGCTAATATTTTCATCTTTTACTTCATGTACAATCCCTGCAGAAAGAATGTCTGGGCAAAGAAAGGCTGTTTGAGCTGCTAGAGTCATCTCCATAACGTTGTGACCTGCAAAATATTTCCACTGACCAGAATGTTATATGACAGAACTTGGACGGTGGATTAATGTAAGACAATATTTTACTATACTGTGATCCGTCACAGAGCATTCAAAAAGTAAAATACAATCCAAGGCGAGTAAATTGGGAAATATTAGTATTTGTTACATAAGTAGGCATATGTCTGATAGAAAGAAGATTGAGCACCACCTTCAATCACCAAATGAAAGTGTGCATAGCAATTTTCAGACTTGCACAAACTATTTTTCTACCCAATAAGGTGGCATAAGGGAAAAGAGTAAGTACTATACAGACTTTTTTAACAAAGAATCAGACTTTCTTATCAATTTTCTGTCCTTGGAAGAAGCATACAAACACAAAATTAATGTCTAAGGCAGTAAAGAAGTAAATGTCATGATGGTAAAAATACAACATATGGTGGAAACTGCTTACCACACTTGTGATCAATTTGAGGTTTTCTTCGTCGTTCATTGTGACAAGCAAGCCGTTTGCGACAGCTACGCTTGCCATTATCAAACTCAGACAGCAAATGGAATCTGTGGGAGAACAGTTGAGTATATCAGACAGAGAATTTATTCACCACTAACCTTCTACACTAACTAGTTTCCAATAAAGGCTCACCGAAGCACAAGAAGGCATAGGCAACACATATATACAATAAACCCAGTCCCTCGTGAAATCAGATACAGTGTTGGAAGGTAATAAAAGTGCTCTACAGACAAACTATTGTCTAAAATCAGTGAACTAATCTACCGCTGCTGAGAATTATGGATATACATTCTGATAATTCACAAGGGGATCTACTCCGATATTCAATAAACATGCTCTAATAACTCATCATTATGACATGAATGACTTCTACCGTGAAAATCTACCAGAGACATTTATTGTTTTATTTTTTTCACTAAGACCTAGGAGACTCTTAAGACTTGTATATTTATCTAGTATCATAATTCAAAAGCATTTTCATTTCAGAACCTCACAGGACATGAGAGGCAGATAATTGAGATTAAAAAGAAAATAGTCTTTTCCGAATTTTTTTAGCATTATCACATACGTCGGAAATTTACACAAATCCTACGAGAACTAATGGATTAAAAGTGCAATCTGAAAGCTAGAAGAGATGATTCATTATCGAACCTGCTACACTGCTGGCAAAACCTTTGTTCAAGTCCATCGACAGTTACTTTTGCAGTTTTTGAATGCGGTTCACAAACTTTGTGCCTCTTGTGATAATCCTTTGAAAAACTAAGGTCCATATTACAGCCGAAAACTTGACATAATGGAATCTGACTATTCAAATTCATTCCCCGAGCTCTCTTTGCTCGGACTGAAGATGAAAATAGGATATTACTACTCCTGCTATCTCTGTAATCGGCCAATCTGCCTAAATTCGAACCAGTCGTGGAAGAATCAGCAGGAGAAAGGACAGAGCCATCTCTGGAAGAAAAGGTTTTTGAATCAACCACAACAGATGAGGAAGAAGAAGAGCCCACCCTTCCATAATCAGACTTCCATGTCAGGAACTCTCCACTTGAACCACTGGAGACTGATTTCCCTTTTCCCAGACCATTAATCAATTCATGGGTCTGGCTAAGAGCAGAACTTTCAGTACCACAAGTCCTGAAAAGCCCGACAGAAAACAGCTTTCCGGTACTTGCAAGAGCATTGGTATCGGATACAATCTCGTCAGTCAACATGAAGCCCCTTTCTTCAGAAGGTTCCATCATCAACAATATGGTCAGAGCTAGAGACAAGCTCCAAAGCAATCAAACCTTGTGCTATTCCCCCAGCAATGAACAGATGAAGATCTACTGTATCAACATTCAGTTTAAAATCTTCAGAGAACGTGAACACTTGAAAAACACTGAGAAATAGAAAAGAACGCCGATGGACATCAAAACCCACAAATGGAGAATGCAGAAAGCAGAGGAAAGATTCAATCTCTCAGCAGCTCAGGCGGAAAAGGAAGCAAATTGCTCATTTCAGCAGCGTGGAGGCCTGAGAATTTGAGTGAACAACGAAGTCAAGGATAAAGCAGCTTCTGAGTTCTGAAGATGGTGAACCAGAAAGAGTTAAGGACGGTGGCCACCTTCCATGAAAGACTCTGTTTTTGTAGCTTCTGGCCTTGATAGAGAGAGAATAAGAAACCATATCCTAGAGAGAGAAGTGTGCTTGGATTTACATGCAAGTCCATTCCTTTTTACTAATCATGCCCTTCCTCTGTCCAAATCTGCCAACCTGCTGCAAACAATGCCCTGTGGCAAGACTGGCATGTTGATAAAAGGACAGAGGAGATACCGTTTGATCTGGGCATGACCAAAGTACCCACCTCATTATTTAGACATCTCCCAAGTTCCAACTGTTTTTGTTTTTTGTTTAAAGGTAACATTTCACATTTGGACGAGGCCTAGGATTGTGAGGAAATAGGAGGGTTTCTGGCCAGCTGGAGGTCGTTTTGCCCTGGTCGGCGAGGCGATTTCTTTCTTGGTGATGGAGTCTCCACCCCATACCGGCATTTCCTTTCCTGTCTTCTTTTTCTCCTCCCTTTTCGCTACCTTTTCATCCTCTCAACCCTCCTTTCACCGGCCTCCACTCTTCATTCTTCTTATTTTTTGAGACCCTAGTAAGAGAAAAAATTCAGTTATATTTCTTATTGCTATTTTGTTGTTGCCGGTGGTGGTAGCGGTAGCGGTAACGGTATTAGAGGAGGCAATGCCAGAAGAGGAAGAAGTAGTGGCGGTGGGTGATGGCGGAAGGAGAGGAGGAGGCAACGACGAAGAAGAGGAAGAGCTGGTGGTGATGGTAGTAGTGATGGATGTGGCGGCGGCCGAAGAAGAGGTGATAATTGCAATGGTGAAAGAGGAGGCGATCGAGTTGGGGAACGAGATAGAAACAATAGCCGAGGTGGAGATACCGGAGGAGGCGGAGAGTCACGAGAGGATTAGACATAAAGATGTGTGAGGGGCATGACAAGTGGGAATGAAGTAAAAAATAAAGACAGGGACAGTTATGATTTTTTATGTCATATCTATATGCATTTTGCATGTGGTCAATACTACTAATATATATTGTTGAAGGCCGTTTTTGCATATAATATCTACAGTCTACATGAATGTTAATATGGTAAAAACCTCTTTATTTGGACCTTCTACTATTGAAAGTGCCCGTGATGGTGGCTGCGGTAACATTGGAGTTGGAGTTGTTACCTCTTACCCCGAAGCAAGCAGTTTTACTGCTACTATCCAGAGAGAGAGCATCTGCTGTGAGCCTGTAACTCTGTAAGGTAGACACCACTGGCTAGAAGTTGATGCCTTTGCCCTGCAGCAAATGTCTTTCCTGCACTTTTTTCTCTCAGCTCCGAATGGTAGCAGGTAGACACTCGTTTGGCTTAGTGAGTCACAGTAAGGCCAAAGGTATCAAAGGTAAAGGTGGGCAAAGATTTTATCCCTGATGGGACTTCTTGTCTTCAGCTCTCAAGTCTGACCTTCCAAGAAATTTCCCAGCCCATGTTAGCATAGATACCAATATCAAATACTAATGTTAATGGGGGGCAAATTTTAGGTAAAGTAAGTTACAATCTTGAATTTCAGATCACAAAGAGAAAATGTTCTTTAAAGTTTCGTTATGTATTTAGGTTATTTAGAGGCAATGATAAACCCTGTCTCAAAGATCAGCATACTGTTGATCAAAACCTTAATCATATTTTTCGTTTCAAAGATGTTTTATCTATTCTTAGGTGTTAATGTCCTTACTAGATAAAGCTAATTTTTTTTTATAATGTCTATATGCAAAATAACTTTTTTTTTGTACAAATCTGACAGATATTTGCATTGCCCAGGACTAGGGGACGCTTATGAGTTCCTAACAGTTCTCTTGGAGTTCCATTTGTGTCATGAGCTTCTAATCTAAAATGAAGTGTTTCTTTAGAATTGTTTGTTTGAATGGCTAAGAACATTGGATGGTCTATTGGGTTTTTTAAACTACAAAGGTACAAAAATTATGTTGTTCTCCAATTTGCTTACAAAGTTCCTTCAAATATTTCGATTTTTTGTTGGCAAAGCGAGACCAACAATTTGCTTACATAGTTCTCCAATTTTCTTAGAATTTTCATTTTGCAACGAGTACTTTTTTTTAAAAGGTATATTACAGCTTCTATACTGACGCTTCAGTTCTTACAAGTGTGGATTCGTTTCGCAAGTCTTTAAAAAACAAGAAAAGCAACCCCTAGCCAGTTAAGGGAATAGTCCAAAGATCCCGCGAACAAGCCTAGAACACGTATTTCTTTAAGCAAACACCAGGAATAACAGGCTTTGTACCTAAATATAGTTCACTAACCGCCACTATGCAAAGTAGCTTTTAACTCAACCACGGGTTCTATGTTTTGCAATCATGCATTCAAGTTCATTTTGAAAACCCCAAATGGGACTATCCGCATGGAAGGAAGGGAGTGGGTTTTATTCACACTATTCTTTTCAATCAAGTGTTGATAGAAGTGTGATTGCAAAGCAATGGTTAATTTTGTTCGCGGTTGCACGATACTGCACATGCACTGCTACATTGGCAAGGCATCTTCTCCGAAGTCCCCCTTCACATTTCAATAACTATGTACTATAAGCACACACAGATTGGTTCTCTTAAAAAAACCAACCATAGTAACTGTACTCTGATGTTGAGATGCTGATACCATGGTTTCTGGTGAATATGAGAAGCTAAGGAATCAAATTATAAAATACAGTATTTGTGTTGATTACCAAATAAATAAAGACTCCATGAGATACTTCTTTCAATCTGGAAATAATTTACTCAAATCTCAAATACATCATAAAAATGGGAAGAACATAAGATATGCATGATGGACACAACACATAAAGGTATAAGTATTCAGTTAACAGCGAGCTCAAATCACTGGGAGAACAGAACTTAGAAAAAAAAACCAAGAATCGGCTTGCATGGCTTACTTCTATAGATGTTCCAAGTACCATTTGTAAGTATCCATCAGTCCATCCTTCAGTGAAATTTTGGGAACGCACCCCATATTCTCCAACTTTGAACTGTCCATAAGCTTCCTTGGGGTCCCATCCGGCTTTGATTTGTCCCAAACAAGATCACCTTCAAACCCTACAACCTCCTTCATAAGCTCTGCCAACTCCTTAATCGTTACCTCCCTTGCACTCCCCACATTGACATGACTCAGGCCACTGTACTTGTCCATCATAAAGACCACAGCCTCCGCTAAATCATCAACATGAAGGAATTCACGTAAAGGAGAACCGGTGCCCCATACCACCACCTCCTTTGCTTTTGAAATCTTGGCTTCATGGAATCTCCTCATCAATGCCGGTAACACATGAGAGTTCTCAGGGTGGAAGTTGTCGTTTGGACCATAAAGATTAGTAGGCATAGCAGAAATTGCATCCCAATTGTATTGTAGTCTGTATGCCTGACACATTTTAATGCCAGCAATCTTTGCCACCGCATACCATTCATTGGTGGGCTCAAGAGGGCCCGTAAGGAGTGCATCCTCGGTGATTGGTTGAGGTGCAAACTTGGGGTAAATGCAAGAGGATCCAAGAAATAACAGTTTTTGCACCGACCCACATCTGTAGGAGGCATCTATCACATTGGTTTGAATCTGCAGGTTGATGGAGATGAAGTCAGCAGGGTAGGTGTTATTGGCATGGATGCCGCCAACCTTAGCAGCAGATAGAATCACATATTTGGGACGTTCCTGGTTAAAGAAGTTCTCCACATCAGACTGGCGGGTTAGATCTAATTCCTTGTGTAATCGAAGAATGAGGTTGTCAAATCCAAGGGATTGCAGTTTTCGAACAATAGCAGAGCCCACAAGTCCACGATGGCCTGCAACAAAGACCTTGGCAGTCCTGTCGTTGAGAAAAGAAGCTGATATAGTTTCTAGCATGACAAAAATGTTTCCACGTCAGATTCAGGCATGTTTAGCAAAGCCTATCTAGCATTCATTGAAGCAATGACGATTCAAATTTGGATCCAATCGAATGGGATGGTTCAAGAAGAATGTTTTCAAGGTGATTTACCCATTAAGATTACAACATTAACATTAACAATGTTAGAGTAGTGATTATACATGGTAACATGCATACTATCACCTAGAGTAAATTGTAATAGTTTAGTTGATATACTACATCATATATATTTCCTTCGGACAATCAACGTTATCTCCATATTACGGGTATCCTGACACGAGTCTGCTCTACCATCTAGCCGTATAGATCATGACTGCTAATTTTTGAAGTTAACTAAAATTCCAGAATGGTCCAGGTCCAAAGAGTTGTACATAATAGAGTAATGCAAAGACAAGGGACATGGGTTATCAGCAATAGCTGCGAAGTGTCATTAACGGTGGTTCCATCAACCAGATTCGTTGTGATATTTAGGTAGAACGAATAGCGTTCAGGTAACATCTAAGAGGAAGAGGGAAATTAAGGAGAGCACGTAGTCAGACTCTGACTCTCAACTGTCACTCAATTCAAGCTCAATAAAAAATTGAACTATGATTTTTCGAAACTACAAAATGAAACATTAGATTGCAATTAGGTGCCGCCAAAATTCAATTAGTTTGAGCTGAAACAGGAAACTGAATCATACAGTTTTTGCAATTAAGGAAGAAAGTATACCTGTTTGTAAGCCCCCCATATTCGGCAGAACAAAGAACACTTCCAATTCACTAATTCACACTATTTGAGAAGGTAACGCGTAAAACAACAAGACACCGCAAACAAATCGCCTTCCGTCACACACCACCTATATCTTCCAAGGCCGTTCAGACAGGCACACTGTATAAACAAAGCTGATCTTTCAAATGCCTGACCAAGATATCAATTCTTTCACTCAAAATCCAACACTAAACAGATGAAATGCATCGCCGCAACTAACGAGTTAAATTAAACAATATAAAACAAACAGAAAATTGGATCAACAATCAGAAACATTAATATTGTGCACAAAACGGCAATTTCTCAAAAAAAAATTGGGTATTTTCCATGACTCTGATATAATCCCTCCCAAAACAGAACGGATTATAACAAAGAAAGGATTTTTATCAAACAAAATACAAAATTATTGGAAGCAACCCAAGCACCTGAATGGCCGAGGGAGCTGGTCGGCGGCGGGGAAGCAGATCGGCGACGAGTAGCTGCTATCTATCCCACTCGTATTTGTAGCATGAGGATTGAGGAGGGAGGAGGAGGAGTGTTCTTGTCAAAAAGGCCCCTGCGTAAATTAGAAATGCTATGTGCGATCTCAAGGCCCATCAATACTCGTGCAACAACCCACAGACTTTGGGCCCATACCTACTGGACCGCATGGGCCCAGGCTTCTTATGCTTGTGCTGACTTTTCTCTTTTTTAATAAGTTGTGCTGACTGCTGAACATTTGAAGTACATACTAAAATTTACATGCGCTAACATGCATATTTGCAAGTATACGCACAGCGCATCGCGGCCCCTCAAAATCGTGCGGCTCCGGGCAGGCCGATGTGCATGCGCAAGCCGTATATAAACAGGACTTGAAATTGTATGTATTTCAAATAAAAGAGAAAAAAAGAACAAAAAAGAATTGAAATGCAGTCTTGTTGAGAAGGTGAAGTCAACTTGGGCCTAACTCTTATCAAGGAGGCATTGGATCCGGTTCCATAGTTTATGACTTTGTGATAGCCTGCCACTTACCATTGCTTGAAGCATCATCTTTCTTTTCATTTTTCAAATAGTGTTTTTTAGCTCTATCTTTGAATCTCGATGCTCTATTCTTTGTAGTCTCAGATTCATTTGCGTTGAATCTGACTCATTTGCCTTGGTGGTAGCCCTTGGGGGTGAAGCCGTCGGTGTTGTGTGTATTCGTCAATGGATCGGTTTTTTCCACTTTCTTGGCATATGGGAGTGAAAGAATGTAATCAAATTTTGAGGAAGTTTGGCAAGGACCGAAGCTAGTTGGGCCAGGCCTACTCACTCAAACAAAGTTTGGTGCGGCTGATCCTAACTTCAACATTGACTGGTATTTTGATTGAAAGAAGTTCTACTAGTAAGTTAGTGTATATTCCCCTCATGGTTAGCTCAAAATCTGAGAAAATGATTCAAGAAGTCGCTTGTTTTTGAAACTTACGTTATGCTTCTATGATTGACTTCTTAGTTATTATAAGAAGAAAATTGGCAGTCCGATCAAATAAGTTGGCACATCTGTTGTAAAATAATAATGATACTACTAGCCAAAAGAAAAGGAAATTAAAGAGGTCAAGTTCATTAGTCTAGTTTTAGCACTTAATATTGAGTGTAACTTTGGACCACGCATTGTCCTACTTACTGTTCTTATTCAATGAATAAATCAATTTCCTTAATGGTCATAATTTATACTCTAAATCTCCATCTTCTTTTGATCCATTTCAACCCAAACCCTGACGAAAATCCCCCCAGCTAACATTTTCATGCTGAAACTGCATAGAGAGGTCTCTCATGCTAACATTTCCATCTGAAACACCCCTTCAGTGGGCCCATCCTACCAAGTG